>OY728155.1:1698039911-1698651932 GCA_963277665.1 Viscum album
CACACAAAGAGTCTATCACCATTGCGCACCTTACCCTAAGGACTTATGAAGGTCTTTTATGTGGTTGTTTTACAAGACCCTAGTACTACGATTATGCACATTATTCTTGTATAGTGAATATACATTTATTATTGTTACTTTTTAAATAGTTTTTGAAACACATATAGTACTTTTAATTAATATTAAACTAAGAAGTCTATTTTGTTGAATTTTTTAATTTTTGAATTAAACATTATTATTACTATCAAATTACTTTTTATTAAATAAAAATTACCTTATAATTTTATGAATGCAATTGTATTTTTTATTAAGGTTTGAAAACTATTTTTGTCAGAACCCATGAATTTTTGATAAATATCAGTTTTTATTTTATAAGTAAAAATACACATATTTAGAAAATTATTTATATAAAATGAATATTATTTTTGGAATCATGATGTCAAAATTATCCAACGCTGAATTTTTCATTATTTTCTGAGACAGTCTAATTTTTTGGGTAAAAATTAACTACCGTTTAAATTTATAATATGTTTTCTGGCATCATAATGACCCAATAGTGATTTTATAAAATAGTATAAACATAATTTCGTCAAATATATGTTTTAAAATTAAAATGATTTGATTTTGGGTTTGTTTGATTTCTTTTACAAAGCATTAGTGGACCCTTCACAGCTTATAAAACATTTCTGTCTTTTTAAATTGTTTTCCTTGAGGGTGTGACTCACATCCACATATGAAAACCTACAATTTTAAGAATTTCAGACATTGTCATTATAAAATATTTTTTTCCACTCCCATTTAGAAAAAATCCAAGGCAAATACCAAGGGCTGCTTTTTGGTTTTGATTAGTTTAATGTTTCGTGTCCCAAACCTAAATAATAAAGAATCCCCTCTGATTTCCAATATAAACCCACCCAATATCACACTTCCTCTTCACTCAAAGCTTTGGGAGTTCATCCATTTTCTTCCATAATTTCGTTAGTTTCCTCCAAAGGCACCCCAAGCTCCCTATAATCCTCTCTCAAGCCTCTCCAATCCTTTGGGATCACAAATCCAAGTAAAGGATTCCTTTCATCCTCTTTTTATCCAAGTGCTTTAATATTGGTATGTTATTTTATTTTCAATTATAAATGTGGGGTATGAATTATCACCTCCCCCATAATTCCCTCTTCATATATGAATGATGAGAGACCCTATTTCTCTCTCATTAATTCCTCCCATG
Source organism: Viscum album (assembly GCA_963277665.1). Classification (NCBI taxonomy): domain Eukaryota; kingdom Viridiplantae; phylum Streptophyta; class Magnoliopsida; order Santalales; family Viscaceae; genus Viscum; species Viscum album. The sequence continues at coordinate 1,698,041,134 of OY728155.1, forward strand.
TACACTCGTGACCATGCCAAAATTCCGTAAGAAATTTCTCACTCCTCATTTACATTCAAGAAATTATTTTATATTATGCATATAAATTCTATTACATATTTTGTTATATTATGTCCCATGATCCCATTACATTCCATTTAATTCATAAATTATGAGAAACCCCTTTCACTCTCATCAACCCATTTTACGAATTTCTATTTTGTGTCGTTATGCTGCCTAAACAACACCAAAATTTATATGCCAAAATCATTGTGTAGTGAATACCATAACCACTCCTCTATCAAGGGTATTCAGCTTTATGAACATTTACTTGATGATTAAGGACATAAATTTATTTATTTAAAATATATTATTCGTGGAAGGAATTATGATGTTAATGAATCCATGTGTTATGATCTATGTGGCACACTAATGAAAATAACGAAATGATTACGAAGGGTGTTCCCTAATTGTGCTCCAATGCATTGGGTAACGTATAGTATCATGATACATAATTTTCAATGAGTGTTGACTCATGATAATTCATGTTCAATGAGGGTTTAGTCATGCTTCATGTTAAATGATGGTTTACTCATTCTCTATATGCAATGAGCCTTGACTCATGCTAATTCCATGTTAAGTGTTGTTGCCACATTTTCATGTTATGAATTTCATGCTTTGTCATGACATTATGTTCATGTTACTATTGTGCTCCATTAATTGTCCTACTGTCTAACATGTACTATATTCCTCATTTTATTCAATATTTATTCCCTTACTGGGTTTTATAGCTCACCCTTTTCTTATGCATGTCCTTAGGTTTTCCTATGCAATGCTTAGTATGAGGGAATATAGTGGTCATGAAAAGGAAGTATTAAATTATATTTTTATTTCTATTATTTATGTTGTTATGTAATTTTCTTAATCCCCAAATACACTATAACTGTTGATCCTCTATGTTGTATCATGTGAAGGTTTTATGTAGTAAATCATGTTTAAGTATGTAATAAAAAGCAGGGTCATTATAATAAATTCTTCCAAAATTATCACCCATTGTATAATTAACTTCTAAAATAAAAAACCACCCCACCTAGAAGTAGTTTATAGTGGACCTTTATAAGGAAAAACTCGTCTATAATCTCTCAAACACAACCAAGACACATCCTAATTCCAACCAACCCAATAAAAAACATAATAATTATCTGAAATGGTTCGTGATATTATATTCGATACCCCTATAAATATTCATGTCCATATGAAATAAAAAAAATTCAAAAGGAAAAAGAAAAATGGGGATTGTCTAAATTTCCACCCATTGACATTTATATTAGATATCTTGTTATACCCCATGAAAGAACACCATAAAATGAGAATGAGTAGCATAAAAATTTAAACAAAAATATCCCAAGAAATACTCATAGAAAATATACCACTAAAATGATTTGACACCATTAATAAAGAAAAAAACACAGAGAATAAAATAAAGGTAAATATACCAAACGGAAAATTTAATTCCCTACAAAAAAACAACTCAAATATCTCTAAAAAATAAGATCAAAACAACTATGGTTACTGAGTGAACGTTCGGTACTAATATTCCCATATACACTTCTATAAATTTTTATTCTTCTTTAGAAATAAATCCAAGGGATTTCTCATTAATGTTGAAACAAATCTCAATGTCACCATTTCCTGACCAAACCATACAAAAAATGTCAAACGGTCCCATGTATTCAACTTTACCCAATCAATCACATGGGACTAATAAAAAAAATACTGACATATCAAGGATAGGTGGAAGACATCATGGATCCTCTGCATCTATAGGATGTGTTACAACTGTTATGGAACCTAGGTACCTAATCCCAATACATCAATAGGTATAATAAAACTATGATATTATAAAATCCTATAGTCGAGCCTTTACCGACTAGGATAAGGAGAAATCATAAAAAACACATGGTCCCCAAATAAATAATCAATGGTTCTTATCCTTTTATAATAAAAATAATTTTTATTTTACCATGTTATATTCATCCACTCATGAATCACCTAGAACTTCTCAATAATGCTTCACACAACATCTCATTGTTGGTTTTCTATATCTCCAATCTTGGAACAAAAAATTGGATATATACTATAAGACCCCAAACATCTATTGACATATATTATTTTTATAAATACAATTAAAATCCATTTTTTATGATTAATGAAATGGTTCCCATGGGATGAGGAGTCCTAGGGGTGCCTTTGGAGTTTGGGAAATGAAGAGAGGAAAATGGCCATTCATTACATGCTTCATTGTTGGTGAACGTTCAGTAGTAACCACGTTCCATTACTGTGTGAGTCCTTGAAGGTAGGTTTATGTTTGAGGAACCATGTGAGGGGGGAGAGTAAAACCATGTGGGATTGTTTAGAGCCATTATGTATGGAAACTAGGGGTTTTTCAAACCATACATGCTTCCTAGAAGATAGCTAAACCTACCCACTCTTAGATAGAGGTTGGATCATGGTCGTCACATATTTTTACTAATTGTGTGACAAAACCATGAACCTCATTAATGATGTTAAATTTCCCATTTCCCCCACACACTTGAAGTGTTATACCATTAATTTCTCTCCCATTTTACTTCCAAAAAACTAGTTAATGAACACCTTCCTCCTATGCATGCTGGGGACATTTCTCTTTTGATTCTTGTTTGTTTGGAGTGTGGTTAGGTTCAATTATATGCATAAAGAAATTATACCACTCTTTAACATTATATTTTATAGTTGGAGCTTGGTAGTTGTTATTCACCATCTGAATCCCTAAAACCCAAATTTGTAGTAGATTCTAAGTTTGGGTTAGGTTTAAGTTTGGATTGAATTTAGATCAAAGGATAAGATTAATAGAGAATTCATATATGAACATGAGGTAGTGGTATACATGTTATTTCTTATAGTATTGATTCTATAATTTATGTTTATGTGGTTTTATAGTGTAACTTTCTTACTATCCATATGGTTTCCACAGAAGGAAATTATCACTGGGATAATTTAATGGTGAATTGGGAACCTCATGACCCCAATGATATCTATTCAGGTTGAATAGATCGGGATAAGGTCCACCCATGGGTTGTTAAACTCATTTGAACATGGAATTGAATTATTAAATGATGAATGCAAGGGATTAATGGAAAAACCCATGATAATTATATTTATTATGTTAACACCAGATATTTAATAAAACTAATGGTGATTATTTTTTGTTTGTTAATAAAAAAAATAGGTAGTATGGATTGAATTGAATATTTTAAATGATCATTGAAATTTAATGGGTAAATGTGTTAATGGTTAAAGAAGATAGGTAAAAGGAATGAATGATATGGATGGGATGTTAGAGATAGGATCTACTCTCACAGACCTACTATAATGATACTATAAAAACAACATAGATGATGCAAGGGTTAGATGGTCGGATTGAGGTTATATGCCCCTAACAAATTCACATGATGTGAATGCCTAGACTGAGGATCAGGGGAATGATGACACACAAACACAATGATATATAAATATAAATATATATATATAATTTGATTTATTTTTTATATAGGGAACCTTAATCCCCTTATGGATAGTCTAAATTATGTAAGTATTTATTTGACAGACATAGGCTAAAGAACGGTTTGCAGAAATGGGTAACACAAAAAATAAGGATGAAAGTGGATAATCTATGTATTATGAATTAATGGAACCATCAAATATTTTTTTATAACTACATACCCTACGCCAACCGACATTATCTTTTTATACATGATATTTTGTACAATCAATTGGTGGTGGCCTACTATGTTTTAGTCCCACCAGTCTTGGGTCTCCGTCAAGAACCTGCACAGAATTTATGATTTCAATTTAGGACAAAGGAAGAAACCCTATGCATAAGCACTGATTTTGGGATTAAGGATATGCTTGGAAGATGGTACCAAAATAGTTTTTAGTTCCCATTATTGGGTTTTTCATATTGTCTTTATTTTCATTAATTTTCACTTGTAATTTTATAACATGACATGAAATAATTACTGTTGGTTGGGTATATATTCCCAATTTTGGGAAATTTATTTTTTTGACGAATGTTTGTTATTTATATTATTTCCTTGATTTTATATTCTATCTAATACGAATATCTCTAATATATTGGGTTTAGTATCCCTACATGTCTCATTAGACCCCAACATCTAGTCAAAAGCCTCTATCACACATGGAAGAGAAAATGAGGTCATGAAACAAACCAGCTTGCAGAGATGGTTAAAGTGGAACCAGGTTAGGGATTTAAAATTTGGTATTAGTGAAGTTCTTTTCTATGATTAATTTTATTTTTGGAAGGTAGATAAAATATTAGTATTTGTTCACAAATGGAAATTATCTCATTCATGGGAGTAGCTGACCCATGTATTGGGGAAACCCTGAGTACCTAGGGTAGATTTTTTTAAATGTTATTCATTTTTATATTTGATTATTATTTCACCTTGGGTGATAAACATTATGTGTGGTGTTATATATAAGATTTTTTTCCCTAGAACAAACTTATTTTTACATTATGTTTAATATATAATAATTTCTTTGAATATTAATGAAGTACATAAAACATAATAATTGTTCTTCTGCACCACATAATACGTGATAATTTTCTATGATTGATTGTATCAATAAAAGTTCATAGAAAATCCCCACTATATTGAGAACCTGGAAATGATATGACAATATTCTTGAATAAATGTTCTATAGATTGATGATATCATTTGAGGGACACAAATGATACACGCTATCAGGGGTAGAGACTCATATGTCTTTGAAGAACCCTCTCATGGTTTATTACCTTGGTAATATTCGTTATGATATTATGAGAATGTGACACACAAGTAAGAAATTAACATTTCTATGTGTCATTAGATATTACTATCTATAGATTTTTGTGTCGGTCCTTAGCCTTTAATATAATTATTAATGAGTATTACGAGTCATACACTTACATGTATTGAAAATATTTGTGGTGACTGATATTCATGGTGGGGTAGGATATGATGGGTGTGTCATGAGTAATATTGAATTAATAAATATTGAGGGAAAGGATTTATCCATTCTTCTCTTTAAAAAAAGCTAATATCTCAGACCCTTTAATAGAAATGATATCGCCTAAATAAATCCACATCCATGGTGATTAATGGGAAATTTCATTTTTCAAAAAGTCAATCAATGTGATATTGAGCATATAGGTTGATGGAACTATCATTGAAACCAACTCTATTTTAGATATTGTTATAATTGGATTATATTACACGTTAATCATACTTATGAGGTGACATGTCATTGTGACATTAACTTCATTCTATATATGAGCTTTCTCATGATGGTAGATGTTATCCTTGTGTTGGAACTGGGGGATAAATGGAACCCCAAATAGGTGGGTTTTTAAAAAATTTCCACCGACGATCGACATACACATGTCGACGTCCCTGCATAGAAGCTTGACAAAAACTGAGGATCTCACATGAATGGTTTTAAGCACAAAAATAAATAGTTTTATACCTGGTGAATATCCAAAGCCACGCACGATGTCTGCTCATCCTTGGAGATAAATTCTTGAAGAATATGAATTCAAATTCCTATAGATCATCCACACTCTCTTCAAGGAATCCGTAAGAGCACCGTTTGTCGTAATCCAGGTGTTAGCGCGGAATTATGACGATTCCTTTGATGCTCCAACGATCACCGCATTGCTTCTCTAGCGATTCCTGAGAGGGTACTAGATCCATGATTTTTGGATACAAATACTCTCTCTTTAGATCATGGGAAAGAGGAGAAGAGTGAAAACACCATGAATAGTAACTGTCAATGTTCTTTCTTCTTATATTTATAGTTTCATTTAACTTCCTAGAAATTCTAAAACGGCCCATGAATAATCAACGAACAATTAATGACATATTATAACTACTTATCTAAGTCTTAAATATTATTATCACTCATTATTAATGTATTAAAATATATTACATGATAATAATTGAGTCATTAACTCGACTCAGTACTCCTATAAATGTTAATTGAACCTTGAATAATTTAATATTCATCGATTAATATTTTTCATGTATTTACTTAAAACTCATAAATACATTTAATAAATAAAATCAATACTTATTATTCTAAACTCGAATAATATGAATTTATTTGATTCATTGGTGATCATTTTTCTTTGGGAAAATTCCAAAAACCATTGGTGGGGGCCACCATGTCCAAAAATCATATTTAATTGAATACAAAAGATTATTGAATATGCTATTTTTTATGAGCCTCTATGCCCTTCTATCGACACTAGTGAATAGTATTCACAAACCTAGAGTGGGATCTAGAAACCCATCATGGACCCTAAAGAGATAAGGATTGTCACAGCAGCAGTAACCAACCTACTAACACACACTGTGTAATATAATCTCTTTGTTTGTAATATCTTATAGAGCAGGATGCACTCTAGTGTCATCATCATTATCTTGATTTATTGTTTTTGGATTTAATTGGATGGATTTACCCTCGACTTCCATGTCCATGGTCTTATAAAGGTACTTCCATCTATATCAACATGGACTGAGAAATATTACTTACATATCCTGGAAGTGACAAATCCTTTATTGACCATTCAACCAATGACATGCCACCAATGATGCACCCAACACAATCTAACTCATCCTAACTTCATTGCTTAGGTTTTTGTCTTGTGTAAAAGTACAAAATCCAATGACATTAATTGGTAATGATCTCAAGTCAGGAGACCATTACACATGAATGTAGATAGGAACATCCAATGACACCCAGAACATGTGGTGTTCTTATTGGTGGGTCAGTACTCATGATCTCACAACTATAGATCACCAAGTGAAAACTTCATGAGAGGAAGTCTCAGTGCTTATGAACCCCCATCACCTGATATTCAAACATATACTATGTCCAACCAGTAAGATTTATCTAGACCATAGACCGAATCTTTAATATTTATGTCATAGTATTTCAAGGTTTTGATTATATCATGGGAACTACTATAACCTCTAGACACGAAAATTAATCTCTGCACATTACCATTTGAATAGAGGATATAGAAAACTCTACAATATAATGTTAAGATGAAATCAGGTATCGTTAATTGTATACATGATATGGTAATAAAAATCCCTGAATAGTTTGGTCGAGGGCACCCACTATTTCAACACTCCCACTAGCACTAGATCCAACATGCTAACCAAACATGTTAGCTACTCACATGATGACAATCATGATTCTTCTAAGTAACATCTTTAGCTAAGGGGTCCGCCATAGTTCTACTATGAAGATATTTATCTATACTGACCTCATATCTTAGATTAAAACATCCCAAGTGATGGTGTCCTATGTATGTCCCTTTTGATCACTATCATAACTTAACATAATAGATAGTAATTATATCATAATTTACATTTTTATAATACTTATCTTATCAGGTGTGATTCCATGAACTGGAAAAAAATCATTGCAATTAATTTCATCATAGCTTCTTTAGAAGCTACAATGTACTCTGACTTTTTAAGTATAGATACCACTGTATAATATGAGCTTGACTCGATTGTCACGTTTTTCCTAACTGCAATACCAGATCACATTGATCTATGAAAGACTACTTTATGTCCCCAAAGACTAGTATACTTCCTCTCCATTTACCAGATACATATCTTTTTTCTTCACCGAATTATAATTAGATTGTTCTGATTGTATCCTATGCAGTGCTCATGGATAAAATTGATATTTTCCTTCTGCAAAATATACATGGAATACCTTATTTATCCAAACCTTCAACTTATGGATTGTAACTCACAATGTCTATATATTTTCATGTCCCAAATATTTCAACTTGTAGAGATTCTTTCCTCTGACACAGGAAATAATTCATCTCTTGAATTGTTCTAACATTTATTTTTCAATACAATGTCACTATATGTATGATTGACAAGAACCAAGAAACCTATAGATCTAACTTAGTAGATCCTGTTCCATAGAACAGAGGTTGCTACATTATGTAAATCATTGAAGAATAAATTTCATCTTGGTCTAACTTTAAGTCCATCTCTTTTCCATATGTTGTCGAACATACTTTTCTTGGAAACCCATTGTGCTCCCACTAACCTTTGGTAGACACACGGAAAACATTTTTTTTCAAATGTATGTTGTATGATCTTGTTTCTTATGTTAATCAAAAACTGGATTTCTGAAACTTGAAACCATTATTAGAATTCTGTGACATGACCATCCATTTGTGGTTGCGTTGTATAGACACCATAAAATATTGATGGTCATGACATCAAATTCTAAATATTTTGGTCCTATATATTATCTATGATATGTAATATTCTAACGGATTTAGGCTTAACTATTAGGTAAAACCAATCGAGCCTTGTTGGTACTATGCGTATACCATCCATGTATCAATTCACTTGAATACCCACCGCAGTATTCAAAACAAGAACCCCCTTTGCACTTTGATACTCGGAATCCACTAATTGAATTTTAGTTATTCTTATCAATTTTTGTTAATTTCCATATACTTCTTACATGTAGGAAATATTATTCCATTTGAATAATAGCTCACCGACTACAGTGAATATAAAAACCATCACCATGGTTTTATCCTTACGTCATAGTATATTCCTCAGGAACATAATTTGTTCCACATGGATTATAGAACTAGTTATTATGCCAACTATTTATGCATTTTGAGCATTAGAGAAACACAAGTCAATATAGCTCCCACTATCTCTAATAGATATGTGGAACCTCTTGTAGACGTGTAGATTATTACTTGAAATTTATTTTTTATACCATAGGGATTTATGTAATATAGTAAGAAATCGGTAGGATATGTACCTTAGATTCCCAATGTGTTTATCTTGATACAATTTTGTTTATGTCAAAACAAACTATTTGCATCCAAACACATGTCCTTATGACATAGTGGATTAAAAAGTCTATACTTAAAACTAGAAAATTTATAACTTATAATAATAAAATATTATTATGACAAAATATTATAATAATAAAATTATTATTAAAATAAAACAATTATTTTTATAATTATTAAACTATAATGTTAATAATCATTAAGGTTCACCGGAAAATACTATTTCGGTAACCAGAAGTCCATTTGGTGAACATTCATTAAACAACCTATTTAACTCCTATTTTTGAACTTCGGATGACAGCAGATGGGTCATTCAATATTGGATTCAAACTCGGTTCTACGGCATTGGGACTGTATCAATGCCCGTCATTAAATTTGATGAAAATTTAATTTGTACATGACTTAAAATAAACACACATCGCTCTGATACAACTTTTTGGAACCGGGCGTGCAGAAAATCGACATAAACTTGTTGATGTTGGTGAAGAGTAGCTATGTCAAAACTGAGGATCTCATGTGAAGGATTTCAAACACAAAAATTAACCATATAATACCTACTTTAAATCCAAATATGCATATCACATCTTCTTGTCATTGGCAATCGCTGCTCAAAGAATCCAAAGTCAAATTCCTCTAGATCTTCCACACACACTTCAAGGAATCCACTGGAGCGTTGTTCATCATAATCCATGTACTAGTGCAGAATTGCAACAAAGCCTTCGACACTCCAACAATCACTAAATCGCTTCACTACTGATGTCTGAGAGAGTACATGATCTATTCTCCATGGATCCAAAGCCTCTATCTCTATATTATGGGAGAAAGGATGAGAGAGAAAACTTCCATGAATAATCATTGTCAAACTCCTCTCTTCTTATATTTATAGTGTCATTTAATTAGCCTGAAATGCCAACCCGTCCCCGGAATAATCTATGCACTATTCACGACTTATTATGACTACATAACTGGGTCATAAATATTATTATCAATCACTTGTAATATATTAAAATATATAATGCGATAATAATCGAGTCATTAACTTGACTCTTCGCTCCCATAAATGTTAATTGAACCTTGAATAATTTAATATTCGTCAATTAATATTTTTCATGTATTTACATAAAACTCATAAATACATTAAATAAATAAATTCAATACTCATTATTCTAAATTCTAATATTATGAATTTATTTATTAAAGTGGTGATTTTTTTTACATATCCTGGACCCCAGTGGTCGCGCCCACCATCTCCAAAACTCTTATTCAACTGAATAGGGAAGATTATTTAATTTTTTATTGTGTGTGAACCTCTAGGACCTTATCTAATCAAAAGTCAATAGTATTCACAGACCAAGAGTGGGATCTAAAAACCCATCATTTCCCCTAAAGAGATAAGGATTGTCACAGCAGCAACAACCAACCTATGAACACACACTATGTTGTATAATCTATTTGTCTGTAATATCTCATAAAGAAAGATTCACTCCCATTTCATTAAAATTATCTTCCATTGTTGTTTGTTGATTTAACTTGACAGATTTACCTCGACTACTATGTCTATGGTCTTATAAAATTACTTCCATCCATATGAATATGGCCTGAGATATATAACATCCATATCCCAGAAGAGAAAAAATCCATTCTAGTCCATTCAACCAATGACGCTCCCAACCCAAACTACCTCACCATGACTTCAGTTCCATGATTTTCATCGTACATCAATGTATATAATCAAATGAAAATCATTTTTAATGAACTCAAGTCTAGAGATCATTATACACAATTGTAGATATGAACATCCAATGATACCAGATACATGTGGTGTTCTTATTGGTGTGTCATTCATCACGATCTCACTATTAGAGATCACCGAGTGCGAACATCATGAGAAGAAGTATCAATGATTATGACCTCCTAGTACCTGATAGTCAGACATCTACTATTTCCAACTAGTAAGATTTATCTACACCATAGAACATATCTTTACGATTAATGTCATAGTATCTTGAGGTTCTCATTATGGCATTGGAACAACAATAACCTCTGGACATGACAATTAATCTATTAACAATAAAATTTGAATAGTGGACGTAGAAAAGTATACACTATAATGGTAATATGAAATAATGTATAGCTAACTGTATGTAATATATTGTAATCAAAAACACTAAATAGTTGGGTATAGGGCACCCACTATTTCAACACCTTGGACTTTATGTTGCTTCACCTAATGCCACTCAAAAAGATGCCTAGATGGTCAGACACTAAGTGTATCTACGATCATAGTAAAAAATATAATATTTTTTATTATTTAATAGGTTTGATAAATATTATTCCCATATGTGGATTAATAATTATTCCTGTATGATTGATTTCATTTATTCCTTCACTAGTAATTTGAAAGAATATATTATGAGAAAAATATTTAATAAATATTTAATTTTTATTTAGTTAATATAATATTTATTTATTTATTGGAGAATAATGAGCTGTTATTTTTTTAACATATAAATAGACATAAAATAAGTCCCATTAAATATTGTAGAGAAATATGGGACTGACATTAATGATATAGTGAGAAACAATAAATATTGAATATTATTTTATTAAATAATATTTAATTATAATTAAAAAATTAAGAGTATGTTGATAAATAATAATATCACTATTAATATATGACATGGGGTTTTCTAGAATTAAATAAATAAACAAGGATTCTTGTGAAATTATTTTATTTTAACATTAGCAATATAAATATCCATTTTCGTTATTTTCTCATAAGTTAATTCATTTTTGTTGGTTGTGCACAACAATAATTGTGAACTCCCTCATGAAAAGATAGAACCCTTTCTCTAAGAATTCTCCCAAAAAAGGTGAGCAATCCTCCTCCACTTCATCATGGAATATGATTTGGAAACGATTCTCAAAGTGATCAAGGAAAACAACACAAGTGAAAGTATCTTCCATGATAGCACATAGAGACTCCTTTGGTGACGTCTGGAGATTCATTGAACAAATGTGGATTTCTATTGGAGGAAAATATACACTTGGTTTCTACAATTCAATGATGGTTTACCACAATTCTGTCACCAGGTTCATCAATTAATAAAGAATTCCATAGAGGTAATTCTTTATCTAAATAAATTATTTGCAAACAATTTGTATTGATCTCATCTTTATCAGTTCTGATGTTGTTATGGTTGTCTATATTTGATTTAATTCCTTTTATCATGGTTATTAAACATTGTATAGATATTTAATTGATCACCAGTCATTACAAAAAAAATTAGGCACCACTAATAACATGTTTTAACTTTTCCCTGAACCTACAAGTTGTATTAGAGAAAACAAAAAACTGGTAGTAATTATTTTAAAATCATTGGATATTTTGGAATTTATAATTTATTTTATAAATTAAAATTTATTGGTTACTTTATTCTGAATTGCTAGATCTGTTTATTCCTCCTTTTTTCATCGATCTAACCATTATGTTTATTTTTATGATTAAAATAAAATCAATGAAATCATCTGATGGTGCTGAGGTTTCTTGTCAGACAACACCATAGTACATACCGTCTAACAGATGTCACACATAGTGTAGTCATGTTCTTCACATCAATATTGATTTGGAAATAAATTCTAGATTATGAATTTATTACGACATTAATTACTCTATTAATTCACCGCATTTTGACCAAGATTAAAGTGACCATGTTCATCTAGACTACATGTAATGTAATCCCTTTGGGTCAGAAATGGGTCATGTATTCCATACACGGCCTACCTGATAAGTGACCATGTAATGCAGAGTTAATACAACTTGTGGCTCATTAGACATGTCGTGAACTCCGAATTTTCTTAGGTATGTCTTATACTTCGAGTCCCTAGGTGTGTACCTCATATATATGGTTAAGGGTGTACATTCCATTTATATTGGATTTAAATGATGTTATCTTTTATGAAATTATGCATTTTTAAAAGTTTATTTATTTTACTATGTAAACTATGAGTGATGTACCTGTGTGTAGTTGTAAAGATAGGACATGCCATGTGTATGTTTTAATATACCAAAACATTTAAATGATTAATTAATATCGTTGTAATGTTTATATCTATAAATCATTTATGGGTTTTATTATAAGTTTTTACTCTATATAAATTTGATTATACATGTGACCAAAAAATCATAGAATTTGTGTAATCATCAGTGAAGTACATATTGTGAAACTAAATTATATGTTTTTATGCCATATGTCACAAGAGTAAAATTGTATATGAGTATGACACATATTAGGAAGAATTTAATGGGTATTTATCGTGCTACCTCGAAGGTAAACGTTATATACACAATTAATTTTAAATGAATTTATTCATATTGTTTTAAATTATTATGGATGATAATCTCATGTAAAATCATATAAGAATTTAGATAAAAGGATTTATTAATTAAATATAACAATTAATCTATTATTTCCCGATTTATCTCAAATAAATTATGATTACTAATTGAATGATAGTTTCCTTAAATGTGTAATTCATTTCATGAATTTGGATAATGTTTTTCTAGAATATACCTTTTGTATGTGATTGGTTTCATATAATTTATTATTAAAATAAATTTTTGGAATTCATGCCTTCTGTCCTTTCATTATGTAAGTTATGCATGCACATTGATTCATTTATATTATCCCCCATTTTCCCCTCACCTATGTGTGGGTAAGAAGAATATATAATGGATTGGTCTCCCATGATAGTGGGGATGGATCAAGTATGGAGCTGAGGAGAAACCAATCCAAGGATATACAAGGGTGGGAATGTGTAATGCTATAAACAGTAACCTTAATTGGTTTAAAGTGTTTCTCCCCAATGTCAAGAGTTAGTTTTTCATCCACATTCTAAAAACCATTAATATAAGATCATTATCAAATCCTTTATTTAATTTCTATCTTGTTTCATGTTTATTTCATTAAGTTTTTTCATTATCACATAGTTAATGAATTAACAACAATGATAGATGGAACTAGAATAAACTGGACTGTGCATTGATATTATTTAAGACAATCATAACCACTTAAGTATTCCCACTTAATATTCACAAGCATGTGTTAAAGATTATAATAGGAAATTTATATAGAAAGTGTAAAATTCATAAATTAAATATTAATTAGGTATAGCCTTCCATTACATCGGTTAGAATTGAAGAATAGTTCAAAGTTCATGAAAAGAAAAAGTTGGGGTGCTTTAAATTATTTGTGAATTCTAACATGATGTTTTGGGTTGACATAGCTTATTTCACATCCAGATTTTATTGGATATGTGGTACATACAGTAATCGAGAGGAAAAGGTTAAGGAAATATAAATTGAACATTTTAGGATTGGGGAGTACACACAGCAGATCAAGAAACAATGAGTTCATGCGGCTGGAATTTAGAATGCCAACCAAAAACCTTTCAAGTTTCCTCACTAAACAATGTTGGGGTTATGAGAAGGGTAATATGGATCCTTTCCAGTTGAATATCTAAGAAATAGAATATTCTAAATCCAATGGTATTGTGTATTGTATTTTGATAAAATAATGGGAGATAGATAAATATTGTATTTATTTATTTTTCTAAAAACTATCAGATAAATTACTAAAATTATATTTATCATATCATTTTGAAACAATAATAAAATGACTTCAAACATATCATTTTAACTCATACATTATAAGTAAAAACTTCTCAGTGGAACAAATTTTCATTAATATAAAATGTGTCTACGTATCGTTATTCACCATAAAAGGAAATTTTAGGTGCTAGAAGAACATTTCATAGTAGTTCCTAGAAATGAAAAAAGTGATGAAGAAATTTATATCTATTAGAAACATATGAATGATTATATATATTTTTAGTGCTTCATGATATCATCCATTTCCAACGATATTTTGAAGTAATATGAGCATATGGATGCATATAGCATGATGTATCACCTTTGGGATCTCTATCAAGTGAAGGAAAGGCAAGAGAGATATGAGATATCAAATGAATTGTTGACAACTATTCTTGGAGGGTATGCACCAACTGGGTATCATGTAGTCAAGCATATCATCTACATTGAATGCCTAGACATCATAGGGATTTGATTTATAGCTGTGTTGCATAGAGATCTCATACTTTCATCACTTCCCCAGACCTCCTCTATATTTATTTTGAGTCATAATATGATAAATAATGAGAATAGACTTTTAGAGTATATTTATTTAATTCACTAGGTGTATATGGACATGGGGAGTGACAAACCCATAGTCCTTATGGTGATTAAGAAATGGAAGAAAATGGTGAAGCTTACCGAGACTTATAAACTATCTAAATCGTATGAGCACCATATATACAAGAAGAATAATATCTAGAGGCATAGAAATAAAATTAATGTAGTGTGTTTTTAATATGGAAATTCAGGTCACTAGAAGAGGATTTACACTAATAAGCAAGGGGATGATAAATGTGGGTTTGTTTTTGAGTGAAATATTTTCATTTCTACACATTGGGTTTTAAATATTGCTTGTGGTGATCACATCTATATCCACATGTGGGATCCATGTAGATTTAGAACTACTTTCAAAGGAGTGGTGGATCTATGAGACGAAAATGGTGTGAGGATGGCTGCTCTTTCCATTTGTGACTACCACCTTTCATTTCCAGCAGTAATGATTTTGGTTTTGAATGATTTTTGTTATGTACCTATGGTTACCAAGAACATAATTTATGTATCATGCCTTGATAAATATGGGATTATTTTTAAATTTTGAAATTAATGTTGTTTCATTTATAAGGAAAAAATATGTTATGTTATATAAAATTTATATAATGGTTTTTATGTATTAAATTGCACAAAACATTAATTGGAAATCAATAATGAATCATATTCACATGGAATATATAATATACTGTTGTGACATTTCCATCTTCTTCATGCAAATAAGAAGCACATGAAAAATCTCTATCAAGATGGTTTTTTTTTGAGAAAAATGAGCATGGAGGCTCTTAAATTGATTAATTTAAAAAACTACGCAAGTTCGAAAAAAGGAATTTTACCTTTTTCCATGGTAAGAAGGGGGACCATGTCAATAAGAATAGTGTTTATGTAAATTCTCCTCTCTTCCAACATCCTAATATTTGCAAGACCATATTCTAGGTAATTCACCTCCCAGAAGGTGTTTGTGATAATGTAGTTCAAGGAAGAGATTTTTTCAATGCAATTTATCCACTTACCTGCCAGTTCCTATGATAATCTTGTCTGAACCATCCAAGTTGCATAAACCACCTTGGTCGATTTACACTCAAATAAAATGCTGTTCCAACGTCATTGGAAAGTGATATACACCATGCTTATGAGTTCCATCATTTCAGCTTCTAAAGTTTATCATGCCTGTATAGACCATAATTATATTCCATAGCCTCCCCATACTGATTCTGGAAAATTACCCCCAAGCCTAAAAGTCTAGGATTTACCTTGGAGCCTCCATCTTTGTTGCATTTTAACCATCCACTAAAGGGGAAAGTCTATATCACCTCCATCATACCCCCTGGTTTGGGATAGTAACATGTAACCTTTAATCTTCTAAGTATCATGAATTCCATAACCGAGGTGTTATAATGATCATTAATCAATGAATTGGAATTTTGGATGGCCACAAGAATGTTTCTGATTGAAGTGGTTCCATTGAACCTTACATTGAAATAAACAATGTTATTTAGAGCCTTCCATACAAAATATATCAATTTAGTGCAGACAACCTACAATAACTCATTTATCTATTTGGATTGCTAAAGTCTAAGAAGAAAATCTATAAACTATATACCCGAGGGAGTATTGGGAGGGTCCAAATCAAATATGTTAACAACCATGTTACACAGTGAATAGTTTTTGTTATAGGACAAGAACAAGTGATTAATATCTTTTATTTATTGACCACATAGTGCATGTATCGAGCAAAATGAAATCCAAACCCTTTGAATGCTCACATCCACTGGTATTTTGTTATGATAATACTTCTACATAAGAGAAAATCTAGAGGGAAGTATCCAATTTTTGTTCGGTGAGACAATTCAACTTACCTCACTCTTCAACATGTATATATAGATGTTTTTTGAGTTTTGTAGGCCAAATTGAGATCCTTCGTATTGTAGCATATCCTCATGTTTGATAAAATCATAATTTTTAATAATGGAGACAATTTCAATTGGAATGTTACCTCTTCATTTAAGATGATCTTTTATGGATAATATGTTATCAATGTTCCAATATTCAATGCTTAACCATCCCATAAGTGGTGTGCCATTCTAGTTGGTGGACAAGAATTTCATATATGATTTCGCATTGACCATCCATCATGAGTAACTCATGATTGTGCAAAACACCGAACGTAGTCCAATCTAGTTTGTTGAATCCACGTATTCATGCTTCCAATCAATGAGACTTCATAGAATTACTCTCATCATGAAATCAAGAGAGGCATAGTATCTTGGAATAAGATTCCAAATAAATTTGGCTTGTAATGCCTGACTAAAATAGGTTAAATTCTCAATTCATAGACCTCCCTTATTGGTAGGCATACAACATGTGCTCCATTTAGTACTGATGAGCTTCCATTCCATCACATTTCCCCTCCATACAATTTTCTTCATCATGGAGTAAATTTTTCTCACAATAGAGGTAGGCCACATGTAGACCCAGAAATAATAATCATGTTTTTAAATAACCACACATGTTTGACCATACATACTCATCCTGGGATTGAGATAGAATTTCTAATCCAATATGCAAGTGTTTTTCTTTATCTAGGATAATGCATGTTCAAAGTGGGAGGTCTGAGGCTTTCCCCAAAATAGGGGAACAACAAGATACATAAAAGGTATAGATCCCACCAAAAGGCCAAGATATTTTATTAGATGAGTTCTCCTTACTGTAGTGGTGTTATTGACAAGGTAAATAAAGGATTTTCTTTAGTTGATCTCTTACCCTAACACATTTTCATAATGAAAAAGTGATTCCCTAAGATGAGTGATGTTATTTCTATCACCCTACATAAATATGACTATATCATTAGTAAAAAATAAACGGGAGGGGGCAGAGTGACCTATAGCCTGTATGATGGTTGCAAGTTTCCCATTTTCTACCATGTTGATAAGAATCATGCTCATCTAGTCCTCCGCAATTGAAAAAATGATTTTAGAGAGGGTACACTCTATCTCACAGCCCTTGAACAAGTGAAATATCCCTATGGTGACACATTAATTAAAATTGAGATGTGGGAAAATTCTAAAAACATTTTGATCCATTGAACAAACAACTCACTAAAGCCAAATCTGAGGAGAATATATTCAATAAAGCCGCAATCTATTTTGTCAAAATCCTTTCTTATGTCATCCTTCAAAGCAACATTTCCACCCCATGATATCTTCCTCATAATATTGAATCATTCTTTGGATGTAAGAATATGGTAAACTATATTATATCCTTTATATAAACTACAATGGTTCCATGATATAATTATATCAGTCGCCTAAAGAAGCCTATTAGCCAAATGTTTTTTATTTTTTTTGTGCATGTTGTTCACTAGGGCTACTAGACGGAATTGACCAATTTCACTGGCATTCTCCAACATAGGTATCACGGAAAAAAATCGACATTTAAGCTTGGAGTTAAGGTCCCACCTCTAAAATATTATTTAATAAGTAGGGATAACTCATTATGAATGATAGATGTCATGCATATTTACAAGGAAAAATGACCAAACCACTATTCGTTGGATTGGGTGAAAGGGCCACAGAACATCTATTATTGTTACACACTAATGTTTGTGGACCATTTCCCAT
This sequence comes from Viscum album, assembly GCA_963277665.1. NCBI lineage: Eukaryota > Viridiplantae > Streptophyta > Magnoliopsida > Santalales > Viscaceae > Viscum > Viscum album. The sequence goes on from OY728155.1 coordinate 1,698,059,927, forward strand.
AGAAACTAGAGGTGGATAATATTAATTCAAAACATTTACTGATGACTTGATTAGATATAAATATATCTACTTGATGTGGTATAAGTGCAAGTCCTTTTAGAAATTAATATAATTCATAAATGAAGTATAGAATCAACATGGTTAGAAGATAAAAAAGTTATGATCTGATCAAGGTGGTGAATATCTTAATCAATAGTTCATCGTCTTTTTATGAGCTTTTGTGATTCTATCTCAAATCACTCCACTTTATACACCATAGTGCAATGGTGTTAGTGAAAGGATGATCCTTTCTTTTTGACATGGTAAGGTCGATGTTGATTCATGTTGATCTTCCATTATCTTAATAGGGACATTCATTACAGAATGAAACATACAAATTAACCTGAGTACCAAATAAGTTGACAAATGGAATTCCCTTAAATCTATATAGAGGAAAGAAACTCATTTTTATGCATACACATTCTTGGGGATGTGAGGAATTTCTTATGGATTTATCATGAAAAAAATTAACACATCATGTCGTGCAATGTTTCTTTATAGGGTATCCGATTGAATCATTCGGATACTACATATAAAACCACTCATATATGAAATTTATTGTCACAAGTCAAGACCTCTCTATTAAGATGGAGAACATCCTCAAAAAGGATAGTGGGAGAGATATTGGAATTGATGAAGTTGATGCTCCAGACACACAATAGTTGGTACATGAATAGATTTTATAGGTCCCTATAGAACAATTAGTTCCTGAAACACAAGTACTATTTAATAGTGTAAGAGAGGTAGGATAAAACAATAGATATGGTTTTTTGGTTACCAAGGATAGTGGCACAATATTGTTTCAGAATTATTTACCAAACTCTAAGAAAGAGGTAGTTTATAGATTAAAAGTTGCAATATGGAATGAAGACATGAATTTAAAATTGGATTTCATTTATTAGAACCATGTTTGGGTTATGTTTGATGCACAAGTTGATGTAAATCCTATTGGATGAAAATTGGTATTCAAGATGGAACTATTCCTAGAAGGTAAAGTAAGTACCTATAAAAAAAGGCAAGTGGATAAAGGGTTTAAACTGCATTATGAAATTGACTATAATATAACCTTTTCAAAAATTAACATGTTCAATTCCATCATAATATTATTATATATATAATCTTAATATGAATAATAGATATGTAAGATGGATGTAAAAACTGCATTCCATAACGACAACCTTTTGAAGGATTTCTATATGACCCAACCTGATGGGTTTGGGACTCTATGTGATGATAATAGGATTTGATAGTTTCATAGATCCATTTATTGATTATGGAAATCATCTAGGGAATGTAACATTAGATTCTATTAATCCTTAAAAAATTAGTTTCATTAAGAATGAATGTGATTCGTGTGTAAAAAAGAGGTTTAGTGGGAATGTCATCGTTAACCTAGTAGTGTATGTTCATGGAATACTACTTATGGGAAATGAAATGAAATTATTAAAATCTATTAATGACTAGTTAAACAAGTGTTTATCCATGAATGAATTAGGTGAATAAACATACATTATAGTGATAAATATCATTTTTGATTGATCCATGAGGTTTCTTGGACTATTTTAAAGTACATATATTTCCTAGATAATAAATATATTTATTATAAAAAAATACAAGAGGGGATTACTTCTAGTGCATCATGGTTTATATCTTTCAATGAAAATGAGTCCTCAGAAAAAACATGGGAAAGAAAAAATTAGTAATATCCCAAATTCTTCTATGATTGAAACAATCATGTAAGCCATGTTTTGTACCCAACTTTATGTTTCTTATGTATTGATCATGGTGGGAATATATCAAGAAGATAATGAGAACAAAATTGGACTATTGATAATGCTAAACATAAGTATCTGAGAAAAACTAAGGATATAATCAATTTATATAGATGAGATGGGGAGATTTTTATTAGAGGATATACATATATCGATTTTCATATAGATCATAATGATATGAATTCCCAATCAGGATATATTTTCTATCTCAAGGGTGAAGTTGGGAGTTTGAAGAGTTTAGAGCAGCCAGTTATCACTAATTCTACAGTGGAGTCTGAGTATATAGTGGCTTCTCATACATCCAAGGAATCAATTTTGATTCAAAACATTCTAGGATCTGGATGTGGTGCCTAGTATTAAAGACCCTATAACATTGTATTGTGATAATACTACAATGGTGGATCTTACAATAGAGCCAATGTAACACTAGTAGACAAATTATATACTCTATATGTATCATGTCTTGAGATGATTTTATTAGAGGGGTTAAGTTGCAGTAACAAGAGTACCCACAGAAGAAAACATGGTGTTCCCCTTGACTAAGGACTAGTTTCAGAAGAAGCATGAGTTTCATCTGACATCTAGATGACTAATGGTTGTTTTTAGTTGGCTCTAGTGCAGGTGGGAGCCTGTTGGAGTTGGTTCCCTAGAACCGACATATTTTTTCATTACGATCAACATATATTCATAGATTTTAATATTAATAAACAACTTCCCAAATTATGATTTTCATATAGGTTACATTTTTATGTGATAATGTCCTATGAATGGTTGTCGTAATAAAATTTCATAGTAATTACCTATTATGATGAGAACCTAGTAGTGTTATGACACTAATCTTTAATATGTGTTTATATACAAATGATATCATTTTAGGGACACATATGATATAGGCTATCAGGGGTGAAGACTCATTGGAATTTGAGGCACCTTCTTATGGTATACTCCCTTGGTAATATCTAGTAGGATATTATAAGAATGATTCTCACCAATATGAATTCAACAATTCAATATGTCATTGGATGTTCCTATCTATGGATGTATGTGTTGGTCATTAGAAATTAATATTATTATTAATGATTATTATGATTCTCGTACTTTGATGTATTGATGAAAACCATGATATAAGATATTTGCTGTGAGGTAGGATATGTTGGGTCTATCATGAGTAATATTGGATTAATGAATAATACTTGAAAGTATTTTTCAATTATGTTCTTCAGCAAAAGTTAATATCTTAGTACATTTGATTTAAATGATATATCATATATAAATCCATCACCATTGTGATCATTAGGTAGGTTTTGTTTCTTTAAATTAATAAAAAGAGATATCAAGCATATATGTCGATTGCATTGGCATGCAACCTGTTCGATTTGAGATATTTTGATAAAGAGATTATATTACATGGTAAGAATTCGTATGAGGTCACATGTAATTGTTGCATTAAATTCATTCTCTCTGGGATCCTTGGTGTGTATATATAAACTCACCTTGGATTGTAGGCTTCTTTACCTAATTCCACTTAGAAAGAGACCAAGATGGTCACACGTTATGTGTATCCAGAATCTCAATTAAATAATATATTATTATTTATTATTTTAAATGTAGAATAAATATTATTCCCATACATCAATTAATAATTATTCATTTATGCATGATCCATTTTATTCCCTCATTAGTTATTCGAGATAATATATTTGACCGGAATATTTAATAAATATTTATTTTTTATTTGGTGAATATAATATTTATTTATTTATTAGTGAGTAATGTAGTGATATTTATTTAATAAATAAATAGACATTATTCAAGACCCAATAAATATTATGGAGGAATGAAGGACAAATTTTTAGGGTCTGGTAAGAAATAATAAATGTTGAATATTATTTAATTAAATAATATTTATTTATAATTTTAATGTTAATCCCATGTCGATAAATAATAATATTAGAATTATTATTTTATATGGGGGTTTTCTAGGATTAAACAAATAAATAAAGTCACTTATAAAATTAGTTTATTTTAACCCCGACAATATAAATACCAAGATATGTTATTTTCTCATATGCTAATTCATTTTTGTTGGTTATAGACAACAATCTAGGAGAATCCTCTCATGCCTGAAGAGATCCCATTCTCCATTAAATATCTTAAGAATGGAGATAAATCCTCCCCCACTGGATCAAGGAGAACGCTTTGGTATCAATTCTAAAGGTGATCAAGGTGGATGATGGAATCGTAAACATATTTTATGCTAGCACATGGAGATCCTTTAATGATTTTTATAGATTCCTAGAACATGTGTGTACTACTACTAGTGGAAAAATAAACTTGGTTTCTATAATTCAATGAATGTGAACAATAGATTTGTCCATGGATTCGTCAATGAAGAAAAAATTCCTTAGAAGTAATTCTTTATATAATTAAATTAATTATAAAAAATATCATTTGATCTCATAGCTCTCAGTTTAGTAGTTATTAATGTTTTCTATATTTGATTCGATTCCATTGATCATAATGGTTAAGCATCATATTGAACTTGGATTGATCATTGATCATGAAAAAATCATTGTTGGGCATTGTCCATAGTATACTTCCACTACTCCCATAACCTAAATTATCATTATATGGTACTTAAGAGTATGTGACATGCATCGGGTTAAGAAAACATGGGAAAATAGTGTACGGTTAGGTATTGAAGTTGTAATTCCATTTTGGTACTATTGTTATTTAATAAGAATGGTGACTAATAATGATTTCATTAATATATAAAGAATTGAATAATGTTGTTCTATGGTAAAAAATAGTTTCAAATGAGAATGTTTTAATTTATTAACAAATGAACATGGAACACCCTGATAGGGGAGGGACAAATCAGGGTGTCAACATTTTCTTTTAACCAGATTGATCTTCTTCCCACATTAGTAGGAAACTGTTAAACCTATCCCATGTAAAAGAGAAGAGAACAAACTATCACCTGAAAATGGTTGATGCATCAATTTTTTCTAGGTTCACCACAAAGGGATTGTCCAAATAGAATAGGCTATCATGTTTTCGGTCATAACTATATACACTAATACTCAAATGTTTTGGATTAAAAGTGTTTATAAACAATCATTGTTTTCCAAGTGCACTGTCTTTACAATGATTTAGGGTTATCTCACTCCTTCCCTTAGAACACATTCATTGAATCCCCCTATATCATTGCTTTGATAGAAGTCCAACATAGTTTATAGTCCTGAAGGTCACTTCATTGAATTAGCAAAAAATTATTTATCTCTATCTAGAATGAGAATCTTCTTATATCGAAACCCTGAGTTGATGCAAACTAAAAACCATGTTCACTTAAAACTATTATTTAAAAACTCCTTGTCCCAAAGCTCCTTTGTAAGGCCCCTTCCCGGATCTCTTTCTTCACAAATCTCACTCCTTCTCAATGCTCACTACTTCATAATTATCACTAATTTGAAATTATCACTACTTCACAATTCTCACTCCTTCCCAATGATCACTACTTAGCAATGAACACTACTTCATAAAGCTCCTTCGCCATTGTAGAACAACCTATCATTGTGAGGCACATTATCTTTGGGGAAAACTTTTTTAGAATATCACTGAGCCAATACAGAGAAACCATCTTCACGAAGCACTCAATTGATATAAGAATTCAATTCTATCAATAATAGAATAGTCTCTTTATAATTCTCAAGAACACATAGACAACCAGTTTCATGGATCACCCCGTGATTGAAAAAATTAGAGAGATATCAGAATTTCTCTAAAATATTTCATGAAAAAAGATGAGAGGTAGCCTTTAATTTATAGGCTCGACAAATTGTGAAGCTCCACCCTCACCTATACAGTTTACATATCAGTTAAAAATTTATTCATGGAGCTCCTCCATTTGAAAATCTCAATGGTAATTCTCCGTTCATAAAGCCCTCTATAACCAAAGAAGTTTCCTTAAAAATCCATCGCGCCACCATAGAACTCCAATTCTAGAAATTGTGAAGTAAAAATATTTATAATATCAATGCATAATATGTAAAAAATGATCAATCCAGACATTATAAAATCTTTTCCTTTATCCCATTTTTAAATATTTGATTCCCTAAAAATAAATTTCTCAACGATCAAATATCAAATTCTCGTAATTATAGAGCTCACCATCACAATTCATTAATCATATTCAAAAAATAATAATGAATCCCATCTCTATGAAATACCTGACTTTACCATATTCTCATATGGACCTCAAGAAAACCCACTTTTCATGATTCTTTCCATTCTCTATATTTTGGACCCCAAAAAATTGGGCATACACTATGAAACAAAATTAATTATTGTTGGAACTATATGATCCCATTCTTTGTGATCACCCTAATCATCCATCTGAGGATTGACAATAAACCCAAACCATGCTACATTTCTACCATATAACATCCTTGTTTCCAAAAATCTCCTCCTTTGGGTTTGTTGATAATCTCCATATAGATTAAATAGATAACAATCCCCTATCAAAACCTGATATGCAAGAATCAACTCACCCAACACTATAAGACTACCTGGGAAATACATAGTGTAGAAAACAATATGGGAAGATTAAATTGGGCCCTTATATGGGAATTCCTAAAGATTTCCAATTTAATCTCTCATAGTGTCGCATAAGAATTACATTCCCTTAATTGTTTCATCCTAACACAAAATTATCATCATGACACAAAAGCATTACTTGTCCTCAACTGCTTCCTCATAACACCAAATTATCATCATTCTCAATTCTCCATAACCCTATAACCATAAAACTATTTCATCCTCCATCTTTGTAACACTGAATTTATTCCTTCCCCCCTATTGGAAATAATCACAAATACCATTATTTTTACATATTATTTCTCAAAACACACTCCCCTTGATCATATCTCCCATATAAACCTGCATCCCATCCACAAAAAGATTAAAAAAAGGCAAATGAACTACGAAGAGGGGAAACTTAGGACCTCCAAATGCACTGGGAGGTAGATGATCATCAAGGACCAACTAATGCCTCTCAAACATATATATTTCCAAGGTCTTGGTCTGAATATCATCCACATTCTCAATAATTACCACATGATCAATTTTAATCATTTCTTGTTCATTTATATCATTAATGAAGTGATATTTGATATCAATGTGTTTCATACGAGAATGATAAAAAATATTCTTCATAATAAAATCAAGCACTTGTTATCACAGTGTGTCACCATTGGTTTTTTCACCTCATCAACAATATCATTCACTTGTTTCTTCATCCAAAATTACTGAGTGTAATCCTTTTTTGGTAGTGATATACTCATCTTCAGTTGTACTAAGAGAAGTGATTTCATGTTTCTTACTTAACCAACCCACACACTTCTTACCAAAAAATAGTTTCCCACCACATGTTGACTTTATATCCCCCATTTTTGGACTTTCTGTCCACCACATATCTAGCCTTGTACACATCAAAAAACCCTAATAGATTATTATATCTTCATGCAGCAAAGTATAATCCATAATAGTGAGTGACTTGAATGTAACTCGTGATTGTTTTCACTTCTTCCTTTTGTTCTTCCTCTTTATTAATCTGTAAAGGACCTGTTAATCATGTTTAGAAGACAATATTTTCTTGTGTTTCTATCGAGTACAGTAAGCTTCTAATTATTTTCTTGTACTGTATGGGATCTATAGATTTCCTATCCGAATTCTTTCCAAGTTTAGTTCCAACATCAATTGCATTTAACATTGGTTTGGTGTCATTCATATATAACTTCTTAAGAAACACATGGGTATACTTTTCCTATGAAATGATAATGTAATATATCCTTTGAATCACTTGAAACCTCAAGAAATACATGATTTCACAAATCATTTACATTTTGACTTCTGATTTCATGTAATTGGAAAATTTATCCACTAATCCCTTGCTGCTACCATAGAAGGTAATATTATCAATGTACAGTTGTACCATAATCAAATATTTATGAGAATTCTTTACATATATATTGTGATCCACTCCTCATCTTTTGAATTCATTCTTTTTTAGATAAAAATTCATCATAGTGTACCACGTATATGGTTCTTTCTTTATTCTATAGATATCTTTGTTTATTATGCAGAACATCATTTCATTATTGCCAAGAAGAAAACCATTGGTTGTTCTATGTAAAAATATTCTTCAATAACAACATTTATGAAAGAATTTTTTGAAATCTATTTGATACAAATTGTATCCTATTTGATTTTACAAGGAAGAAAAGTCGGATTGAATCTCATCTTTCCACCCGAAAAAATATTTCTTAATCATCAACACATTAAATATGTGAATATTCCTTACACACTAGTCAAGCCTTGTTTCAAATCACATTACCATGAATATCGAATTTATTCTTGAAAATCTACTTCATACAAATCACATTGTGATTTTCATCTCTTTAACCAGATATCATGTTTGGTTCCAATTGATTTGATTCAACTCTTCATTCATGGATTTACCCCATGATTCATCCTTTAGAGCTTCTTCAAATGAGGGTCGTTCCATAATTTATAGGATGTAATATTTGGATGATTTTCTCATTATCCTCATTTTGTTACATTATGTATTATCCCCAATGATGTTGTATTAATCAATTTCAGTTATTTGATTTCTCCTTTGAGAATTAGAATAATGTTCTTCTTCCATAGTGTTTTCTACTAATTCTTCTTCTAAATAAATATATTGTTCTGACCTATGAATTTGTTGCACTTCTTCCTCTATATCAGCATTTTAATCTATTCTATGTCCTATTTCTTTACATCTGCAATCACATCAGCATAATATCCCCTCATAGTAGTTGAAGTATAATCTTCAATTATATTTACATCACTGCTTTCCACAATTTTTCCGAGATTATTGATGAATCATTTGTAGAATTTTATATTAATTGAATATCCAAGGAATATTCTTTCATCTATATCATCAGCAAAAATTTCATGGTTTCCATATTTGTTTACAATAAACCATTTATCTCGAAATTTATTGAAATACTTCAAAGAGAGATTCCTTCCATGTCACAACTCATATGGTGTCTTCATTTCACCCAAATAAATCCATGTTTTATTTTGAATATATATGATAGATTGAATTCACACTTTATTATAATGGAAATAGATATGACTCTCAATTAGAATAGCTTTCACCATGCTATTAACCTGTTGATTTTGGCACCCAACAACTCCATTTTTCTCTGGTGTTCTCACAAAATCAACCCAATGTTGAATTCTGCATTTCTCCATGTAATTTTCAAACTCAATGGATATACATTCTCGTCCATTTTAAGATGACATAACATTTATTGTCTATCTAGTATCAATATTTTCAATTCATCGATAAGTTTTTATGCAATCAAGAACTTTCAGTTTTTGATGTATAACCATGACACATTCCCTTCTACTGTAATCATATATTAAGAGAACAATGTACATTTTTCATGAGTTTTGGAAATATTTATCAGCCCTCAAACATCTCTATGGATGTGATCAAGATGATTTGATGCACTTTTCTTCTTTGGACAATATAAACTACACACCAACTTTCCTCGCATGCAAGTATGACAAGTCTTATCACGTTCATTTTTCAAATATGGAATACCCATGACAAATCTTCAGTTTAGATATATTTTTCATGTTTTGTTGATTAATGTGCCCCAATCCATGATTCCACAAGTTGTTTTCTTCTTCAAATTTCATTTATAAAATTTTATCTTTGATGTCAACATGATACAAGTTTCCATATGTTCTACAGCCTTTTATTAGATAATTCAATGTCATTCCCTTTATAGTTCATCCTTTTTTATTGATAGTCACTATAAGTCCTATATCACATAGTTAACTAACACTTAAGAGATTGAGACATAATCCATCCATTTAAATAACAACAATTTTCTTTAGCTTTCAATTTGACTTTTTAGTAATTCCACTTCCATTGATCATCAAATAACCATAATTACCAAACATTATTGTTCCGTCAACATTTTTCTTAACATTTATTAACAAGTATTCATTTCCTGTCATATGATATGAACACCCACTATCAATAATCAACTTGTTGTTTTTCATTGGAGATTTAAGAGTCACTTATGCAATGTTGGTTTTATAATTTTTCATATTTTCATTCAATGAAATATTATAATTAGTAGTGGATAGGTATGGCCTTTTAAATTTATTTTCAACATCTACTGGTTTTTAATATTCTTAAAATTATTGGAAAGGAGAAAAACTATTTGAAATAGCCATACCATTTAGATTTCAATTATTGATCAGTCTTTGAGAACTGTATAAATTTCTCCTCTCATTCCTCTATCGTCAATACATAGGCTTATGGACAAAGATAGAACATTGAAAATAATATCCATAAAATTATTTCTTCTATAAGAAGTAGGATAGGAATTTTTTCTCCATTATTGGGCTCCTATATCTTCACAATTCAAATATATCCTTACCACATCATAATATGACATGGTATGGCCTAGATAGAAACATAATTGACATTTCATGAGTGGAAATGTATTCTCATTTTGATTCTTCCTCATGTCTCCTTTCATGGAATCAAATTTGAGATTCTTATCATTTCTTGATACATGACGATAGTTTTCAGTTCTCCATTCAAATAGAATTGATGATTTCGTTTTTATTACATTAGGTGTCTTTTCAACATTACCATGTATCACCCAGCCTTTATTTCGGCCAACATTATTTGCATCATTTTATGTTTTGGAATCAAATCTAATTCCATTGTTTCCCATGAATGTGGGTCTTTAATAATACAAAATCATGACAACTCATTTAGAACAATGTTTAGCTCTCTCTAGAAATTCAGTATCTGAGAATATTCCAAACTATATTATCTAATTTGATTCTTTTTCAATTGATTCACTTTGAAGTAAACTCTTAAGAGTAACAAATTCTTCTTTAAGAACTAATATAGTCTTGGACATCTATTATAGTTCTTTGGGGAGGTCATTATTTTCATTTTCCAATTCTTGAATTTTCATCTTCTATTCCACTATATATTCTATGATATAAAGGTTTGCTGACTATACTTTCGCTACTTCTTATAGTTGTTCAATTTCATCTTCAAGCTAGCTAATATATTATAATGATTTTTCTACAATTTCACTCCACTTTTTACAACTATTGCATTGATTCTAAATATTATTATAAAAATACTTATTAAAAAACATGATATTGATATATGTGGTCAACTTAATATCTATAGATTTATCTCTCGAAGGTTCTGTCTTTTTATGGTATTCATCCTTGATGCATGGGTTCTAAATTTAAATTTTGGTGATTATTCCTCAAATTATTCACTATCATCATCTTCTTCTTCACAAACAAAACTCTTTCTCAATAATTTATCACCAAACATGAATTCAACATTTTTAAAAACATTTTCCAAGACTTATGAAAATCTCTATATTATTTTTCTTCATCATTTAACTTTATTGTGAAACGAGAGGTAATGTTCCCAAATCGTCCACAATAGAAACAAGCCAGAGGTAACTTACCTACAAATTTCTATTTTCTCTTAATAAATTGTTTGGCAAAGAAATAAATAAGTATTCCTCCTTCATTATCTTAATATATAATATCTTATTAAATTACTAGTTTTTCAATGTATTTTAATGCCATTTCCTTGCTGACACGTGTTGTCGCATCTTTTGGATTTACTATCATTTTGTATGACACCAGACTACTCATCAGATAATCCAGTGAAAGTTTACAGAAAGCCCCTCCATCAAGGTTTGACACATATGGGTTGTAAAGAGGTTGAATCCTTCTCAAAATTTTCTACACAATATCAATGTATCTTATTTCTTACCCAAGACCGCAAATTTCTCCTTGTACACTATTAATATGATTGAATAATGAATCTGCATTCTTATCCGGATGAATCATTAGATCGTAAATCCAATTTTGAAGGACTTATAGTTTCAAATCCTTCAATTTATTGTTTCCTTAATATATATTATCCAATTTTTTTACATAAAATTTTCTGGATAAATAATCATCACCTTTAAATATATCTGATAAAAAAGTTCTACAGTGAGAGAATTGTGCACATTATCCTCTACATTAATCATCTTCTTATCAGTATCAGTAATAGTCAGCCATATTGGATTAGTTACTAGTATTAATCATGATTTAGAAAAAAGAACATCATTCCAAGATATCGTAGATCATATCCCAGTCTATTCTTCAATATCTGAATGTGTCTTCCTTCAAATAGGGGTACTCCCCTAACATTTATTGAATTATCCATGACAACAATAAAATAACAAATTTAACACCAATAACCTCACTCTGATAGCACATGAAAGTCCTATGAATACACTAGGAGGGGATGGATTAACTTGGGTGTCATATTTTTTTTAAACTGATTTATATTGTTCATAAATTGGTTTGAAACTATTAAACATGTCTGATATGAAAGATCATAAAACAAACTATCACATGTAAATAGATGACAAAATAATCAAAACTTGGTTAACTAAAAGGGCTAGCCCAAGGAGAATACTCCAACAGGTTGTTGGTCATAACTAACTAAAATAATCATAATAAGTTGTGTTTCAAATGATTATTGACATATTCACTATATTCTAGCTTCATTGCCTTTACAATGCTTTTGGGACAGCTTACCACTTCCCTCAGAACACTTCTGTTTAATCCCCCTAGCTCACTGCTATGAGAGAATTCTAACTCATTTTATAGATATGAAGGTCACTTCAATGATTTGGTATTAAATTATTTGTCTTAATCAAGCACAAGAATATTTTTTAGTCGAAATAATTAGTTGATTCACATTGAAAACAATGTTCCCTTAGAACTAATATTAAAAAAATGCTTTTCACAAATATCCTTTGCAATACTGCTTCATGAATATCCATATTCACAAAGATTACTCTTTCTCAATGATAACTCCTTCAAAATGATAACTACATAGAAATTATCACACCTTCTCAATGATTAATACTTCTCAAATTACACTACTTTGCAATGTTCATTCACCTTTATGAAACAACCTGTCATCGTGAAGCACACTACTTTCATGGAACAACCCTACATCGTGAAGCTCACTAAGCCAACACCGAAAATACCAACATCGTGAAGCACTCAATACATATAATGATTGACTTCTATCATGAATAAAATAATATTTTTGGGAAGATAAAGCTCCCATAGAACACCAGTTTAGTGGTGCACCCTTTGATTCACAAAAATAGAGTAATTCCGGATTTTCTATGAAAACATTCATGAAAAATTAACCGGCGTAGACTTTTATTTATAAGCTCATATGATAATAAATATCCACCTACTCTAACATGTTTTATAGTTCTATCAAAAACATCTCCATGGATATCCTCTATTTACAAAGATATATAGAAGTTCTCAATTCACAAATCTCGTTGTAACTGGATATATTTCCATCAAAACCATCCACACCACCACAGATCTCCAATTCTCGTAATCATTAAGCAACTCCATCTCAAATATCAATGATTCATATCTTAAAAATCATAAAGGCGGTCTTCATGAAATCAATTTATTTACTATATTTGGAACGAGTTGATTCCTTAGAAATACCTTTCGCAAATATCTATGGTAAAATTCTGGTAATCGTAGAGCTCACTGTCACAATTATTAAATAATTTTAGATACAAAAATCAGGAATCCCATATCTATGAAACTCATGCATTTACCATATTTTCATATGACATTCAATAAAACCCACATTTTGCGATTCTTTTTATTCTTCAAATTTTTGACCCCACAAATTTGGCAGACATTGGGAAACAAATCCACCTTTAATACTACTTATGGTTTAAACTATGGGATATCATTCATTGAAACTCCCTAATAATCCATTATAGTATTGGAAAAAAACCCAAACCATTATCCATTTATAGATCCGAATGTTCTGGGCTCTAATAATGAAACATTAATAGACGAAAGTTGAAGAGGGGCTACTATGGCGTTTAATGTGAATTTTGAAATATGAAAGTTCGGTTTCCCAATGTTATCCATTACCCAATGTTGGGATGGTGGAGGGTAGTTATAGAGGTTCATTTATGTATTTGGGTATGGTTAATATAGATTTATTTTTTTAAGGATAGTTCTGATCCCTCATTAGATTAAACAATGGAAACATTTTGTAATATGTGTTTTAAAATGTGTGTTTCTAAATATAGAGAGATTCCACCATGATGACTTCTAATGATTGGATTATATGTGAACATCACTAATAATGATACTCTAGTATTGGGGAAAGGACCTGTGTTGGTACCATTTCATATATTGGTGGATAAGTTATATGAGAAATTGTATTATTTTGTTAAAATGGTGTAATAAGACCTAGGGTGGGTTGTGCCAAGTATGTATGGCTTGTGTAGAGAGTTCTAATTTTAGAACCCTCTAGTGCTTATAAGAGAGGGTGGACCTGAGGAAACCAAGATATAGATATAATCCATCTAGATTATTCTATTTCACTTGGAGATTCATCCTGGGATGTGGGTCAAGTTGGAGACTTATATGTTTTGAGGATAAGAAAACTTCTAGTGGGGTATCCTAGTTCAAAATTAGTAGTATGATAGTATACAATAGAAATATGTTTCTGGAACATTTCTATTTGGAGACATGGAGCTAGTATAAGGATATGGGGTTTGTGAAGTTGAATTAGGGGATTATTTTCATGATGGATTCAACATGATTCTTTAATAACTTGAAATGATTTTTTCCAACATTGGTAGGGTATTTGTCTGTAATAACAAGATGTTTTCTGGATAAAATTATATAGGATATAATTTTCTATGGAAATATATATTTTTTAAAGAGGTTCACTGAGGAGGTGGATTAGGGACCCCTTTCAGAAGTGAATATGAAGGAGGATTGAAGTGGTGGAATTTAGGTTTCATTTGGGTAGTTCTGTTGTGCATCTCCTTGTAGTAGGAAATATAATTTTGAAGGTTTTATACATGGATGTATTTGGAAAAATAGCTATGGAAGGGAATTCATATCTCATGGTAGGGACCTGGTTTTCAATTATTAGTGAGGTTGGATAGGAAATAAGTTTGGTAAGTGTGCTTGACCACTAGTTCGAGTTAAGTGTGTTTTAGGATGGGGATTGTAAAGAGGTTATGTTGAAACCCTCAATAGGTTGGTGGAGGTGGAGGATGAAGACAGATTCATATTTTCCAAAGGGTGTATAGAAGCTAATACCTAGTAGGTAGCTATAGTTCTTCTAGTTGTACCATAAGGGGTGTTGGGAATGGTGTATCAAGACAATAATGTACTTATCGGTAGGGTAGTGCATCACTAAGTGGGAATTATAATGCATAGGTAAGTGGGTCAAGTCGGCGTATTGTGGTTTTAGCCTACACCATGTGGTGGGGTGGATTTACCATTGACTATTCTTGGTATGATTCTTAAATCATCCATTCTTTCTGGTGATTTATTTGATATATGGGACTCACATTCATCTATTCCAACCCATCTTATTGGTGTATTGGGTCAATTAGAGAAATCTATGTGTGGGGATATGTTAATTGATACATTTTTTGTAGTACGAGAATAAAATATATGGCTATGTAAGGTATATTCCCAATAGTTTGGTGGGTACCACTTTCTTTGGGACTTTTTAATTTTTGAGTTGTCAGGTTTTTACATGATATTGGGGGCTCGTCAGCTGGTGATGTATAAGGACCATATTGACATTTATCACAAAATAGAGATGTTCACATCTCTTTACGGTGATATTTATTTTCACCGAGTGTAATATAATATCCATGCAGACCGTGTAGGGATAATTTTTCATAATTTGGGTTAGTAGTGATCCCAAGTTTCATGTAACATTCTTTAAAATGAGGTAGAATAGTCACATTTCATTCCTCCTATGGTGGATTATTTCTAGGAGTTAATTCCCAATTTTTTTCTTGGTTTCCACATGAGAGATATTTTGAGTTCATTATTGAGTTATCACCTAGAGGTAAGCTTGTATCCATTCCACCATATAAGTTGACACTAGTATAAATTTTGGAACTAATGAATTTGTTATAGGAATTAGTAAAAGAAGGATTTATTCTCCCAAACATGCCACCTTGGGTATGTCTATTATTGTTTATTATGGAGGCTGATACGACATTGTCTATGTGTTTAAATTACAAGAAGTTGAATCATATGACTGTTAGGAATATATATCCACTTCTCCAAATAGATGATTTTTTTGACCAGCTAAAAGATGATTCAATTTTCCCCAAAATTAAATTAATGTTATGGTATCATAAGCCAAGGGTGAGAACGTTGGATATATTTCAGTCTTCTTTTATGAAAAGGTATAATTTTTATTGGTTCTTTTTTATTCCATTCCATATCAAAATTGTTCCTATTTTATTTATGTCCATAATTAATAGAATAATTCACACATACCTATATTAGTATTTTGTTTTTTTATATGACATATTGGTTTACTCTATGAGCAATGAGGATCATTCCAGACCATTTTATATCATCCTATGTATGAAAATATTGAATAAGAAATACTACATGCTATCTATGTGTTAGTTTTGGATCAAGAAGGTACATTTCATGGGTTACATCATTTCTGAGGAATGTGTATTTCTAGTCATGGGGAAGGTTCATGTAGTGGTATCTTAGAGAACCTCAATAATGTTATCGATATCTTATGTTTTTTACATTTGGAAGGATATTAATAAAGGTTCATCAAGTAATTTTCTATATTTACCACACCACTTTAAGGATTATCCATGAAGGATTTATGTTTGAGTGTTCTATAGAATGTAAGGAATATTATTAATAATTTAATATAATTTCACTTCTTTACCGATTTTGGTTAAACTAGGTCTCTGTATGTAGCATAGGTTATTTTTTAATGAATCAAGTGTTGGAATTTGGGAAAATTAATACATGGAGATCAATTTATCACATATGGGTCATGGAAGTTGAGGTTGCATGAATGAAATTACTGTACACACAAAATTGAGTTTGATGTGTTGGTTTATTCGTAGAAATGTTCATTGAACTATCTTCTTGGATAATTTTTTTTTTCTGTATACTGAATATATATGTCTAAAGTAAATATTTTTTCAATGATATTTAAATCTCTAGTAGCCATGATGGGTTGAGTTGATGAAATATTTTGTTTTTTAGATGGACTATACACCAGTGAGATGGAATAGTGGTGCATATGGTTTAATGTTAATAACATAGAATGAGGTATTCCAGATGTCTAATTCTGAGTTGAAGATTACATCCTTCTTCGTAGAGTGGAATATATAGGTTCAAGGGGACTAGGGATAGATGATCCTTGTATCATTGTCATTTTAATCCAAACTTTTGATCCAGATAAAAGAGAGTAATAATGATGTTCCATATTAGTTGTCCTTGAGAGAAATCATAGAAGGTGGGGATTTACCTCCCGATCTCACTATCGATGATGATGGGACGGTGTACATTTATGGAAATGTTTTCATTCCTACATTTATGGATGAATATTTGATGTGTGGGTGAAATTCCTTGATGTGATTACTGCATCACAGATTATCCAAAACGTCTATTAATATTAATGATAGTTTTGGTGGCTAGGTATGAAGAAATACGTTGTGGGTTTCGTGACGTGGTTGAACCCCTATCAAGAGGTGAAGGACAATAATAGATGATTTGGTTGTTTTATATGACCATTTCCCATTCCATAATAGAAGTGGGATGATGTCACCAAATATTTTTTGTTAGGTATTTATAGGAAGACTATAAATAATTACATGATTTCGGTGACTGTGTATTTGTTGACAATGGTAGTGCATTTTTTTTCAAATTTGATATACTTTTACGATTATCTAGTGGGGTGACATGAATTTTTTGTATATAGTAAATTTTCATGTAGTACCATGGAGTATTATTTTTCATTATGATATTTTTTTTACTTCATTCATATAGAAAGGGTTACAAAAGGCACTTGGTACCTAGGTGTGGCTGAGTATGGATTTTGACCCATATATAGATGGAAAATTGGAATGTATATTTCAGGTTATAGAGGACATGATGGTGTCATGTGTCATAAACATTAGTGGATCTTGGTGAAATTTCATGGACCTTATAGATTTATCCTATAAAAATAGTTATCATGTGACCATTCATATGTAATTATATGATGACCTCTATGGTAGGTCATATAGATCACTATTATATTGGATACAGGTTGTGGAAATAAATTTGTTGGGATTGAGTCTCGTTATGGAGACATCAGAGTAGGTTCAGTTGATTTGAAAGAAAATGGATATAGCCTAGAGTAGACAGAATTCAAATTTTGATTGACTTATTTGGCCACATGAGTTTTCAATGGGTGATCATGTGTTTCTTTTGATGTCTCCAAAAATGGATCATCATCATATTCAGATATAGTGTTTGTTCACATCCATGTATGTAGTGTCTTTTTCAATTATAGAGAGGATCATACATGTGGCATACTTATTGGCTCTTTCAAAATGGTATTATGGAATGAATAAGGTGTTTTATTGGTCAATTCTTTTTCAGTATCACCCCAACACTTCTCATGTGACCTAATTTGAATATGCTCATCTTGAGGTTTATGCATCCTTTGAGGAGCATCCAACTTGTAATGTGGATCATATTGTGAGTCTTAAGAGGCATTATTGTTTCATTTTCTTGACTTTTAGGGAATCATGTGGACTTTATGATGAATATCAGGATAGGGTGATAGATTTGTTAGCTCATTGGCCTAATAATGTTTTCCTAAAATTCATGGTGGTTCTTGGTAGTGTGGCTCAAAGAAAATCTATTATATGGTGGGGATGTTGTAAGTCCACGAGAATATATAAAGGTACATTTTTATTTAAATTATAGGTTAAATCACTTTTTTTTAATGAAATGGTTCCCAAGGAGTCTTGGGGGTGTCTCCAATGTTTGAGTGATGGAATGGGGGGAAATGTTCATTCAATGGATGTTTTATGGTAGGCACATGGTTAAAAGTTTCCATGCTCCCTACTTATATGAGTCTAAGGAGGTTGGTGGATAGTTGAGTAATTATATTAGGGTGAAGACTAAAACCATGTAGACGTGGAAATCACCATTCCAAATGTCCAACACATGGGTTTTCAAACTGTGGAGGGTCCCTAGAAGTCTGTGTCACCTGGGCCCCTCTTAGATTGAGGATTACGCATGGTTGGTGATGTGTTTGGTCAATTATTTCATCAAACCATGTGCCTCATTAATGGGGGATAATTTCTAATTAACCCCCTCCCCCCCTCCTCAGGTTTTAAGGGTTAAAACCCAAATTTATATACCATTATCCTTCCAAAAACCTATGTTATAAACATATGAATCCTAATCATCAATAGGAATATTTAACCTTCTATTCCCAGTTTTTTGGAGTGTGGTTGGGTGTGGATCAATGATCTGAGTTATTCTAACACTCCTCTTCCTTATATTATCTAGAAGGATCCTACTGTAGTTGTTCAAAAACGTTATTATCCCTATAACAAACTTTTTTCTAGGACATTCTAAAATGAATATTTCATGGTTCATTGAGTTTAAATAATGGGCTTATGTTAGGAAAGTGTTCATCGATGAAATTGAGTTAGGTAGTCTACAAGTTATAATATATAGTATTTATTCACTAATTTATGTGTATGTGGTTGTATTTTGGTTTCTCCTTTTTATCCATTCGCATTCCTTGGATGTAAATGATAATTATCTTAATTTAATGATGAATTGGGCCCCTCATGATTGTTGTGGAATCTGTATAGTTTTGATATACAATTGTAAATGCCACCATTGGGGTGTTACATTACGTCTAACATGGAAATGGATTTTAAAATATATAATCGAAGGTTTTATGAGATAGAACCTATGATAATTTTGTTTAGTATGTTTACATGGGATATGAATTACCCCCAATTGTGATTATTTTATCTATTTTAACATGGAATGTGGGGGTGTATTTCTTGACTTGAATATATTAAATGAGGTATAAAATTTAAATGGTAAATGCTGAAATGTTAAAAGAATATTTTTTATTTTAATGAATGGTATGGATGGGGTGATAATATAAGGATATACTCCCATGGGGTTTCTAGACTGGTGTTCTAGGTCCCATAGAGATGTTACATGAGTTAGGTGCTCAAAATGAGGCTTGATTCCCCAAAAAATGCACATGATATGAATTCCTGGACTGAGGCTTCATGGGATGTTGATAAATATATTTTTTTGGAGAAATTGAATGTCCTATAGATATAGGGATCGTGAATCCTCTTATGTACATTCTAAATCATGTATGTTGTTAGTTTACTCACATAGGAAAAATAATGACTAAAAAACGGGTAACACATAGAACTACGAAAGAAGGTGGGTAATGAAAGTTGTTTGATTTAATGGAATCTGTTGACCTTTTTTTGCCTTGTTGTTCACCATAATACTTCATACACTATATTTCTAGACTTTATCATTTGTATAAATCATTGGTGGTGGGCTACTAAGTTTTACTAACACCATTCTCGGACCGCCATTAGGTACCCAAGAAGACTTTCTGGTTTTATGTCAGAAAAAGGGAAAAGGATCTATTCTAGAGGATTGATTCCGGGCTCAAGGATGTTCATGAAGGTGGGGACCGAACAAGGTTTTGGGACCCATTATTGTAATTATTCATCTTGTCTTTATTTTTGGTTTTCCTTTATTATTAGAACCATATGAAATAAGTAGGAATGTTTACTATTGGTTGTTGTCATGTACCTTTTTTGGGAAATGTATTTTTGATGCATGTTTATTGTTTATTCTATTTCCTTGATTTATTTTTCAATATTTTTTGAATTACTTTAATATAGAGGTTATATTCTCCCAATGTGTCTATTTAGACCCTCATTTCATGTTATATACCTCTAGATTATCTGGAGGAACACCTGAGGAGATCTAACAAACCATCTTAGGTCACCAGTTTGAGTGGCATCGGGTCAGAGCGTTACATGAACTATGTTACTCCAATAAATTCTTATAAGGATGACATCGATTGAATAGTGGTGGATTTTGTTATAAGTGAACTCAAACAACATTAATTTCTTCACCAATGCCTCAAAAAATTATATATTTAAAATACAAACATATCATACAATGTATATATTTTCCAATCGATTTACCCATCCTTCTAAGGGTGGAATATTATGCTAAATCATAACTAATAAATTAAAGCACACTAAATGCCACCCCACAGTCATGATTTAAAATAAGGATCTATATAAGATATTATATTCCCTTGGACCTTATGGATTTATAGTACATTATCTACATACTACCTTATTGTAGCATCTATGGAAAAAAAATTCATACATTTCTAAATACACTGATTTCAATAGTTGGATAAAAAATACCCATATATCATTACTTACTCATTGGGTTTATTGTATACCATTGATAAAATCAATTAATAGGGGCTCTAATTTCCCATTTGGAATATCTAATGACTATAAAAAACCTGGAAGAACATAATTCTCTAATATTTCCTATTAACTGTTCAGACATCATGCCATAAACCTTGAAATTGTTTTCATTATCGCATGCCACAAATTTGGACACATCAAATCAAGATACATATTTGAGACAACAATTTGAATTATTATAGGTGAACCCTGAAGCACATGAAAGAAAACCCATCACATCACTGAAAAAATTATAAATCATATTTTGAATACCATCTAATGCTTCTAATCATCTATCTAATCTTCCTGGTCAACACTTTGAGTAACACTATATGGCATCAACTCCACATATGAGTCTGAAAATAGAGACTCTTCAACCTTCTATAAAAATGGGGATTCCAATAAAATTTTCTAAAACAACTAGAACTGTCATCCTCTTCTAAAAATATATGTATATCTGGTAAATCCATCATTACTCTCTAATAATGATTAGAAACTTTAGAAATATATTCATACGAAATCTATATTAGCACATTTGAAACCTCATTTCCATTCCTTGGGGTCCAATATATCTCATTTTAATAATCATAGAGAATCTATAACTATATCAACAAACATAGGATCATGTCCTGATAAGATAACACTTGCTTTATTCTCTTTTGATCTATATATAGTACAAATTTCTCCCCATTGAAGAAATGTCACCATAAAATCAAATAAAAAACCATACTTTCAAAATCAACTTCATGTGTTGAATAGTAATTATCAAAGGGGCATAACTACTTAGATCAATAAGAGACCATTTCTCTTTTCTACATCATAACACATCCTAGTTAAGGTCATGAAGTATCGAACAATACCTCCAAAAAAATCATTCATTTTGGAATTGAATAATGTTGTTATTGATAAAATGATTATTTAAGTAGTAAAAAGCTTTATAAAACACATATTTATATAATAAATTATGTTCCTTTGACATCAAAAAAATCAATATGGCCAAAAATCAAGAGATGTTGGACAAAACATCTAATAATTGTGCCCCAAACACAAGAATCTACAGATATTTTCAATGTTATGTTGATTTTAATAAGAAAAAACCTCCCCATCCTTCAATAGATATACAGCTAAAAAATACTTATCCACCACATGTACAACAATGTGACCCTCCCAAAACCAAAACATTAACTTGTATATCTTCTAATATAGTATATGGTGTCAGAGAGGCTATAAAACCTATCAGAGGTGTTCCTTGTGTTTCATTTCTTTTTTCAATTATATGATAATATCAGTGATGAATATAACCATAATCTTTTCCAATAACTCATCGATTATATGTCACACCCTAACCCTATTGGTTTTTTATTATAAATTACACCAATTATTATTTTGAGTTTTGGTAGGAGGTGGGTAGATTTTAAAAAATTTAGAAGCCTTTCCACTATTGTGCAACCAACACACATGGTTAGGGGTAACCGTGTAGTGCCCGCGCAGATGTCCAAGAGGTCTGAGTTATGGTGCCCAAATTTTGAACAGTTTATAAAACTGTGTGACATGTGCACAACTAGAACCTATAAGTGGGTAGTTATAGTTTTCATAGTTCAAGTGGAGTTTTCCCAACAGTGCTTCTAATTTCTAGAGTACCGTACGACTAACCAGTATTTAGAATAAATAAATAAGTTAATCAAATGGTAACAGAAATAAAATAAATGAAGATAAATTTAATAAAATATTATATTAAAAAATGATTAATATTAATATTAATATTAATCAATTTCTATTATTATTATTATTATTGAAATTATTATTATTATTATTATTGTAGTAATTATTATTTTAATTATAATTCTTATATTTATTATAATTGTAGTTATTATTATTATAAAAAATGAAAAAAAGAAGAACCATATCCCTCTACCCTGTTCGCGGTGTAGCACCACCCATGCCCCCTTCTCCACCAACGGTGAAACGACCCTCTCGGTCCCATTTGCACGTCCATCCATCCAACTCTAGAAAACTTCTGACTCCCTCTCGCTCTCACGTGGTGGGCCCCTCTTCTTCTCATGTTTGAGGTGCACTTCTCCCCTCCCAATGGTGTGACCTATGACACAATGGCCAGTGCACCCACCACCCTATCTGGCAGCTATTCCGGTGAACCCCCTTATCTGGAAGCCGTTTCGACACATCTCGAACCTCTTTCACACCACCTCCACCTTTCTCTAGTGGGGCAAAGATTCCACTCACCAGTGACCCTCTTCACTTCTAGTCCAAGTATATTTCATTTCCATTAATTTTAGTTATTTTATTCAAGATAGCCAAACTCTAAATCCCCAGTTGGTAATTCATGTGTTCTCTTCATTATTTGGGGTGTGTGGTTGGTCTTTGAGGTCTCACACTCCCTACTATTGTAGTTTTATTCGATATTCACTTGATTTGAGGTAGGCGTTTCCAACATTTTTCTTTCTGGAACATCCCACAAGCACTTGTATGTTTTAAATTAATTTCAAAATATTAATATCACATATAATAAATATATTGTGTGATAAAAATTGTAGTTTCATGTGGGTATTATATATTATAAATTTATTTCAAAATTAATTTTCTTGAATTGTCGGGGTGTAATGAACATCGGGTGATTAATATGTAATTCCACTATTTTTTTGAAGTGGAATTTTTTATTCTAGGAAATGTCTTTCTCTTGCGATTCTTTGATGCTATTTTTTGTTGGTGAATTTAGTTTAGTGTGTATTTTGGTTATATCATGGATTTCTGGATATCATAAAACGTTTTAGAAAGTGGGTTATGGTTTAAAGAGAATGGTTTTATTTCCTTTAAAAAATTTGATTGGTTGAATTTTATTTCTAAGTAATTAGTGTATTTTTAGAACTGATTTTTGATTGTGTATTGGATTTTGTTATGCCTTTGGATGTTGGAACATCCATGGGTGCACTAGGTTCCACATAGTGGTTCCCCCAACTGAATATAGATATTTCAATTTATTTTTCCATAGAAAATCATTATTTCATAAATGGTTGTTTTTTTCTAAATATTGTACTATCTTCAGGTGGGTTTTTAAATTGTTTTGAAATAAAATCATTCATCATGTTCCTATTTGGATTTTGGTGTGTGTCTTGGTGGATGTGTGGTTTATGGGGAAATTGGGTTAATTTTATAAAATTTTGTTTTTATCTAGAGTTACATATGACTTTTATGATAGTTATTTGGGAAAATAGAACAAAATGGGATGTTTTACACTTCAATTGTAAAAGTGATATTTAGTGTTATGTTATCCAGATCATGGGGAAATTTTTTTGGAATTTTTTTTGGATGTGTAAAACAAAGGGCACATTTGGAATGTTCTATAATGTCACATGTTTTTTCTAAAATGTGGGAAATATGTTTGGTAAAAACGTTTTTTATTCAAAGTGTTGTTTTGGTTGATTATAGAATAGAATTTAAGTCTGTAAAAGTGAGTACCTAGTTGGTAATATAAAAATGATTACTGAAATGGTTATGAGGTTTGTATGGCATGATGGCCTAGTTGGCACCTTTGATAACATTATGCAAATATGTGATACAAGTATATATGTTTACATTAATGGGGAAGCTCAATAGGGGATATTCTTTATAGTTTATCATATAGAGTGTCTCTGTTTGGGGTAGAAAAGTGCGCTTACAGAATGTATAGTGATTCATGTGTTCGAGGGCCTCCCAGTAACACAATATTGTTACTCCATGGGTTTCTGGGTGTCATTTAGGGGATCGAGTAATGGTTCCAAACCATCCCTGATTAACCGGGGTGATACCGAATTATATTTTTGGTTAGGAAATGTGGGTATTGCCACTGGGGATGATCATTAGAGAATTGAGTGGGTTATTGAATTAGGCGCTTCATCATACACCGACATGTGGTTCTGAATAGAGTACGTCCTGGGGTCTTATACGGATGTTTAGGATCACCAATGGTTACTTAATTATTTACATTTATTTTATTCTTTCTGTTGTACCATTTAATTTTCATCTTGCACTATTTAACATTATTATTTTATCACAACGTTTATATCACTTTTCCTTCATTACATTTATAAATGAAATTTTTTTAAAATTATTTGTCTTCATGTTGGATTATAAAATAGGGAAATGATTTTTTTTATTAAAATATGATAGACTTATTTTATAGTTGTATTTAAAACTAGTTTTTATATTCCTTTTTGGGAAACAATTGTTTAATTCAGTCATTAATTTTTTCTTTCCTAGTGATCATTTTGGGTCTCATGCCTCCCTTAAATTTTTAGTTTTAGGTTCTTTTTGTTCTAGATCTCTCTCAGAGTGAACATGGATTTGATTTGTGTGGTGACATAGAAAGTCACATTGAGGTATGTCTAGTTTATCATCTTTCCCCTGTTGGTGCTTATCTATGTCATCCAGTTTTTTTTTTGGTTATTTTATTTTGTTTTTGTTTTTATTTTATGGTTCAAATCACTCCCACTTATTATTCATGATTCTGGGGACTATTTTACAGCCCGTGGGGATCAGGAAATCCCTTCAGGCCTTGTCGTAGACCGGCTCGAAAGACTAGTTCAGGGTCAACCCATGTTGGATCGTTACACAATTATATTAGGGGAGTCCCTTGTAATATATAGTGGTAGGTTTATAGGTATTAGGACTGTTGGGGCTCTGTAGTTAGGTACGGGAAGGGCGTCATGAACCCTTTCTCATTATGAACCTCGAGTCTCTAGGGGTATTCCAGGAATTCAGTCCTTGTATTTTATGGTTTTATTTATATTGGGGGATGTCAATGGAGGTGATCCGGAGTCATGTTGTTATTTTTCAAGGAGTAGTGATCCATGTGAAATCTTTGTACCTGAATCATGTTCCTCTAAGTGATATTACCTATATGGGGCACGAATCACTACCATGTTGACGGGTTGGAAATAGATGCTAGTCCCAGCTTTTAGTTTTTTAGTGTATATCGTACTTCGTTCTATTATGGTTGGTGTCTGGGATTTTGAAAATGAAAATGGTTTTGGGAATGAAAGTGATTTATTCAAATGGTTTTAATTTTATAATGGGGGTTTAAAAAATTAAGAGAATTTTGGTCCGATGATTTGGTACTTATTTGGAATTGTCATGAAATTGATTAGTGAGACCTTAGCATTCCCTATGGACATTAGCACATATGGGGATAATGTGTATGGAATTTTCATTTTGGAAAATATGAAGGGAAACATATGAAACCATGTGATACAATTTCTAGGTTTTATTAGGTGTATATTTGAAATTAATGGTTGTGTAATTTTTTACCTAAATTAATTCTGAAAGGATTAATTATTTTGGGAATTGAATATTGTTTAAAATTTATGGTTGGGATTTTTGAAATTGGCCTTGGAAGATGGATGTTTTGAAAATAAAATGAAAATGGTGTTTTTGAAAAAAAATGGTCATGATTAAATTTTATTGAATATTTATGAATGGAGTTTCTTTTATTGATGTCGTTTCACCTTGATATTGGTTTTGGAGTTTTGTTTTATATGATATTTAGAAAATTCCACCCAGAATGGTATCCAAATTTTCAAATGATTCATGCTTAGTATTTGGTTCTTCTCAGATATTAACTATTCTTCATGGTGATCGAGGTATGTTAGAGGATATATGTGGCTTGATGAGGTTGAATATGTCTTTAAAGTATTTTGAAATCCTGAACCTATCAGAGTGTGCAATTTTTTTGGTCTGCTTGAAGGTCCATTGATAGATTAATGGGTGCTATTCACCCCACCATCATTACTAGTCAGGATGACGTGGGATGTTTTTAATTCTGTCTTCATCTGATGGTTCATACCTGAAGATGAGAATATAATGAAAAGGGAAGAGATAGTGAGTATTCAACAAAGTTAGTGGTTTATGAAGGGCTATGTTGTCCAATTTAATGAACTGGTTTCATTTTATCTAGAGGTAGCACCACAGTATTGGATGAAGAGTTCACGATTTATCAGGGGTATTTTCCAAGATATCATGGTGTGGTTTCTCTATCCGATGACCGTTATTTTGAGAGGCTATTAGAGGAATTTTTTCTGACTATGTTGGTCCCCAGAGTATTGGAGGTTGTAATTATAGCATCTCTTGCTACTCATGAAGGTTCTCCATCTAGAGAGAAGTGCATACTGGTGAAACTTTTTCTTATGGAGTCCTCTTTATAGGTTTTGGCTTTCAGTCCGTCAGACCATTTGGTTGTGTGTTGCTAGTGTGGTCGGCTCGAGCACTCGTAGTTCTCACGTCACACCCCTCTGAAGTCGTGCCATCGTTGGGGCTGTCTGGGTCATTAGGAGAAGTTATGTAGGAAGCATTTCCTGAAGGATACATTATGCCAATGGTAACCTATTGGATGACTATGAGTTAGAATATTCTTCAACCATCAGAGCTCTAGTCATAGGTCTCAAAGTGAAGATCACACATAGTCAAGTGTTTCAAGGGGTCTGAACCCTGAGTGTGGGATTTTTATTCCTTGTCGGTACTAGAATGATTAAAGCCTTTTCATTATTGTTTTCTTCTATAGAGGTTTTTCTACCGCGGTTAGTACATCGTTTCCTTAGGAGATGGTGATGAACATTTTCTATTTTAATCCAAACTATACAATTTATTTGAGTATGGCTTTTAGAGTTGAAATTTTTTCATAATATAAGTATAGACTTATATGGGACTATTTCGGTTTAGTGGTGATCATTTGAAGATTTGAGTGCTTGTGGAAAAATTTATGTTTTCAATTGTGTTGGAATTTTATATTTGGTTTATTTTTCTTCCAATGGTTATACACTCTCATTTTAATGAGAGGTTTGGATCGGTTGGGAGTTCCATGTTGGCCCCCTCTCTGGGGGTATGTGCTTACGTTTTAAAAAACTCAATGCTAGTTGAGTCCTTATGGTGGGGAGAAACCATCGATGTTCTTCCATACTCTTGTCTGTGGTTTCTTTTGCGTTATTCATGTGTGACTTGTATACTGAAAGTTCGCCCTGAGGTTATTAGTTTCTCTCAGTTTTTACTTGGCATGCATTTGAGTTTTGGATATCTTTGGGCTTCCTAACTTTCCAGGGGATGAAATTTCTATGGTTGGGAGATTTTTCACACCCCTACCATATTGGTTATTTATTTTAAATTGTTTTAATTATTATTTTGAGTTTCATTAGTAGGAGAGTCAATTTCAAAAAACATATAATCATTTTCACAGTTGCATGGTCAGCCCACACAGTTAGAGGTAATAGTGTAGTTCCCATGTGTATTCCCAAGTTGTCTGAGATATGCCACACGACTTGTGTACTATTTTTAAAACTATGCGAAAAGCACGCAACAGGACCCTATAAGTGGGTAGTGCCTGGTGGCACGGTTCAAGAACAATTTTCCTAATCACGCATCTGATTATAGTTGAACTATGTGGTTACCAGGTATTAGGAATAAATAAATAAATTACTCGAATGGTAAGTGAAATAAAATAAGGTAAGATAAATTTAATAAATTATAATTTTAGAAAACTGTTAATAAAAATATTATTATAATTATGATTTTTTATAATAATAATATTATTTTTATGATTTTTTATAATAATAATATTATTATTGTAATTATAACAATTATTTTTATTATTTAAATTATTATTATTATTTTATTTATTAATATTATTATTATAAGAAAATGAATGAAAATGAAGAACCCTACCCCCCTTCCCAGTTTTCACCGCAACGCCACCCCCTATCCTCCAAGCGCATAACGACCCTCTTGGTCCCCTATGTGCATCCAGCCATCCAACTCTAGTGAACTCCCATCACCCCCTATATCTCCTTTGGGGGGGACACATATTCTTCTCTCATTGGAGGTGTAATGCTCCCCTCCACTTGGCACAACCTACTAAACGACCACCAATACACCCTCCCCTTGTTTGGAGGATGTTTGAGTGAACTCAACCACTCCTGTCTAGAATCTATTCTAGTGCGGCCCGAATCTCCTTCTTAATGTCTCCACCTTGCTCCAGCATGGCCAAGATTCTCCTCACTTGTATCCCTCTCCTATTTCGGTCTTGTTATATTTCATTTCAATTTTTTTTTGCATTTTTCTTCAAGATATACAATCTCGAATTTCTCGGTTTTTTGATTCACACATTCTACTCATTGACCTGGGTGTGTGGTTGGTCTGCATTCTCTCTCTCCCATTATTTGGAGTTTTACACCATCCGCACATTATTTTAGGTAGTCTTTTCAAAAAAAAAATTCTTGAACATTCCATGAGCACTTGTGTGTTTTCAATTAATTTCTAATTTTTATTCTTACCTCTATTACAACTATAGTGTGATGAAAATTGTAGTTTCATGATGGTATAATGTATTAAAAATATATTTCAAAAGTAATTTTTGTGAAATTCCAAGGTTTAAAGAACCTATGATTATTATTTTGAAATTCCATTTTTTTAAGTGGAATTTTGACTGATATGAAATGTTTATCCCCTTTGATGTTGTGATGATATTGTTTGTTTGTGAATTTTTTTTGGTCTGTGTAATTTGGTTATATAATGGAATTTGGATTTTTAAAATTTTTTTGAATGAATATTTAGGGTTTAATGGGATGTGTTTCAAATCCTTTGAATGATATGAATTGTAGGATTTTATTTTAAGAAAATTTATTTTTTAGTGGAAATGGTCCTTGATTGTCTATTAGATTTTATTGTGCCTTTGGATGTTAGAACATAAATGGGTGCACTGAGTGCACACATATATGTTCTCTAAAATAAATATGACACTTTAAATTGATGTTTACTTTGAAAATATATATTTTATAAGTATTTCATGTTTTCTATATATTGTTAGTCTCTTTTGTTGGTTATTTAAAATGTTTTGAAATGAAATATTTGACAATGTGTCCATTTGTATTTTGGTGTATGTCTTGGAGGATGTGTGTTTTTTAGGGATGTTTGATTTGTTTTATAAATGTGTATGTCACATTAGTGTTATGAAATGAATTTATGGTAGTTATTTGGGAACATGGAACAAAAATACCCATTTAGAACTTCAAACATAAAATATGTGTTTAGTGTTATATTGAGTAGCTCTTGGGGAATGATTTTTGGAAAAAGAATTCATGTGTAAAACTAAAGTCTCATTTGGAATGTTTTAAAAAGATATTTGTTTTTCTTAAAATCTAGGAAATTTTATTTGGTAGGAATGTTTTTTTGTAAAATTACTATTTTGTTTTATTATAGAAAATATTTTTTGAAAATAAAAGTGAGTACCCAATTTTTTATTTAATTTTATTTATTGAAATTGTTTTAGTGTTTGTATGGAATTAAATCCTAGTTAGAACCATTGATTAATTGGAGTGAATATGTGATACAATTATGTATGTATAAATTTATGGGGCACCATTATAGGGGGATATAACATTATGGGTTTTCGTATATAATATTCATGTCCGGGGCAGGCATGTGCGGTGATGGAAGGTAAGGGGAGTTATGTGTGCAAGGGCCTCCCACTAACATATAATTGTTACAACATGAGTTCTTGGGAATCTTCTAGGGGACATAGTGATGCTTTTTGACCAACCCCAATTAGACATGTTGGTACCCACATGATTTTCTGTTAGGATAGGTGGGTTGTGCCACTAGTGAGGCTATTTAGAGTAGCCAATTGGTTATTTTCTTTGGGGATTCCCCATATATTGTTTGGTGGTTCTGAATAGAGTATGTCAAGGGGTCCTCTAGGGATATTTAGGATCACCCATTGTTACATAATTAAATTTCTTGTTTACTATCCATTGTTCTAGTTTATTTCTAGAATGCACTATTTACTTTTTTTATTTTAGCATGGATTTGGAATCACTTGTGTTAGTTTTCATTTATAAATGGCAGTAGGTTTTGGAAATGATATGTCTTTGTGTTGGATTTTAAAATGGGGAAACATTGTTATTTTATTAAAATGTGAAAACCCTATTATATATTTGTATTTAAAACTGTCGGTTATGGACTGTTTTGGGAAAATAAACACATGGATTCATTGGTTCATTTTGGAATTCCAATTCAAAATTTTGTTTCTCATGCTTATTTTACCTTTTTAGTTTCATATTCTATTAGTGTTAGATCTCTTTAGGAGTGAACATGGATTTGAGTTGTGTGGTGACTTAGAAAGTCACATGGAGGAATGTGATGTTTCACTTCTTTCATGTATTAGTAGTTGTCTATGTTTTTTAGTTTATAATTATTCATTTTATTTTCTTTTATGGATCAAATAATTCCCACTTGTTAGTATTGATGCCCGACAAAAGTTCACAACTCGTTGGAACTAGGAACGCCCTTCGAGCCTTACCGCGGATTGGATCGGGAGAACAGTTCAGGGTAGACCATGTTTGGATCAGGACATTATAATTTTTATGATTCCAATTATTATACATGAATTATTTCATGAAACCTATCTATATTATGATGAACTTAAAGTACCTATTTCAACACCAAAATGTAGTCTTCAAGATTTCTTTCTTATTAACCCTCATTTGATGATATAAAAATAAAAACATATGTCATTAAAAACAAATGCAATACATTAAAATAGTAAAACAAGTCATCAAACCATGGAAATGGATATTGACTATTTATCATCAGAAAATTAAATAATGAGTAACTTATACCAAGCAGAAAATACCACCTACCTTCTCATAAAACAACACTAGATCATACCAAAGATATATTATAAATGGAATGAATCTCTTCCACATCAAATCATCTTCTTAAAACCCTATATCCCATAACATATAAGGTTCTATCTAACATATACCAACAAAAAATTGAAGAAGAACCTGGTTACAATGTTATCCTCAACATGATGTCACATTAAGGGGTGGAGACTCAATTCCCTCCTTGAAAACAACAGGATTATAGAGACCACAATTTTTCTTACAAATAAATTACATGAAATATATAAAAAATTACATAATAGAAATACATTATTGTGTTGATTGGTTATGTATCATGGAATATGTGGTTCACACATCACAAATGCATTCTAAAAAAATATTGTTTAAATTATTCATCATTGTGTTTCAATAAAAACCTAGTTTTTTCAATGTACCTATTTTCTGCTAAGGATATACATTAATAAAATATGGTATCTAGAGTCCCAGTAAGAGGACGGATAACAGATAATGAATATGAATAATTAATTAATAATAAATGGGTTAGCATAGTCATTCTCAACCTATCATAAGAATGGGATAAAAATAATAATCATAAGGGAATCATTTTAAAAATAAAATAATATTTCATATGTGTAACAGTGGGACATCATAACATAGTGGCCAAATAACACACATAGTTGTAAACAAATATTGCATCATGTTCTTGGATTACATATGCGAATAAAACATATCTTTATAGTTTTAAACAAATATATCATCATGTTCATGCATAATGTATAAAATCTCATGTGGTATATCACATTACCCAATTCATTGAAAAAATATAAATTTTTTTTCACATGTCACATCATAAATTTCTCAAAATAAATCATAACTTTTGGGAATATATTGTATAACAATCATTTTCATGGAATAAACACTTGAAAAATATTGGGTTTTAAAAAAGATTCCTAAATTGATAATTCATGAATAACCTTTGGGTTTCTCAATAAATAAGGGAAGTAATATATTGTCTTAAATGATAATTTTTCAATTATGAAGAAACAACTCAATAAAAGTAAAGATATGTTATGGAATAATAATATGATTTTTGAAAAATAAATATAACTGTAATTGAAATCAGTTTTACAAGGCATAAACATTTATATAACTCGAATGAAATGGAAAATAATATTTAAAGGGAATTTTTTGGATATTATGTAAATTTATATATAGAAATAAATGTGAAATAGGTGATAACCCTGAATAAAGTGTGGGTTTCGCGAATCCCCTTACCTTGAATTCAGATTTACTTCATCTATTTTCAATCTCATGTATAAAAATCATAGGTTTATTAAAACTTGTTACTGAAATATAATTTTTTTATTGTTTTCACAATTTTTCAATAATAATAATTGTATTATTTTTCATAATTCCCATTTTTAATAGCTAATTTGTTTATATCATATTTTTTATAATAATACCTTGTTAGGTTCGATTTCCCTATTTTTTTTATGATCATTTATACTTTAGTCAAATTAATTATAGTAACATAAAATAAAAGAAATTCAATACTTATTTATTATATATAATTAATGATAACCAACCATGAAGGTGGTGTTAAGTAGGGATATGAAATTTTCCTCATAGGTAGTTAACAAATCATTGATGGGACATTGTCAACAAACAAGGAATGAAAATACTGATATATAAATATGTCGTTATATAGTAATTAATGTGGTTTAAAATCATTAATATAATATTTTAATATATCTCAACTACTCAGAGGTGATTTTGGATTCAAATAAATAGATAAAATGAGGAAGAGATGTAGAAAATTTAAATTAACTTTGATGAAGTATTACCCTCATCTTAGCACCACTTCTTTCCTATGACACTAAACTCATCGAAATCACTGAGTTTGATTACTATTTAACAAACTCAAGGATGAAAATGGTATTTGTTAAGATTGTTTTTATAGATATTTTAATTTAGTGTGTGGAAGGTAAGTGGTTTTCCAAGGTAGGTTTGAGTGGTTATTTATTCATGTTGAGAGGGGTATTTTTAAGAATAAATATTAAATAAATGATAATAACAAATATAATCCATTACTTAGTAACATTTAATATATTATGAAATTTATAGTAATAAAAATAAATTATTTTATGTATTTTAATTACAATTTAATTTGAATATATTTGTTAAATAGAAAGGGAATGATAATAATAATGAAATAAAATGTTTATTTAATGGGAAATTTTAATCTGTTTTTATTTAGAAATTATTTGTATGTTTGAAAATTATTTTTATTATTTTTAAATGAATGATTAATCTTATTTAACTTATTTTGGGGTAATATAATAAATTTAAAATTAATTTCTTATTTCTTGAAACATGTATTATTTGAAAAAAATTATATTTACAAATCATGAAAAAATTGAAGTTACGAATAAAATTAAAAAAATTTAATCCTTCAAAAAATTGAATGTGATTATTCTAAATATTTTATTTATTTTATAATGATATTATTTTAATATAGTTAAAATTAATTATAAACATAAAAAATTATTACTTTAATAAAATATATTACATTTGAATTAATTAAACAATGTTCTTATAATTTTATTGATTTTTCAATCTCTGTATGGAATTTAAAGAATATATATTTTCTTAAATTAATCATAATAAATATTTTTATTAATTTCATTTTATTGTTTTTCTGGTAATATTACTATTCCAACAATCAGATTACTATTCATATTGGTCATGCTACAATTCCAATGGTCATATTACTATTACAATAATCATATTACCTCCCATAAATTCCAATTAATTCATTTATAAATCCTTTACTACTATTCTTCACAAGGTTCTGTATTTTCCTTTTATAAAATTTCAATTAGTTTACTAATATTATTTTATTTTTCATTGTGTTTTTTGTTGGAGCGATGATTTTATGATATTAGGATGATCCAAATTTTCACGATCTAAATTTTCAATTTTATATTTTATATATGATTTTAATATTATTAATTTTCAAGATATTATTTTCTTTGTAATGTAACGACATGAATTAATGACATTAAAATGATGACTTTATATCTATTATATATATGTATAGTATAATATTATATAATATAAAACATATTCCTTGAAGAAATTGATATCATTTATAATGTTTTGGTTGTAAAATTCTTCTACACTATATAAATTCCATTCATAAAATTTCATTCACATTCTCAGATGTAAATACATCAGCATGGTTTTATTTCATTATTTTTTTGGGACACCATGTCACATATTCATGTTTATGGATCTGCCTCATCACTTTGAAGTGGCTAGTTATCTTGTTTCATTGAACTTTTTTTCTATGGATAGGGATCTTCACTTGGGTATCATTATAATATTTGTCATTCTCCATTGGTATGACCTCTGGATTCACTACATGTGAAGGATTACGTATGTTCTTCAATAGGAGAGATATGTGTAATAGATAAAGAAAATAAGCCGTATTTGGTGGAAGGTAGAACTACTAGGATACAATTCCTATTTGATGAGGGATCATAAAGGGGAAAATGTACCTAGGGTTAAGGTCCCCATTCTTTTCAGACCTCTTTACTCACTTCAATGATGATATTTAGAAGAGCATGTTTTCTCAAACTTTAATCTTGATGTCCCAACAACAGATGATAGTATATATATTACATATAATGTGAGAATAATTTATATATTTTTGGATAAATTTTACCATATCTCTCATTTCATGGACAAGTTTATCACCAAGTAATTTCAGTTAAAAACATTTTCCAAACATGTAGGAGTTTTACATCACATCCCATATAGGGATTTATAAGGATACATTTTAGTGCACATGTGAAAGTATTGTCATACTAGAACGTAAATAATAGGATATGTTGATCCCAACTTCCTTTAAATCATATTGAGTATGATTTCAGCATGTCCTCAACTATCTATATGGTCCTATATTAATTTCTCTCAGTTTGGGGGTGATAGGTTGTACTAAAATTCAATTAAATATTCAAATCATGTTGATGAATTCTCAATAATGTAGAGGTGAACCTTGGATCATGATTTGATAAGATTAAATGTAGTTCCCCATGTAGTTTAAACACTTATATTATGTATTAATTTAATATTTTTTTGGAGATAAATCATACAGGATAGATATGAAGTGGGATTTCATGGTAATACAGCCCCCCACAACCCATATTTCGTTGATTATTTGTGTTTCTTCGAGAGACTAGTGACAAAGTCCATGGTGATGTTCTACATTTCCTTGTGATTATGGGAAATGGTTGGATAATCCTTTGTAAATCGTTCTCTATTATTTAATATGTTGACCCAATAAGAAAATTAAGATATTTTCAACAATATCCTTCTTCATTTTTCCCACCAAATGTTCTCCCTAATATCACAGTACACCTTGATACATCTAAGATGGGGGAGAAATATGGTCTATGAGTACTTTCCAATAAGGCTTCTTTATATCATGTGATAGATTCATATAAAACCTTGTTCCAATCTAATTTAATCTATCATCATTAATGAGGGTTTCCCTTCTTTATGGCATCCTTATTCTTTTAAAGATTCAGATAATCCATTTGTACCTCTTGATATTATCAAGGATATATGTTTGGGAAATTATTTCTTAAATGTAGGATATATTCCCTACCATTATTATTTTTAGATCCATCATTTTTATATACAAGATGATAGAGTATTTAAAAATTATCATCATGGATATAGTAGTAAGTTCTATTCACTGAGTGCATCGACTATATAGTTCACTTATGCAAGATGGTGGTGAATGGAGTAATAATAATCCTTTAATATCTCATAAAAACTTCCCTAAAAAATATGGATATGCTTATATTTGAATATATAAATTAGACTATTATAATCTATATATATTTCTCACTTATCACCATAGAGGTAGTACTCTGAAATCTTAAAGTTAATATCATAGTTGATAACTCCAGATCATGCATTCAGTTATTCAACTCAGAATTCGTGAAAATTCATGAGAGTTTGGATATAAATTTATCATTTAGCAAGAGTACAGAACCCTATCATTTCATTTAATTGTCACTATATATCACAAACCCTTTCTCTACATTATTGTAGTTGGAGGATAGGTGTAATTATTATCCTCTTTCTAGGTTCCTTAATGATTTCCTCACATTCTTTCATCCAAACATACTTTATACTGTTCAATGTTTACATGGTTAGTGTTCTTTGAAATACTAAAAAGATTATCAAAAATCATATATAATACTCTACTAATCCATGAAAAAAAGGATTCCAAAGACATGTTAGGTTCTAATCCATAAATCAATTACATTTTTCATTGATGGGTCCAAATAAATTCCTTCACTTTTGATCATGTACCACAATAAAGAGACTTTCTCTCTATAAAATTCGAATATTCTAAACATAGTGTACATTATCTCATTTATTTATATCTTTTTAATAATTTTTAGAATGTTTTATTGTTATTTATGTTTTATAGATTAAATGAGAATATCATCAATAAATACTAACACAATCTTAAATAGGTATAATACAATTAAATAATTCATTAAATCCTTGAATAATTTAGGGACATTGATTAGTTATAAGGGAATCACTACGACGACATAGTGTTCATAAAATATATGGATGTTTTTCTTAGAAATTTCTTCCTACTTAATCTTTAAATGATGATACCCAGAACAATGATCCATCATTGATATGTATTAATCTCTTCAAAGATGATCAAATAAATCATCAATCCTTTCTACGAGATACTTGATATTTTTTTGTAAATTTATTAATATTCTAGTAATTGATACATTGACATATTAATCCACACATTTTATTTAAAAGGA
This sequence comes from Viscum album, assembly GCA_963277665.1. Taxonomy (NCBI): domain Eukaryota; kingdom Viridiplantae; phylum Streptophyta; class Magnoliopsida; order Santalales; family Viscaceae; genus Viscum; species Viscum album. The sequence continues at coordinate 1,698,097,771 of OY728155.1, forward strand.
TTAATAGAGTACCCCAAGGAAATGTACTATAATATATAAACCATTTATAAAAATTCCCAATTATCTACATAATCAATTCCACAATTTCTATCAAATCCACCCTACATGGGAATTTGGAGATAGGAGTGGCCCCAGGTATAAGGTATTTTGACAACACACCCTCATGATATAGGGAATGTTAGGGGGGATTCATGATGAAATGCATTGGAATATTCCCTTAAAATGGGTATTTTCTCAAGTTTGGTTCATTCCTTTGACACAACCATTTGGAATTTATATATGTTTTCATAGGGTATCATCACATGCATAATTAATGGATTATTCATTAGATATCCATTAATATCCTTACATTCAAACATGTTCATGGAATAGTTTGGAATAAAAATAGTGTTTTAATTTTCCTATGATCTGGTATGATCAATATATAATTACAGCCAATACATAATGTTATTGTGTCAAATTCCACAAAGGGAAGGATTATAAGATTCTATAGAAGAATCATCTCACAAAGACTAACTAGATAATAATCCAATACATGGTTTACAATGATTTCACCCTTGATGTTTTTATGGATATCTCTACTTAATGGTATCGGGGCTATGATTAAAAATTTATAGAAAACATGGAGGATATCAAGTAATACATAGAACTAGAATAATAATAAAAAATGTACATTCTTTATTAAATAGGAATTTTACCTTATAAAACATCATTTTCATGTTCCACCTTAGTGGTAGTGATGAATAAACATTTCATTTCACCTTCAGGTTTGGTGTTTTCTCATACTCATTACCCTCAAAGGATTATCATTTGAGTGAACTTCCTTTCATACTGATGTTGGTGCTTATAATTGATATATTGAACCATGGTTGGTTTATTTGTAGTTTCCTTCCAGTCCTCCATCATATTGGTTTTATTTTTCAGGTATCATCAAAATTCAAGAGAATGGGTGCCTCCTCTCTTGGAATTAAATCATTTCAATGTCCCACTAAGGAAACTACCAAGATGTCTATTCCCACATCTTTTTTATGTGTTTTTGGACCATATTTCCTCCATTTTAATTTCATCCACCATCTTGAATGTATATTATTTTCTTCTTATATCTATATTTATTATACCATTATCTAAACTCAATCTCAACTTTTGAGGATATCTTACTACTTTTCATAATTCCCCGCATTTTGAAAAGGTATAAACTTTAGAGATGTTATTTTTGAATCACTCAATAATAAATCTATTATGATATTATTATTGATAACAAAATCTAAGTTCTATCCTGTAAAACTCATGAAAATTTCCTTCATGGTTGTAAATGATTCACCATCCTTTTACATAACCTTTAGGAATTCCCTCTGCATACTTGTTTGAATAGATCATGTGAAATACTTTATATGAAATAATATCATTAATTCTACCCACTAAATTTCGTACCATTCATATTTTTACATTTTACTCTTTATAAATGTCCACCATTTATTAGTCACTATATCTAAATGATATATGGAAATTGTAATCTTTTTCTTCTCAGAATAGTATTTAATAAGAAATATATTTTACATTGATTTAAACCACTATCCCCCATAAAGTGGATTAGAGGACCTATTTAACATCATTGGTCTTTAATAAATAATCTCTTGTATATCTAGATACTCATTCTTGGGAGAACGTAGACGTTCAAAATGGTTCAGGTTATTGTTCATTGCCTAAGACAGTTGGGAAGTAATCACCGGGATGTTTTGAACTCCAACTCCCATTTCATTGGTAATATAATTTGGAAAATATTTATATAATAAAAAACATGGTTTGTGGTATATTTTCTATTATTTTTAATCAATTTCTAAAATATAAACGTTTTGAACCATATATAAGTCAATAAGGTATGAATAAATAATCTATTTTCATGTGAAAAATAATTCTAATGTCATGTCTTATAAGATTACAATGTTTATCATATGTCCCTAATGTTTCTTCAAGGAACAGGTACGTTAATACATTTAAAACACATGAAAATGGAATTTTTTTAACTATACATCCATCATAATGGTTTTCATAGTGATTGTGATTAAATGAATCATATTTATCATTTGAATCCAGAATGGTATAGAAATTACTCTTTATTTTTCACCAGGTAAGGATTGAGTTAATTCTTAATTCGACTATTTCAGGGTTATTATCATAAGTTAAATCCTTTCTAGAGTAACATCAAGATGTACTATACATACAAATTTTATTGTTTTTAAACCACATGATCTTATAATTCGCCTAAAGATTATGGTTTTTATTGACATTAAAATACATTCCTTAGGATTTCACTAAAGTTGTATAGTCAAAATTTAAAAATTTACAAAACCATACATATGATACAAATTATAGAACCCTATATTTATCTTATGTGACTCTTTTATCATTTTAAGTTAAATAATTTTATATTAATACATTAAAGAAGATAAACAATTGGAATTTTCTGTAAACTGTATTCATACATCAATATATATAACATAAAAATTATTCCAATTAATTATTATAATTATTCTAAAATCTCTCATGTTCTCATTATAAAATTTATTCTCCTAATTATACACATTATAGAATTGGTTAATCCAAAATCACCATAACGGGAGGGATAACATAGAAGGAATAAGTTTCATGTCTCAATTTTACATGGGTGAGAATAATTATCATCATTTTCATACCATAAAAATGGGATCATAATTATAAGAAAGAGTAAATCAATTTATATATAATATAATTTAGTATAATAATAACAATTAAGCATAATTATCTTGTTTTACAACACCACATATAGTTTTAAAAAATGTGGAAACATTTTCATGCACAACATATGTTCCTAAATCATAACATCATGGTTGTGAAAAATGATACAAACATCTTCATTAATAATAAACATATCCTCATGATATATATCATATTATCAAATTCATTAGATAGATATATATTCCTAGACCGAACCATGAAACCCTAAAATTCCAATTATCATACATCCCACATTGGAATAGATCTTATAACAATCATTGTTACATGAAAATAAATGGGTTTCGTAAAGGTTTCATAAATAAAACCTTAATGAATAACCATCGGATTTTACAAGTGAATAAGTGAAATCATATTTTTTAATAAAGTATCATTTTTATTTTAATAATCGATAAATAAAGTGGATTAAATGGTTTTTTAAAAAAAAAGTCTAGTAAAAAATCATTTTAATTATCTTATAAATATTTTTTACAATGTTGGAACACGTATATTCCTAAAAAAAGTGAAAGAATATTGGAACGAATTATTTGATCTATAATATTAATTGAAATACTAAAATTAATGTTAAATTAGAGATAATCCAAAATAATGCATTGATCTTAAGAATTCCCTAACTTAAATCCTGATTATGTTTCATAATTCCCATTGTGTATATTGAAAGGTTTAAATATAATATTATCCTTATAATGTCATGTCTTTTTTACGTTTCACTATTTTTTATAAATTTCATTTATAAAAAATTAATTTAAATTAAAAAAATCATTAAATTGAATTGATAAAATTATTATATATTAAATATAAATCATGAAACCCATCATTAATGGTGGTGATAATTAAAGAGATGGTATTTATCTTGTAGGAAGTTTACTAACCATTAATGGGACTCTATAAAAAGAGGAGAAAAGAAAATATATAAATATAAATATATAATAAATATGTTTATTATTTTAGTATAAAATCATTATTATAATGTTAATATACATATAATTTAATCATATAATATTTTAGATTTAATGGAATTTATAAAAGATGGAATAGAAGAGGAAAATTAGAATAAAAGTGGATGGAAACATACCTTCTTCTTGGTGTTGATTCTTTTTTATGAAACTAAAAAACATAAAATAATATTTTTTTGATTTCTAAATAGTGAACAAAAGGATTATATGGTGATTTAAATAGATTATTTTTATAGATATATTTATTTTTTAGGGGTTAGTTAAGTTGTTTCCCAAGAGAGGGTTAGGTGTTATTTATATAGCTTGAGATGGGTATTCATAGGATAAAAATTTGAATAAATTTTAATAACCATTTTAAAACATTAAATTATAAAAATTTCACATTATGAAAAAAATTTAAATAAAATAACATGATTTTAATACATTGAATCAATTTATAATTATATGTTATTATTCAAATCAAAATGAATAGAAGAAAATGGAAGGAATAATTATTTAAAGGGACACATTAAAAATTCACACATTGGAAATTAATTTTTTTGTATGGAAATAAAGGTTTAATTATCTAAGGAATTTATATTATTAAATTTATGTTGTTCCGTGATAACTAAATAAACATTAATTTGTAATCTCTTAAATTATGTTGTTTTTGAAAAGTGGTATTTTATAATATTCATGTAAAAATAGATGTTTCCCAAAAAATTATCAAAGATTAACCCTTGGAAAAAAATTATGTTCTAATTATAAGAATAATATTCATTTTAATGAAATAATATTCTAGAAAATTAAATTTTATTTATTAACATTGAAATTAAGTTTTCAATGAAATATTTTAAATATAATATATTTGAAAAGTGATTATAATAGTTTTTAGTTATGGTATGGATTTAAAATGTTTATTTTTTCTTAAACAACCCATGATGAGTGTTATTTTGGATAATTTTTTTATTTTGAGGTCCAATTACTATTTTGGAGGTCATGATAATAATATTGATTGTTTGGTTGGTATTATAATTATTGCATTACCATTATAACTATCACATTACTATTCCAACAGCCATATTACATCCAATAAATACTATTTCATCCTTTATACGTAATTTACTAAAATTATTCCCAAGGTTATATCATTTTCATTTCTAAAATATCAATTAGTTTAAAAATATTCTCTTTCGATTCTATATTGTGGTATGTGGGAGTGATGATTCTGGAAGATTAGAATGATCCAAATTTTGATATTATATTCTTATGACTTTTTATTTTCATCCCTATTTTAATATTTAGAATTTTGATGGGTTTTTTTACTTCTATAGTTATATCTACTAGTGTAATAAACTGTATAAATTTCTATGTGTTATATGCGTATTATACTATATAGTGTAATAAAACACTTATTCATTTGGTAAACATATATCCTTTATAATTTCTATGTCACTACATGAATTCTCATAAAAATCCCATAGGACACTCCAATTCATTATCTTATATTGGATCCATAAAAAAGATACTATCTATGGAAATAATTTCTCAAAACACTTATATCCCATTCAATACTCATTCTCACCAACTAACACCATGTAATGCCCTCAATTTTTCATAATAGAATTCCCCTTCAAAAGAAATATATAACCATGAACATTGAACAAAACTAATGTAGTAACCCCAGTTTCTGGTATGTAACCCTTTCTTGATGCTTTTAATGGTTATAAAGTGAAGGGTGACGAAAGGGAGAGTCGGGAGAACTTGGAATTAGTTTTGGGGAAAAAGGGCAGTCACACGGGAGGCGCACAGTTTTTCTAAACCGTGCGGCCAAATCATGCTGAGTTGGTATGGGAGGCAGTAGCATCCGCACGGGTGGTGCGCATTTTGTCTAACCATGCGGACATACCATGTGAGAAGGGTGGCTGAGGTAGTAGCTAACGCACGGTTAGTGCACGGTCTGTCAAACCGTGTGAACTAACCTTGCAGCCACTTAAACGAGATCCTATAAATGTGGGTCTCATGCGTTTTTGCCTCAATGTAGCTCTTTTTTTCCTCATAATCCGCCCTAACTCGGGATTTTGGTTCTATTATGGTCAAGGAAGTTTCTCCCATTGTTTCGGAGGTGATCTGAAGGCTTCTCTTGGCGAATCGAAACCAGATTCTTGAGGTATGTGATAGTTGTTGTTTGGTTTCTCAGATCTACTTAAATCTACTTCTCCTCTTCTCTCAGTTTCTTATTTCTACACCCATTATGGGTAGATATGAGTGTGTGGATTCCAAAAATGATTCTTTTTGGTCTCTTGTTAGGAGAAGAGACCTAAGGAGGATCCTTGGTGAATCAGCCTGGTTTTCTTGTGCGTTCTCCGTTTGTTAGGGTTTTTGTCAAAACCTTTGAGGTAGGTGGCTTCACTCTCGACTTCTCTTGATATAATTGTTTGTCATAGTTTAAAATTGAGTTATTTTAATGGAATTTGTTGTAAAAAGCATGAAATAAATTTTCTTTAGTGATGATTTATGGTTTTAGTGAAATTGTGAAATCTTAGTGATTTGTTGTGAAACGTGATTTGGCTATCTGAATTTAAAATGAAGATTTTAAATTGTAGAATTTATGGAATTTTAAATGGTTTTATGAAAGATGAGTTTTCAATAAAAATGGGAGTCTTATTGAAATGGGTTGGAATTGATATGGTTTGACTTTGAAATGGTTTTGATGGAAATGGTTTTCAATAAAAAGGTGTTTTTATTGAATGAGTGATTTGGCATGATTGATGGGAAGATGTGGTGTATGTTCATATTGATTTTGAGACGGATAAGGGTCAGGATTCTCCCCCATCAATTTTGTGATGGATAAGGTTTAGGGCTCTCCACTATCAAACATTCATATTCCATTCGGGACGGATAAGGGTTAGGAGTCTCCCCCATCAGTGTTGGGATGGATAAGGGTTAGGAATCTCCCCTGTCAAACATTCATATTAAATCTGGTATGGATAAGGTTTAGGGGTCTCCCCCATCAGTCTTGGGATGGATAAGGGTTATGGCTCTTCCCCATCAAGCATTCATGAGCATTTAGGATTGAAAATGGTAAGAAGTATCCCCCATCATGGTTGGGATGGATAAGGGTTAGGGCTTCTCCCCTCTTCCAGGTAGCATGCATGGTTGGTCGCATGGGTCTGTGGAATGTTTTGGGTGTGCCAAAAAGGAATGTTTGTGAAATAGTTCTTAATCTTGTTCGGATGTTTTTCTGGTAAAATAAAATACTGGAAAATTAGTTTCAATTTCTTTTGGAATGCCTTTTGTTATTTATGGTTTTGGAAACTTGTTTATATTTAGTTATAAACTGCTTTTGTGAAAATGTTTTATATAAAATGTTTTTATATAAATGTGGCTAACTCTTCTATCTTAGTGGTGTGGGTAAGGAAGTCATTGGGGAAAACCTACTGAGTTTTATACACACCCCTTCTTTGGCACATTGGTGCTTTTTCATATGTCGTATTCTGGGACACAGGTAAAGGTAAATAATCTTATTTCTAGTGGTTCGTGGTGGTGCTTGGGAGATGTTGTGGGGCTCAGAGCATGTGGAGCATGGAGTATTAGTATCTTTTTAGTGTATTGAGTTTTTTATCTTTTGTGCACTTTGATGCTTGGTATGGTATTTTTCTATTGTGTACTGTTTTGTGGTTTGACATAAATGATGTTTGTTTAGTTGGTCTTTCTTTTTTCATGCATCATATAGTAAAGTTTGGTTATGATTCGCTGTTTATGGGTTATTTCTTCAAGGGTAAATTGTCCCCCAACTTGTACTTGAAACCCTTATCTATTAATATCTAGCCTTTGGTTCCTTGGTGATGTCTCTTAAGGCCTAGTAATGACTTGTTGTACTCTCAAGCCAATGAGAAATGGTAGGTCATTACAAATGGTATCAGCTTGTTCAGTCCTTGCCTAACAAGTGATCATCAATGTTCTCGGTCATGGAGTTGAAATTCATTTTCGTCTATTCCTTGGGTTTGAATCTTAGACAGGAGTAGTATTGTCGGAACTTGAAATGTATAGAATAAAAGGACATAGCTAACCTGTTTATGCTGAATTTCAAGTTACCAGGGTGTTGGAAACATAAGTGTTTTGGATACACTTCAAGAATGTTGGAAATATCATTTTCATGGGTTTATCCAATGATAGAAGCATGACATGAATTGTAGAGGAATGACTTACCACTAGGATTTCATATCTAATTGTGAGGAATGAGTAAGGATTTTGCGCAATGTGTGAATTTTTAAAAAATGCAGAAATTGCTTTCAACTGAAAGACTTTAAAAACAAGATAATTGGTCTATTTTGAAAATGGATTGATTTTCAAAAGGCATGTGGAATGTTTTAAAAAATGGTTTAACTAGGAAAAAGGTTTTTTTGGAAAAACAATGTTCTGATAGATGATGTCATAGAATTTGAATGCTAAGTTATCAGGTTCTAGAGAGTGAGATTGACGGAGTTTGTTGTTGGTTTAGAAAATGGAACTCGGTAGGCATCGTATAAACCAACCTGAAGAAGATGCAGAGAATGTGGTTGCACCTGAGCCACATGTGAACCAAGAGCTGGTCCAGATTATTGTCTAGGATTTTCAAGCTGTGGATATGGGGAACTGGAGGAATGAACCAAGGCATGTGGATCATATCATCCAGTTCATGAAGAAGAATCTGTCAAACTTTCGGGGTGATTCTGAACCCGAAAAGGTAGAGGTGTGGCTAAGTCGGATGAATTGTATCTTCGATTTCATCAGCACACCATCAGAGATCATGGTCAAGTTGGTGACGTATAAGCTCGAGGATCTTGCACGTCAATGGTGGGACTTAGCAGTGCAGGCTAAATTGGTTCAAGGCCTTAGATGGGAGGATTTTGAAGAATTGTTCAACAAAAAATTCTATCCTCACACGTTTAAGATCCAGAAAACGACAGATTTTTTTAGCCTGAAATAAGAGAGTCTCTCTATCACAGAGTATGCGGCCAAATTCATGAATTTAGTCTGTTTTGCACCAGTGGTTACGAAAAGTGTGTTGTTGAAGGCACACATATTTGAATCAGGGATAAGGTAGGAGATTTGATCAAAGAATGTGGTTCTCTCTATTACGGATTATATAGAGATGGTGAACAGAGTGACTGTTGCAGAACGTGATATCTCAGGATCGATGGGAGGAGGCATGTCGATACCTATGGGAAATGGTGGGAACTCAACTGTGGGGAAAAAGAGGAAAAGGGATGCCTATTTCCACGGTGCAAGTGGAAATCCGAACCAGACGATGAGATCAGTGAATCTTCCTCCATGACCCTAAAGCAAAACAGGTTGTTTTCAATGTGGTCCTCTTGACCACAAAAGGCGATATTTTACAATGCAACCTAGAGTATTTCACAATTTCAAGTAGATGGAGAATCTACAATGCTATTATAGGAATGCACCGAGGTCAGGGGCACGGGACACTACTCATGTGTCGCAAGCATTATATGCTTCGACAGGAAAAGGACAGCAAAGTCAATCTCATCATCATAACAAAGCTAGCCATGGTGATTCTCGAATTACCATGAATCCTCAAACAGGGAAATATTAGCAAGGAAACAAGGAGAGCAGTGCTACGACGAAGTAATTTTATGGATTTGAGAATATGATAGTCGATGATCAATATGGACCATCTATAGTGAGAGGTACGATTCATTTGAATTATACCCTTGTGAAAGTGCTCTTCGATACTAGTTCATCTCATTCCTTTATTGCTCCTTGTGTTGTTGATTTACTATGATTAAAAGTGGAAATGATGCCTTCTATTTAGAAACTGAAAACTCCTCTTGGTGAAAGAGAATGTAAAGTCTTTGTGTGTATAGCATGTTCTATAACTGTTGATGGAGCTAAGTTAAAATGGGTCTTCTTGATGTTGGACATGGATGTCTATGATGTAATCTTTGGTATGGATTGGTTGACAATTTTTAAGGCTCACATCGACTATTATAGAAGAATGGTTAGTTTCACGACTGAGGATGGCATAAACCATCTCTTTAGTGGGGAGAGAATTGAAAAGAAAGATGAAAAGGGCTTTTTGGTACCAATGGCATGAATGATCTCTTACCAACTGGTATTTTTGTCTTTGGAATCAGTTAATGAAATTTGGAAAGATAGTTTTCCAGTAGTGGTGGATCAATTTCCATATGTCTTTCCCAATAAATTATTAGGGTTACCACCTCTAAGGGAAGTGGAGTTTTTGATTTATCTCCTTCCAGGGACCATTCCTATTTCCCTTTTGTCTTAAAGGATGGCACCAATAGAGTTACTGGAATTGAAAGTGCAGTTAGAGGAGCTGGAAAGCAAGGGTTTCATTCGGCAAAGCATGTCTCTGTGGTCAGCACCAGTTTTGTTTGTAATGATAGCAGATGCAACTTTGAGGCTATGTGTGGATTATCATAAACTTAACCAAGTTACAATAAAGAATAGATATCCATTTCCACTATAGCATCCCTCATTTTTATCACATAATCTTTCATTACATTTTACAAAACCGAGGATCTTTAAGGTTTAGTGTCTTGGAAACCAGGAACTTTAAACATAAAAACATAAAACATTCTTCTAAAACACTTGAAAGGCTTCTCCTCATGTTAATCCTAGGTTCTTTACTGAATCACATAAGCTGGGGACATACATCAAAATAAATGGTGAGCAAAAAGCCCAGTTAGGGAAACAAGAGAAACATTTTACATGTGAACTTGAGATACTTCAATAAGGTCATGAAAAGAACTTTAAGGCATGATAATGAAATCATGAGGCATATCATAATAAAAATAAAATTTTCATATATTGAAGATGTGGCTACATCATTTGACATAGACAATCATGAACATATCACCAAGGTCCATCCCGAAGGTGTCATTTGAAAATTACCAAGGTTATTCACCAAGGTATCATGAAAATTGTAATCTCTAGTGGTTACATCATTACCCAATGCATTGGAGCGCTATCAGGGCGCACCATTAAATTTGCCTTTATTATCATGTGATCCACATATATCATCATGAAAAATTTCATAAATAACCCATATAGCAAAAAATAAATGGGTTCCATTTCATAATCATAACGTTTTAAAAACTGCTTTAAAGACATGATCTTTATATCACTTTAAACCCACGGAAAGGGAAAGAGGGTTTCATGTATGTAAATACCAGAATTTAAAATTGAAAATTTTGATATATATTTGAATACACATATAGAAATAATAGATTTGAGTATTCACTTAATAACATAAAATAATTTTGAGAAAAAGATAGAGGCATTTTGAGACGAAAATTCTGCAGCATAACGGCTATGTTTCGGGGTTTTAGAAATCATTGAAAAGAGAGGGGACATGGGTCAAACACTCATAAATGACCCATAACACAATAGAGGTACAGAATATAAAAGATTTGAGAGAATGGTAATGAAATTTTAAAGATATACCATATGAAATGAAGAACATGAAAGGAAGACAAAAATAATATTTCTCTTATGAAAATTTGGCAGCCTAACAGCGTTACATAAACTTCAACCAAAAATGAATTGATGAGATCAAATAGGGTCTCCCATAATATGAACATAAAATATCAGTATGATATATATAGAGATCATACCCCGACATAATAAAAAAGAACTTGCAATACTTGACATGGAATTAGAACTTTGAAAAGGGAGAAAGGTGCAAGGACCACTTAAAAATTTAGCAGCCTAACGACGCCACTTAAACTTCAAAATACTGAATTGAAGAGATCAAATGGGTTCTCTCATAATATGGTCATAAAATATCAGTATTATAGATATAGAGATCATACCACAACATAACAAAAAGTAACTTGAAAGAATTGACATGAAAGTAGAACTTCAAAACGAGAAGGGTGAAAAACCACATAAAAATTCGGCAGCCTAACTGCGCCACTTAAACTTCAAAATACTGAATTGAAGAGATAAAATGGGGTCTCTCATCATATGATCATAAAAGATCAGTATTATAGATATAGAGATCATAACCCAACAAAAAAAGTAACTTGAAATAATTGACATGAAACTTGAACTTCAAAACGAGAAGGGTGAAGAACCACTTAAAAATTTGGCAGCCTAACGGCGCCACTTAAACTTTAAAATACTGAATCAAAGAGATCAAATGGGGTATCTCATCATATGATCATAACAGATCATTATGATAAATTTAGATATCATACCCCAACATAATAAAAAGGAACTTGAAATATTTTACATGAAAATAGATCTTGAAAAATGAGAAGGGAGAAATAATCCGTTACAAAAATTCCGGCAGCCTAACGGGGCCCCTTAAAACATCATAAAACGAAATAATGAGAGTAAGAGGGGATCTCTCATTATGTGAACATGAAAAGGGCAGTAATAGGAGTATAAAATAACACCCTTTAACATAAGAACATGGAGCACAAAATAAATTACATAAAAGAGATATTTTGAAAAGAAAGAGAGAGATCGGATCCCTTACCTTAAAACATAACTCATAAAACTCAATGGTTGGGACCTTGAAGGCTTGGGGGCACCATGGGAGGCCTCCTTGGGAGGTAATGTGACCAGAACTTCGTTGGGGGAGTGTGGGGAGTCGAATGGATGAGAGGATGGCTTGGTATTTATAGGGAAAGTGAGGGGACAAGGCATTAATGGCCAAGGGACACCTCATTAGTGGTTTTGGCAAAACCATGGGCTTGCCCATGGTATTTGCCCATGGTATTGGCCACTTGGGACACCTCATACCTTATCTTACTATTCATAAGTCGACCATATTGATTACATACTTAATACATCATTTAATGATATCATTAGACACCCGTAACTTAAAAACTGTATTTCCACTATTCAATGAAAATTCAACTCTCTCAGAATAATCCCAAAATTTCACCTTAACCAAATATCAACGCTCTGATTACAAATATGAACTCAATTTTATAAAAATAATTTTCTAAATATTTTTAATTTAATTTTTAAATAAAAACACTATTCACCAAAAATTCATTTTTTTAGAAAACCCCCCAAAAATTACCATATCATAATATCGGGGCTCTGAGCTCAAAAATGAAATCCGTTTTATAAAAATAATTTTCTAAATATATTTAATTAAAATTTTAATTAAAAAAACACTATTCACCCGAAAAAACTAATACTTGAATAATAATTTATGAAACTGTTATTTAACCATTTTATTGAATCACGTTACTTAATCAAGGTGCCTAGATTATATAAATACTTTCTTTAAATGAGATTACTAATCCATTTGGACACATTACTAATCCTAATCATAAATTCACTATTCATAATTTACTATTCATCAAAAAATAAGTTGATCTTATTAGACTCTAAATTTTGTACTGAACATAATTGTAGAAGACCATTTTTCGAAAATCATTACACATTTTTAATTATTTAAGGTTTACACAACCATTTTTAAAATATCCTTTTTCTAAATTTCATCAAAAATATGCATACTATATTTATCCGTTCATTTGAAAATTCATAAACTTCATCAAAAGAATAAATCCAAATTTTTATTTAAAACAAAGGATTACACAAGGCAGTTACGGTCTCCTTACATAGCCCCTTATCACACCAGCATAGGACCTAAGTGTAAGGTGTGCTAAGGTGAGAGAATCTGAGGGAGGATCGGCTAACATCGCCCGAGTAGTAATTTCTATTAGTTTGATCTTCTTGCAAAGCCGATTCCGTTCTTGCTTCACACGATGAAGTTCGGCTTGGGTTTGGTCCAGAGTAAAGCCCAGTGGTGCTACCTCCTTCCCAAGTTCTGTTATATGGGCTTCGATCGGTCCAAGACTACTGGGCGAGGCCATCGAATCTTCTTTCTATAATAATTAACCATGATTACTTGTATTTGGAGGCAATAATCAAAACGTTTAGTTTCCAGTGGTCATATTAACCAATGGTCATATAACGGTCAAAGCCCAACGGTCTCATTTTAATTATACTCATGTTATCAAATGAAAAAAAATTGAGTATAAAATAAAATAACACACAAAATTAGGAAACAATATTTATTCAAAATTTCGGGTCGTTACAATCTTCCCCCCTTAAGATATTGCATCCTCGCAATTTTTTTTAAATCGGGTTTTGAAATTTCATTGAAAGTCCCACATCGGAAAAGGAGTCAGAAAAACTATTACTTTAAAATAAAGAAAGGGAAGTAAAAAGGTCACCCGAGTTAACCCATACTAGGATTCCATGGAGGAAAACATGGACATGGAAGAAAAACAATGGGTCAAGTTCTGGGGGAGAGTGATAGAGAACATGACTAGGAGAACATTAACCATAAGAAAATCCCAAACTTATGATGTGTGTAAATGGACTTTGATTATCTAATAGGAAACGTAAACCAACAACATTTTTGTTTTACGTCCCTTTTCATAATTTTGAGGAATTAATTTACAACATGAAACAAAAACATAAGAAAATATACCTATCTTCATGTAGAGTTTCATCCTTTAATAAGTTTCTACCCAAAACTAATCTTTTCTCCAAACTATGAGCATTCAAAACTACTTGGTCTCATAAAAACACAAGAATCATCTTCATAATCCACAAAATACTAACTATCTATTTCTTCTATCTTTAAACATTATCCCAAAAACAGAAAGGGTAAGGTAAAACAAATCTTCAAAAAGAAATAATCCCATAGGAATGGAAACTAATTTTAAATCTTCAAAGTTACATGGTACTACCCAAAGTTCATCATAGTCCATTCCATAAATAACGGTCCTTAAAAATTCCTCAAAATAAACCAAACTAAGATTGAAACCCAAATACAAGAAGCATTTGATAACATAGTCTTCCAAAATAAACTTCATTGTTCATCTTCAAACAACATCAACCACTCCTAACATCTTATAAAAAAATTATCTAACCTAAAGATATTTTACCCAAGATAGGTTAATCATTCCCATTAGTAACCTACATTACTATAAGTCCACCTTAAATTCATCGATTCTTCAAAAAATAAGTCAACCTTACTCCTCAATGAAAATACCGTAGTAATCTATTTACCTCGATCATATAGGGTCCCCAAAATAGTGAACGTCTTCCAAAATAATAATCATATTTTAATCCCATAATCATCCCTGTCATATTAATACGACAATCATCGCATTTCTTATCACATTGGTTGTTGGGACATGTTCTTCCATTTCCCACCATTAACTAAGAAGAGAAAGCATAATTAGGGGCTTAAGTACTTAGCCAATAATCATGAAAAGGAACTGAAAGCATATAAGGATAACTTGTAGAAGAAAAGTATACCCTAAATTGTGATCCCCTATGTTCCCATCTAGGTTATCCATGATCATATATTCTTATGTGAATCTTTATTTTATTTTATCTTTGTTCCTTTAACAATGGTTCATACTAATCTTATGAATTTACCAAAGAATATCACCCGGGAGTGTCGCAACCAAGAGTGCAGCAAGGCCCGTTGTCGTGTACCAGTTCCCGTTCGAGTCTAGCTCAAAGCGGTGTTTTCGGGTTTTACCCCTATGTACATCTGTTCCAAAGCCACCTCTACCTGCTCGTATCCAGACAGGGATGTATTTTCTTGGCAACCCCTTACTCAATACTCACCAAAATACCCGGAATATTTCCTATTTTTTTAACTTTTCTATAGGGTTCTTCCTAGAGTTTTCATATCCAAATTTCCACAAATAACTAAACCATACTATGATTCCAACTATAGAATCCCTCCCTTTTATCACATAATCTTTCATTACATTTTACAAAACTGAGGATCTTTAAGGTTTAGTGTCTTGGAAACCAGGAACTTTAAACATGAAAAAATAAAACATTGTTCTAAAAAACTTGAAAGGCTTCTCCTCATGTTCATCCTAGGTTCTTTACCGCATCACATAACCTAGGGACATACATCAAAAGAAAGGGTGAGCAAAAATCCCAGCAAGGGAAACAAGAGAAACATTTTACATGTGAACTTGAGATACTTCAATAAGGTCATGAAAAGAACTTTAAGGCATGAGAATGAAATCATGAGCCATATCATAATAAAAATAACATTTTCATAACTTGAATATGTGGCTACATCAATTAACATATAAAATCAGGAACATGTCACCAAGGTCCATCCCCAAGGTGTCATTTAAAAATTACCAAGGTTATTCACCAAGGTATCGTGAAAATTTTAATCTCTAGTGGTTACATCATTACGCAATGCATTGGAGCGCTATCAGGGCGCACCCTTAAATTTTCCTTTATTATCATGTGATACACATATATCATCATCAAACATTTCATAAATAACCCATATAGCATAAAAGAAATGGGTTTCATTTCATAATCTTAACGTTTTAAAAACTACTTTAAAGACATGATCTTTATATCACTTTACACCCACGGAAAGGGAAAGCGGGTTTCGTGTATGTAAATCCCGGAATTTAAAATAGAACATTTTGATATATATGTGAATACACATATAGAAATAAGAGCTTTGAGTATTCACTTAATAACATAAAATAATTTTGAGAAAAAGAGAGAGGCATTTTGAGACGAATATTCTGCAGCATAACGTCTATGTTTTGGGGTTTTAGAAATCGTTGAAAAGAGAGGGGACATGGGTCAAACACTCATAAATGACCCATAACACAGTAGAGGGATAGAATATAAAGGATTTGAGAACATGGTAATGAAATTTTAAAGATATACCATATGAAATGTAGAACATGAAAGGAAGACAAAAATAATATTTCTCTTATGAAAATTTGGCAGCCTAACAGAGTTACATAAACTTTAACCAAAAATGAATTGATGAGATCAAATAGGGTCACTCATCATATGAACATAAAAGATCGGTATGATAGATATAGAGATCATACCCCAATATAATAAAAAGGAACTTGCAAGACTTGACATGGAATTAGAACTTTGAAAAGGGAGAAAGGTGCAAGGACCACTTAAAAATTTAGCAGCCTAACGACGCCACTTAAACATCAAAATACTGAATTGAAGAGATAAAATGGGGTCTCTCATAATATTTTAATAACAGATAATTATGATAGATATAGAGGTCGTACCCCAACATAACAGAAAGGAACTTGAAAGAATTGACATGAAAGTAGAACTTCAAAACGAGAAGGGTGATGAACCACTTAAAAATTCGGCAGCCTAACGGCGCCACTTAAACTTCAAAATACTGAATTGAAGAGATAAAATGGGATCTCTCATCATATGATCATAAAAGATCAGAATGATAAATATAGATATCATACCCCAACATAAAAAAAGTAACTTGAAAGAATTGACATGAAACTAGAACTTCAAAACGAGAAGGGTGAAGAACCACTTAAAAATTCGGCAGCCTAACGGCGCCACTTAAACTTCAAAATACTGAATCGAATAGATCAAATGGGGTCTCTCATCATATGATAATAATAGATCAGTATGATAAATTTATAGATCATACCCCAGCATAATAAAAAGGAACATGAAATACTTTACATGAAAATAGATCTTGAAAAATGAGAAGGGAGAAAGAATCAGTTACAAAAATTTCGGCAGCCTAACGGCGCCCCTTTAAACTTCATAAAACGAAATAATGAGAGTAAGAGGGGATCTCTCCTTATGTGAACATGAAAAGGGTAGTAATAGTAGTATAAAATAACACCCTTTAACATAAGAACATGGAGCACAAAATAAATTACATAAAAGAGATTTTTTGAAAAGAACGAGAGAGATCGGATCCCTTACCTTAAAACATAACTCTTAAAACTCAAAGGTTGGGACATTGAAGGCTTGGGGGAACCATGGGAGGACTCCTTGGGAGGTAATGAGACCATAACTTCGTTGGGGGAGAGTGGGGAGTCGAATGGATGAGAGGATGGCTTGGTATTTATAGGGAAAGTGAGGGGACAAGGCATTAATGGCCAAGGGACACCTCATTAGTGGTTTTGGAAAAACCATGGGCTTGCCCATGTTATTTTCCCATGGTATTGGCCACTTGGGACACCTCATAACTTATCTTACTATTCATAAGTCGACCATATTGATTACATACTTAATATATCATTTAATGATGTCATTAGACACTCGTAACTTAAGAACTATATTTCCACTATTCAATGAAAATTCAACTTTCTCAGAATAATCCCAAAATTTCACCTTAACCAAATATCAACGATATGATTACAAATATGAACTCCATTTTATAAAAAAAAATTTCTAAATATTTTTAATTTAATTTTTAAATAAAAACACTATTCACTGAAAATTCATTTTTTCAGAAAAACCCCAAAAATTACCATAGCATAATATCGGTGCTCTGAGCTCAAAAATGAAATCTGTTTTATAAAAATAATTTTCTAAATATTTTTAATTAAAATTTTAATTAAAAAACACTATTCACCCGAAAAAACTAATACTTGAATAATAATTTATGGAACCGTTATTTAACCATTTTATTGAATCACATTACTTAATCAAGGTGCCTAGATTATATAAATACTTTCTTTAAGTGAGATTACTAATCCATTTGGACACATTACTAATCCTAATCATAAAATCACTATTCATAATTTACTATTCATCAAAAATTAAGTTGATCTTATTAGACTCTAAATTTCGTACTGAACATAATTGTAGAAGACCATTTTTTGAAAATCATTACACATTTTTAATTATTTAAGGTTTACACAACCATTTTTAAAATATCCTTTTTCTAAAATACATCAAAAATATGCATACTATATTTATCCAGTCATTTGAAAATTCATAAACTTCATCATAAGAAGAAATCCCAATTTTTATTTAAAACAAAGTATTACATAAGGCAGTTACGGTCTCCTTACATAGCCCCTTATCACACCAGCATAGGACCTAAGTGTAAGGTGTGCTAAGGTGAGAGAATCTGAGGGAGGATCGGCTAACATCGCACAAGTAGTAATTTATATTAGTTTGAACTTCTCGCAAAGACGATTCTGTTCTAGCTTCACACGATTAAGTTCGGCTTGGGTTTGGTCCCGAGCAAACCCCAGTGGTGCTACCTCCTTCCCAAGTTCTGTTAGATAGGCTTCGATGGGTCCAAGACTACTGGGCGAGGCCATCGAATCTTCTTTCTATAATAATTAACCAAGATTACTTGTATTTAGAGGCAATAATCAAAATGTTTAGTTTCCAGTGGTCATATTAACCAATGGTCATATAATAGTCAAAGCCCAGTGGTCTCATTTTAATTATACTCATGTTATCAAATGAAATTGTTTTTGAGTATAAAATAAAATAACACTCAAAATTAGGAAACAATATTTATTCAAAATTTCAGGTCATTACATCCACGCATTGATGATCTGTTCGATCAATTAAGGGGAGCTCAGTGGTTCTCCAAGATTGACTTGTTATCAGTATATCACTAATTGTGAGTTCGGAAGGAGGATATTCCAAAGACATCTTTCAGAAGCAGATATGGCCACTATGAATTTGTTTTCATGCCTTTCGGTCTAACGAATGCACCATCGGTCTTCATGGATTTACTTCAGATGAATGGCCATTTATGTCAATCTTAGCGGACATGTATGTGGAATATGTAGACCGTGGTGATGTTGCAATTTCCTTTTCAGCTACGGTTGTTCCTGATTTGGTAAAGATTATCAAAGAATCATAAACATCGAATGTAGAATGTCTGGTTGTAACTTCAAAACTCAATGGTGGGGAGACCATTGATGGCTGGAAACCTGATGAGGGTTTAGTTTTGTGTTTCAGAGATCGGATGGTTGTGCCAATGGTTTTTCAGGAACAACGCCATAAAGCTTATCACCATTCAATATGGGATGTACACCCAGGTACACAGAAGATGTATAAGGTGTTGAAGGAGCAGTTTTAGTGTAGCGGCATGAAAAAGAAAGTGGCCAAGTTTGCCTCACGGTGCATAACTTGTCAGCAGGTTAATGTAGAGCATCAGAGACCAGCTGGTATGTTACAATCATTACCTATCCAAGTGTGGAAATGGGATCAGATTGCAATTGATTTTTTTATAGGTCTTCCAAGAACGGTCCGGAAACACGATTCCATTTGGGTGATAGTGGATCATCTAACTAAGTTGGCCCATTTCATCCCTATTCATGAAACCCAAATAGTGGAAGATCTTTCAAATTTATGTATCCGAGAAATGGTAAAGAGGCATGGTGTACCACTGTCTATAGTCTCAAATAGAGATCTGAGGTTCGCATCTTGTTTCTGGAAATCATTACAGCAAGCCGTTGGGACTCAGTTGATGATGAGCATGGCGTATCATCCTCAGATGGATGGGCAATCTAAACAGATCGTACAAATGTTGGAAGATATGTTGTAGGCTTGCATAATGTATTTTAGTGGCTTGTGGGAGGATCATATACCCTCAGTGGAGTTCTCATACAATAATATCTATCAAGACTCGATACGAATGGCTTCGTTTGAAGCATTGTATGGGAATCCTTGTCGTTCTCCACTATTCTTGGTGGAAATGGGTGAAACTTCACTAGTCAGGCCAAGCCCTGTCCACGAAACAACAGAGAAGATCTAGTTGACTAGAAAGTTAATGGAGATGGCTCAGAGGAGTCTGAATGCTTATGCGGATCACCACCGTAGACTGTTGGCGTTCGTTGTGGGTGATTATATCTTTTTGAGGATATCTCCAAGACTTGGACATCAATGTTTTGGGAAGCAGGTAATGTTATCTCCAAGATACATTGGACCTTTTGAGAAACTAGAATGGGTTGGAGAGGTGGCATATCGATTTTCATTACCACCACGGTTTAGTTCGGTGCATAATGTGTTCCATGTATCTCAGTTGGAAAAGTATCAGCCTGATCCTAACCATGTGATCAGATGGGATCACATTGAACTAGAGCTGGATGCTTTGTTGATACATATCCTGGTATGGATTGTGGATAGGAAAGATAAATTATTGCATGGAAAAAGCATCAGTCTAGTGCGAGTTTAATGGAAGCATGTTCAGATTCATGAAGAGACTTTGGAACGTGAAAAGGAAATGAAAGAGCAGTGGCCAGAACCCTTTCAGCTGGGTGAAGGTTTTCTACTTTCTAGGGATGGAAAGACCAATGGTGGGGAGAATTAATTACCCCCATTTTCTATTATGTAACCTTTTATTGATTCTCTTAATGGTTATAAAGTTAAGGGTGACGAATGGGAGAGTTGGGAGAACATGGAATGTGTTTTGGGTCAAAAAGGAAAGTCACACAGGAGGTGAATGGATAGTCTAAACCATGCGGCCAAACCGTACGAAGTTGGTATGGGTGGTAGATGCTTCTGCATGGGAAGTGCACAGATTATCTAACCATGTGGCCAAATCATGCGAGAAGGGTGGATGAGGTAGTAGCTAATGCACGGTTAGCGCACAGTTTGTCAACCCATGCGAACAAACCGTGCAGCCACTGAAATGAGATCCTATAAAGGTGGATCTCACATGTTTTTGTCTATATGTATCTCATTTTTCCTCCTAAGTGGACCTAACTCGGGATTTTGGTTCTTTTAAGGTCATGGAGGGTTCTCCCATAGTTCCGAATGCGATCTGAAGGCTTCTCTTGGCGAATCAAAGTTGGATATTTGAGGTATGTGATCATTCTTGTTTGGTTTCTCATATCTACTTAGATCTACTTATCATCTTCTCTCAGTTTCATAGATATAAAACTGTTTTGGGTATATCTAAGTGTGTGGATACCAAAAATGATGAGTTTTGGTCTTGGTTGTGTTAGGAGAATAGATCTAAGGAGGATCCTTGGTGAATCGGCCTGGTTTTCTTGTCTGTTCTCCGTTTGTTAGGGTTTTCTTCAAAACCTTTATGGTAGGTGGATTCACACTCGACTCTTCTTTCTATAATTGTTTGGATTAGTTTAAAATTGGGTTATTTGAATATAATTTTTTATTAAAAGCATGGAATTAAACTTGTTTAGTAATGATTTATGGATTTAGTGAAATTGTGAAATCTTGGTGATTTTTTGTGCAATGTGATTTGGCTTCCTGAATTTAAAATGATGATTTTAAATTATAGAATTTATGGAATTGTAAATGGTTTTATCAAATATTAGTTTTCAATAAAAGGGTATTTTTATTAAAATAGGTTGGAATTGGTATGGTTTGGCTTTGAAATGGTTTTGATGGAAATGGTTTTCAATAAGAAGGTGTTTTTATTGAAAGAGTGTTTTGGCATGATTTATGGGCAGATGTGGTGTGTGTTCATATTGAATTTGGGATGGATAAGTGTCAGAAGTCACCCCCATAAGTGTTGGGATGGATAAGGGTTAGAGCTCCCCCCCTTCAAACATTCATATTGCATTCGTGACGGATAAGGGTTAGGAGTCTCCCCCATCATTGTTGGGATGGATAAGGGTTATGGCTCTCCCCCATCAAGCATTCATATTGCATTTGGGACAGATAAGGGTTAGGGGTCTCCCCCATTAGTGTTGGGATGGATAAGGGTTAAGATCTCCCCTTTCAAGCATTCATGTGAATTTTGGTTGGATAAGGGTATGAATTCTCCCCCATCATGGTTGGGATGGATAACAGTTAGGGCTTCTCCCCTCTTCCAGGTAGCATTCATTGTTGGTTGCATGGGTTTGTGGAATGGTTTGGGTGTGTCAAAAAGGAATTTTTGTGAAATAGTTCTTCAACATGTTTGGTTATTTTTCTAGAAACATAACTTGCTAGAAAATTATTTTCAATTGCTTTTAGAATGCCTTTGGTTATTTAAGGTTTTGGAAACTTTTTTATATTAAGTAATAAACTTATTTTGTGAAAAAAGTTTTATAAAAACCATTTTTATATAAATTTGACTAACTCTTCTATCTTAGTGGTGTGGGTAGGGAAGTAATTGGGGAAAAACCTACTGAGTTTTATACTCACCCCTACTTTGGCAAGTTCGTGCTTTTTCATATGTCGTATTCTGGGAAACAGGTAAATGTAAAGAATCTTATTGCTAGTGGCTTGTGGTGATTCTTGGGAGATGTTTTGGAGCATGGAGCTTGTGGTGAACATAGTCATATTGTCTTTTAGGAGTCTTGATTTTTTTATCTTTTGTGCACTTTGATGCTTGGTTTGGTCTTCCACTATTGTGTACTCTATTTTGGTTTGACATAAATGATGTTTGTTTAGTTGGTCTTTTATTTTTCATGCATCATATAGTAAACATTTGGTTATGCTTGGCTGTTTATGGGTTATTTCTTCAAGTGTAAATCATCCCACAACTTGTACTTGAAACCCTTTGGCATTTATTGCTAGCCTTTGGTTCCTTGGGGATGTCGCGTATGGCCTAGTAATGAATTGTTGTAATCACAAGCCAATGCGAAATGGTGGGTTATTACAACCAAGACATGCCCTATATAAAACTGTATATTTGTATCTATATATTGAATAAATTCCTAGATGAATGATGTTTTTTTTAACACTATCTCACAACCTCGATGTAAATCGAACAAGTGTGATTATCCATTAACTGAAACAGTCTACATCAGGGGAACTGGATGTGAATCCACTTCAGTCACACAACATGGTATAAATTAAGAAATATTAAGGATTTCTATTTTCTTTTATAAAAAATTCTTAAAAAATGTTTTAAGATATTAATATCATTGCATGAATGATAATGGCTTATCTAGTACTAGAATTACAGTGGAAATAAACATCTCACTTTCATCTCTTATGTCTCACTGGACCTCGTAATATATACCTTTGTGGAAGTATTATACTCTCGATCTTTGAGGAGGGGTACATCCTGAGTAATACCCCTACTAGGTCAGTTAACTATTGTAGGGATAAAAAATTATTTTCCTAGTTGTCAATGATATGACGGTGTCCCTGACATCTAGAACTACCACTGGAGACTTTATTATTGAGAAGGATGTGGAACCCAAACAACAATTATAAACTAACTCAAATGAATTTATAGGAATTTTATATTTTAATCGTAATTGAATATATAATTGAAATACACAATTGGGAGGTTCCTACAACTTCTTTGGGAACTACTATCTCGAGAAAATTTGGAAGTTGAGAACTGAGATAAACTCCCAATTGGCCAAACCGACAACTATCCCAATATACAAAAACCATTATCCTAAGATCTTCCTCTTGAAACACTCTATTGGACTCCTTGATAATTAATACTCTTAATCTTGTAATCCTCCATATACTCCTATCTTTCTGGTTGGAAATTTAAATGGAGGGATTTAATATATGATTGATGGGAACAATGCCTCATCAAGGCATCTTCCTTTTGACACTCCAATAGAAAATATTTCGTTTTTAATAATGAAAGTCCTTAAACCTAATATTGATATCTCTTACACATAGGTTAACCTATTAAGGGTAGATGAATAGTTCCGTTCAGCTGCCCTCATCATTTAAGATAGAAACTCCATATATAAATCCTTCTAAAAATTGGTGTTAGAAATATTTTATTCTTTAAAATATTTATGATACAACATCCAACAATGATTTTTTTTCTTGCCTTCAATGAACCAAAGAAACCCAATACATAGTTTGATACTAAATTAAATTGAATAAAATATTTATCTTCTTAATTACTATTCTCCCTCTATGTTGGGGACACTCCCATAAAAATTAAATAAACATTGATGTTGTAATCCATGAATCAATCTCTCCCACAACAAATCCTAATCAGTTGGGTTGACCTTACAATAGTCAATCAATTCATACTAAAAAACATTACCAACCTACAAAAAGAAGGGATTAAAATTAGCTAAAATATCTATATGAAAAGATAAACTCATGTACCTGACTATATGGGAATTACTAATCAAAATCAATTATTTATATTCATTTCATATCATCCTTAAAATCAACCCTATTATTAAATAAGGAAACTAATCATGATGTATGTACCTATTTTTGGACAATACCTGACATGTAGAATCGCTTCACATAGTATGTTTGGTAAGATAAATGTTCTTCCATAGATCATGGGGTATAAAATCTCATATATTAACTCGTACTACTTGCATACATCATGTAGTAGGTAAAATAGAAGTTGTTTCTATTCAAGGCCGTGTAATCCTCAAAATTTACTTCTCCTCAACCTCAATATAATCTCCCAAACATCATATATAATTTCTTATACCATGACCTACACACCCTACATTTGTACCCCTCTTTGACTGAAATGAATACATAGGGTTATTTTTAAAGGCTTTTTCTAATATTCCATCGATTGGGGAATATAACCAATGGTATAAGGCACACAATATGAGGAATTACCCTCGATATATGAAATTAAGGAAAATATAAAATATAAGAACCACTAATAAACACTTTATAATTTAAATTTAACCAATATTTCATATTCATAATCTCCAAGAATTAATGAATTAAAATACAAGAAATCTCCCTATATAATGTATCAAAATACTCCTATTCACGAACAATAGTAACTAATTTTCTATCTATGATATTATCATCCTCCGCGATATAAAAATCCATACTACTTAGTTGATAAACCATTTTTATATATCTAGTTATGACCACACCAAATATACTGTATAATATCTACCTTTGGACCTCTAATGGAAATTTGAGAAGATCATACTAATGTTCCAGTGAATATGTAGTATAATCAATGAGAACATTCTAGGTTCATTACCCACTCCCATCCTTATAAAGTCTTGTGGAATAAGTAACGGATATACATTAAGATCATAAAATTAGATGAATATAATCAAAAAATTCCCATAACTACTTCCATACTAATGTTTTTGTCTCGTATCCCAAATTCAAATGAAATATTTTTTTCATACTTTATATATTATCATCATTATCAAATCAAGAATTAAACTCTCTCAACCTATTCAAATCATAATTTCATCATAAATGGAAATCCTATAACACAAAATTATATAATAACCACAACATCATAATAGAAAATCTCATCTTGCAAACTATGGAAATCATCCTGGAAAAACATCATGCCCTCATCATATTTTTTTCATTACATCATAAGTATTGTTTAGTAGGGTATCATAAATTAGAATTACATAAACCTCATTCCCTATTCCTACTATGCCTGACCACATATAATAACATTATCACACTATATTTTTGCAAACAATACCTTATACCACTACTGAAGAGAGATCGGGCAGAGTGGGTAGTCTTCCATTTGCACTCACCAACTTGGATGCATGGGGAAAGCACATGGAACCAATAATTTTTATGCATTCATAAGGTAGTAAAACTAATATGGGGTGTTAATATAAATCACCAAAAAACTACATTAATAAATAGAAACACATAAATCCTAGTCTAGGGGTGAACAAAATAATCTTTACTATAACCCATATTAGGCACCAACACGTCCCCACTACCCATCAACTACCAATTCCCCAACTACAATATAATTATGGGTGAACCATCAAAAAATTCATATTAACTATAGCAATTACCCTTTTTAACATTTACCCACCCAAAAATAATTTCTTATTTCCTCACATAATAATTTTTATATTTCATTTGTTATATTTAATGGAATATAATTCACATGTTAATACCCACACTATACTAGTTTCATTTCTCTATTTATGAATCTTCACTTCCTAATTTTTTTTCTTAAATCATTAGTTTCTATTCTAATAGTTTCATTTATATTCACAATTTTTCCATTCCATATCATACCGTCATGCATCACATATAACATCTTTAATTATACAACCAATATCTAATGATTCATTACCATATGGAATAATATTTCACACAATATTATAATCCAATTTATATTCACTACCACACATTACATAACCCCTCACTACATAATGAATAATGCTAATTAGGTACCCACACTAGTACTGTAATTACCCATAACCTTATCAATGGAATTTACCATCTTATAGTAATTTCATGTAGTATAAATCTAAAACATTATATAGACAAAACAAAAAATATATTATTCTCACAAATGAATAATGATTCAATATTCAGAAGATAATCTAATAATATTTCCAAATATTTCATCCTAAATATAAATATAAAATAATTTTATAATAATAGGATAATTTAGATATTTTCAATCCACTAGAATGACCTCACTCATGAAAATATCTATTGAAGTAAAGAATAATGTCAATAAAGAAATAATCATTTTGAATAATAATAAATATATATAACCTTGGTATAAAATATAAGTTATTGATTAATGTTATAAGAGGTATTTATAGGAAGTTGTAAACCGTTATGAAAATTAAAAATATGACCATTGATATTATAACCCAACCGTTTGAATAGTAATTTGACAGTTAGGAACAATAATCTAGACGTTATAGTGGTATCCATTCCTATAAAAGTATAAATAAATATTGGTATCTTATGAATGAAATGTTTACATGTTTATATATTGGAATAATTAAATTATTGTTTTAAAAATAAAAAATTTGTATTGGTAATTTTTTGAAACATAAAACTTCATTTATAATTTTATAATAATTATAATGATTTAAAAGATAATGTATATTCATAAACAGTATTCATGAAATAATGTTTTGTTTTATTATAATAATATTATTATTTTATGAGACCTTAATTAATCCATCTAGGTCCAATAAAAATGGATATAATATTAAAATCGGTATTTTTTAATAAATGATGATTTCAATTAAAAAATAAATTTCTCATATTTATAAAAATATTTTCATAAAATGTAGTCCATTTTTGAAAATTGCACATGAAATATGGTTATGGTTATTTTTTGGGACTTTTCCAAAATAGTGGAATTTTTATTGAATAATTAATATTATGATTTATGGTATTTAATAAATACATGAATTATTGAGCCATTGTTGCTATATGGATGAGCTAAGAACCCATTTTTTCAAAATATCCTTATATATTTACCCAATTTAGTCATATGAATCATTAATATTTATATTCATGAGACAAAAATTATAAAAAAATTTAATAAAATAATAAAAAATACCCCTCTCCTCCCCTGTAAATACTACAATTCCACTCCCCTACACCTAAAAACTCCAAATCCTTATGTATTTTATAAATTATTCCAATTTAATATACCATGACTCTTACAAATTTCCATGATCTTATGGCCTCAATAGAAGACCAAACCCTTGTTCATTAATAAGGCTCTCAAGAAGATGATATTCTAGAGGTAAAATCCTCAACAATTCTCTTATAATTTGATTATTTATTCTACCTCATCCTTTACACCACTATAAAATGTTACATGTAAAATCTTGTATCATATATATACTAGAATATTATTATGTTAAGTGAATATCTA
Source organism: Viscum album (assembly GCA_963277665.1). Classification (NCBI taxonomy): domain Eukaryota; kingdom Viridiplantae; phylum Streptophyta; class Magnoliopsida; order Santalales; family Viscaceae; genus Viscum; species Viscum album. The sequence continues at coordinate 1,698,125,788 of OY728155.1, forward strand.
TTATCAAATCTCTTTTCTTCTCCCTCTATTCAAAAAATGAAAACATCATCTATGTAGTGTCGATTGACCACCTTCATGGATGATGCATTTTCATTTTCGATTTCAAACTTCACGAATGGTCATCAATAAATTATTATGGATATATAATATATTATAAATTATCATTTTTCATTTCATAGAAATTATATATATATATATAATAATAATGAATAAAACAAAACTACTTCATGATGATCAAAAACCCGTCAAAATAAACTAATCATTAATCCTTAAGATTTCATCAAAAGAATTATCATAATATTATAAATATTTATATATGGAACCATTTAAAATTATTGATGTATATTAATAACATCTTATTCAACTTCTATAGTTTCTATTCCATTTTAATTTTTCAATGAGAATAAATACAAAAGGTCACTGACCTAGAAACCACCCAAATGAATGCTTCCATAATATTAAAATTGAACCTTATATCTCATTAAATGGTCATATATGAAATTAATAAAATTATATAAAATAAAATAAATGTATAATGGGAACTTAATTAATTATTTAATTAATGAATAAAATTTGACTATACAGGACATTAAGTTCAAGTGATAGACCCATTCAGACATATGGTTGGGGATCTATCTGAACGTTCAATTTTTCATTGGGGATACAGTTCCACTATCATTACCACAATTTATTTATTAATAATTATTATATAATTATTTTAAATTATATCCATATTTTTTCACATATGTATAAATTTCAATTTATCCTTATTTGGTTGGTAAATACATTTTTTAAGAAATTATCATCTCAATTTCTCTCGATATGCAAGCGCAATTAAAGGGAGATTCACCATTTCAAACCCATTTTCAAGTACACTGAATGAACTATTTTAATCCACAATAACTTTTTTATAATCAATTATTTTATCATTAAAACCTTATTAAGTAAACTTCTATTTTTATGAAAACAATTATTATTTTTGAAAATTTAAATACTCTTTAAAATTTTTCTTAAACATCACTAATGTATCTCATTTTTAATGTATCAAAACCTTTTTTTAATAAGTTTTCCATTTATATAGGAATAATTTACCATTATATGTGCTTATTTCTCCTTATCAGGTTCCAAATATTATTTTAATACATTCATTCATGGAAACCATTATAATACACCATTTGGTTATGCCTTATGACATTATTACGATGCCCATTTCATTCCTTTGGTAAACATTAGGTTTATTCCTTATGTTGAAGTCTTTATATAGCACACATATGCATGTAAATGTTATGATGGTTGAACCTATATATCACTTAAATTCAACGGGTAATTTTTAGTCTCATGGTACATCATGTATGGGATATGGGAGTAAACCTAATCCATTATAGGACTTTTTCCACCATGTGATATTTTCTTGGTAGTTATTATTCACTCAGGTTTTTGTCATGTTGTATGTTTCTTCCACATTCCTATATTTCCATGATTAAATTATTCCATGTTTAAAATATTCCATGTTTTATGTAATATTATTCTATTTGATTATTCATGTCTCAGGCCTTTTATGTTATCATGTTATCTCTTTGAACTCACGGGTTATGCTATATTCCCATGTTTATTCCCTTAGAATTTTAGATCACCACTTTGGTCAATATATTCAAAAAGTTATCCTATACATATGTAGGATCTCAATTTATTTTATGAGATAATTATGGATTATTAATATATAGTTATTTTATTCTAGTTCCATTCTTTCATTTTTATGTAACTAATCTTCATAATCACTAGACATCATGATCCTGGGTTTGTACTTGATGGATTATTGTGCTTAAAATAATGTAATAATTTGTGTTAATGGATGGGGTATCTATAGTTGGTATTAGAGCACAATGTAGTGCTTTTTAGGGACCAGGACAAGAAAACTTTAGAATGAACTCTATGGATAAATCTATCACCATGGAAAACCTAGATCGGAACATATGGAATCATATGAATTTACTTTTCAATTATTTGATTACCATTTTATATTCATTGTTTCCTTTTTTATATTTTTATTATTTAAGTATTAGGACCCCCACCAATATTACTTTTTTTTTGTTAATGGATTTAAATAGTAGAACTCATACCAACATCCTATGTGATAGGTAATGTGATGATTACCCTAATGATAATTCAAATCTGATGGGAATGGTAGCCCTAAACATCATGATAGTAATGGATCAACTGTGCCATGTTCTAAATAATAACATCAATCATGTGGATATCCCTCCTTCTCGTATGGAAGGACATGTTGCAGTAAAATCTTTTTTTAAAGGCCACTTATATTTATTATATATTTTGATACCCTTATATTAGAACAATAAATTTACTCCATTAAAAATATATTCTCTGTCTCATGGTGCTTAGATGATGATGAATTTTTTTTCTCGTGGTCTATCATTTGGATTGGGAAGATGATCAGTGGTGGAAAAATATAAAAACAAGTATATGGAAGAAATTTATTCTATGAAATGGAAAGTATTCAATAAAATATTTTTAAATAAATAATTTCCTTGGAATCTATATCTTAATATGGAAAGAGAGTTTCTTTGAGTGAAGAAAAACAATTATGAATATCTTAGATAATATGATTAAAATAATAAATGGAATTCATGATATGACTCAATCCTTTTCAAGAACATAGTATGAAAATTGGATCAATTATTTACTAGACTAAATCTAAGTCTACCAAAATCCTTGATGTTTTGAGACTTTGAATGAAATGAGGAGATCATCCATTGTGCACTTAATGTAAAAAATGGAGACATGAGACTCTTATGGGTCTCTTGGGACTATAGATAGAAAGAGTAAATTGATGTTTAATATGGGAGGCTGAATAGATAATATGAGGAGGGAATTGGATCCCAATATCCCACATATTAAATGTTTTGGAATAAGAATCTTGCAAAATACCTTAGGGGAACTTAGAGATTCTTCAAATGCAAAAGACAGGGACATCATGATAATTTTTCCCAAATATATTTTAAAAACCCCATTAATGTGGAAGAATAAATTATGTTTCAAATCAAAACATAGCCTATAGTTCAGTGTTTCAACTAAATGGAACATGGACATATGTAAGATAATTTCTTATGCCATTGTTTTTCGGAGGCAATCAACAACAACATCCTCTGAGTCAACAAGGAATGATTACGATATCAGAACCATTTAGGATGATCCTGAAAATTATGTGGTGATAGGTATTCTAGTCATTCATTAATGAATAGTTAACATACATTTTTATTACACTTCTACACATTCTATCATATTGTGAATGTTTAGTAGAGATATTCAAACACTACCTCAAAATATGAAGGATTACTTATCTTTGAGAATAGAAAATGGATCAGTTAACAAATATAAAGTATATAATTACTCCCAAATCCATGTTTTGGACTGAATCTCCCATTAAATCATATCATAAATCCTTAAAATGATTTGGATTCTATATTGGGTATGGATTCTCTGTCACTATATAATGTTAACATCAGATTTTGGGAATAGTATATCACTCTTCACATCCCAAGGAATCTTTCAATTCTATATAAGTGTAAGGATGATGATGAATATTCTTTAGAATCATTATCTCAACTATAAATATTATCACATTATGATAAAGAATACCCAGATCAAATTATTTAGAAAAAGGATAAGATCATGCTTGAAGTCATACCCATTGTGGGGGACTATTCTGATGTGTTCCTTGAATAATTCCCCACCCTTCCTCCTAGCCAAGAGGTTGACTTCTCAACTGATCTTATACCTAGATCACTGAAAATATCAAATACACCATATTGAATGGCCACCATTTAGTTGTAGGAACTAAATAATATGTTACAAGAGAATCTAGAAAAGGGATTTATATTCTTGAGTTCTTTACCATGGGGTTCACCGATCCCCTTTTTCAAGATTTATAACAAATCATTGTTCCTCTGCATTGATTATCAAGGGCACAAAAAAAGCATGAAAATGATAAAGTACCCTGACTATGGATATATGACTTGTTCAAACTACTACATGGGGTAAATTATTGCTCTATAGTGGACCTTCAGTTGGAATATCACCAATTAATTGCAAGGAAGATTGATATTCCAAACAATTACTTTCAAATGAGGTATAGATACTCTGAGTTCATCTTGTTGTCCTATGGATTCAAAAACTCTAAAAAATTATTCTTGGAAAAAATGAATAGAATCTCCATATATTACCATGAAATGTTTTGGGAGTCTTTATGGATGATATTCTGATATACTCTACGAACAAGGAGGAACCTAAAGAGAATTTAATATTATACTAGTGACATTGAGGAAGGAGAAACTATATGAAAAGAATAGTAAATGTGAGTTTCGGATTGAGTAAAGTAACTCTTAGGGTGTGTTTTCACCAAAAAAGGAATACACAGGAACCCTTCTGAAATAATAGAAATTAATGAGTGGCCCAAGCCAGTATTTTTAATAGAAATCCATAGTTTTCATGGTCTAGCTAGGTATTACCAATGATTTTTGAATAACTTATCATGATTTTCGATCCCACTAAGCTAGATAGCTCAAAAAGTAGTAATGTTTGGATATATTAGAAAATGTGAATATTACTTCAACGAGTTGAAAATAGGCTTATAACTACACTAGTACTCAAACTACTAGAATGTGGGTAACACTATGTGGTATACACTGTTGCTTCAAATATAGGCTTAGGAAATTTACTATATAAAAATGATAAAGTGGTAGCCTATGAATTAATGATGAGTAATTATCATGAGAAAAACTATCTCACACATGATTTGGAGGTGGAAGCTATAATCTTCATGTTGAAAATCTAGTTGAATTATCATTATGAAGAGAAGTGTGAGATATATACTGATGAAAAGTGCCTCAAATATATATTCTCATAGATGAATTTTAATAAGCACCAATGAAGAAGGCTAGAGGTAAGGAATGATTATGAATGCTTAATCCACTACCATCCAAGTAATTAAAATAATGTGGAAGAGTCTCTATGTAGGGTGGATCCAAAAAATTTATTAATGGTGAAATGTTTAAAGATCTAACCTTCTTAGACATAAAACGTATAAAAATTAGAATAATTAAGGAAGGGACATCATAAGTCCATTCAAAAATGACATCTAAACCATCCCTTTTGTATATTATAAAGGATTATTAAAGTGATAATGTGAAAATTCTTTAAAATAGTGGAATATATTAGAAAATAAAAATCCCTAGTGTTTAATTTTGATGAATAATGAGGTGTAAGATTTGAGTCATTACTATAAGTACCATCCAATCCATAGATAATGAAATAGATCTTGAATGATGCATGTAGATCAACCTTCTCTATTTTCCCAAAGAGAACAAAGTTATTTGGAGATCCTCAAGAGAACTATTGTATGGAAAATAAGAAGAAGGAGATCACTAAATATAAATCAAATTTCTAGGTATCTTATCAAGTGATGGATAAAATAAAAAATTATAAGTGGATTATACTACCATTAAACATACCAATATGAATATAGGAAAACATTGTGATGGTTTTTTCCACTACACTTCCAAGGAAATCTAGAGGAAATAATTATATATAGTTCATTGTGGATCATCTTACAAATTCATCTCACTTTATCATAATTTTATATGAATTTACACATGATAAAATTTAATTGATATTTATCAAATTAGTTGTGATGTTTCATTGAGTACCACAATTTATTGTATCCGATAATGATCTTTGATTTACCACCATGTTCTAGAAAATTATCCAGCATGCTCTAAATAAAGAGATAATATTTTTTACGACTTATCATCCTCAAATTTATGGTCAAACTAAGTAGACTATTCATACATTGGAAGACATGTTTAGAGGATGGTCTATAAACTTCAAAAGAGGATGGTACCAACATCTACCTCAAGTAGAGTTCTCATACATTAATAGTTTCCACTAAATAATCTAAATCGATCCATATGAGTAACTTTAGGGTATAAAATGAAAAATATTGGAATGCAGGGACGAAGTTGGTGAATGTAATCTGATGGCCCCTAAAATGGTCAATAAAATGGTAAAAATGGTGAAAACCATTCTGAAACACATTAAATAATCCCAAAGTCTACAAAAGATCTATATAGATAATCATTTATAGGATTTAGAGTTTGAGTTTGGATATATGATATTGCTAAATATATCTCCATTGAAGAGAGTCATGAAATTTGGAATGAAAGGAAATCTATGTCCTAGGTATTTCCCCCTCTTAGATATTCTTGAATGTGTCCGAGTTGTGGCCTATCAACATGCACATCCACTGACCTTGTATCAAGTACATGATTTATTTCACTTATCCCTCTTGAGGAAGTACATACTTGATCACACACATATTCTGGATCTAGAGGTTGTATAGCTAAAAATTAACTCTCTTATGTGGAGTAACCGGTGATGATCATGGACCGTTGAGATATATTTCTATGAAACATGACTACCCATTTTTTCAAAGCACTATGGAGTAACCATAAACTTAAAGAGGTATCTTGGGAATCAGATGAAGAAATTTAGGATATGTACATTCACCTATTATTACCTTATTCTGTAAATCAAAATTTAAATGGAGAAATATCATATGGGTAAATAATGAAAATACCCAAAATTTTATCAATTGAATTTCCCTTATTATATTTATTTCTCATAGTATAAATCTCACAAATCATATAATTATCACAAATTTATAATGATACATTATATAGTAGATAAGATAATATTAAGTAATGTTTTTTAAGGATAAAAAGTTAATTGAATAATAGGAATATGATAATGTGGATCTGCTTGATTCACAAGAATGACTTCACTCAAGACAAAAGCAATATAATTAAACCATAATGTTTACAATAAAATATTAATTTTTAGATTGAAATAATATATATAACTTTGGTAGAATAATGAAGTAAACTATTAATGTAATAATAGGCATTTATAGTAAGTAGTAAACACGTATGATAGTTGGAAATGTGACAATTGAAATAATAATGTGATTTTTAGGAATAGTAATCATGCCATTAGAATATTAACAACACCAATTAATTTATAAATAAAATTTAGGTTAAGTATAAATGAAAATATGATATTATTTTATCAAGTAATAAATAAATAAATGTTTTAAATTAAAAATTAAGTATTGGTATTTTTGTGAAATATAAATACTTATTTACAATTTTATGCTTAATATAGTGATTTAACAATAAATATTTCCATAAAATATATATAAATTAAAAAAATTTGTATTAATATTTTAATATAATTTTATGAGACATTAATTATTTTTTCAAAGTGTTATAAAATAATTTTCAATATTAACAATGGTATTTATCAAATAAATGATGATTTTAATTAAAAATTAAATTTCTAATATTTAAAATATTATTTACACTAAACGAATTCAATTTTTATATCTACATGAAAAAAATGTTTTCGGATTAATTTTTATGATTTTTCTAAAATATTTGAATTTTAGAGAATAGAGAAATATAATGATTTTTCTATTTAAAATATACATGAATTATTGCATAATGGAAGATTTATAGTTGTGGTAAGAACCCATTGGTTGGAACTATACTAACCCATTTATGTTATTTAGTCATTGGAGTCAACATTATTGATATTTTTGTGAAAAAATAATAAACGAATTAATAAAATAAACAAAAACATCCATCTCCCCTATAAATACCACCCTCACATCCTATCATCCTGAAACATCCAAATACATATAGATTGACTAAATTAAATTCAATACCATTCCCTAGCCTCGTCCCCACATCCATGAGCTTCTGGAATCAATAAAAGTCCAAACTCAAGTTTCTTCAGTAGGTTCTCAATGGGATGATATTCAAGAGGTAAAATCATCAACAATTCTCTTTTAAATTATTTTTTTCTTATTCATTTTACTTTCCTCCACTGTAAAGTGTTACACGATAAATCTAGTATCATATATATACTTTTATTTTATTTTTTTAATGATATATTCATCCTAAAGACTATTCTATTGTCCTTTTATTCTAAAAATGAAAACATCATCTGTGAGGTGTTGATTAACCACCATCACAGAGGATGAGTTTTTGTTTTCCATTATTGCCTTAAAGGGTAGTCATAAAACCATTATTAGGGTTAAATAATATTTTATATAATATATGTTTTCTTGTTATGGAACAAATATTTATATATAATATTATATAATGAAACAAAACTAGGACATAATGATTAAATAAATGCCAAAAGAATTTAAATGTTTATCAGTTGCATTTTTTTCAAATGAATCAACCTCATGTGAGAAAAAAATCATATAAATGACAATTTGATTTTAAATATTTAAATTAATACCATTTTACTCTACTTATAAATTTTTGTATCAATTTTAAATTAACATCTATAAATATAAAAAAGTTAGCTAAACAAAATACCATAAAAATGAGTGCTTCCGAATTAATGAAATTGTACCTTATAACACATAGAAATGGCCATAAATGAAATTAATAAAATTAAAAATAAATAAATTTTTATGATTTTATAAATTAATTAATGAATTTATATTTTTATATTATCCTTGACATTAAGTGCAACATTTGATCACATTCAGACATATTACATGGGATATCTCAGAACATCCAATTTTTCCTTTAGGTTATGATTTCTCTCTCTTTACCTAATAGAGGATTTAGAGCATGTAGTTTATATTTGCAGAGCCTTACGGATTTGGTTGTTTGAGAGGGTATTGCTTATGCCATCAGATTGGTCATGTTCTTTGACATGGGACACTTGTTTGTCATCTTGCCTTGCAATGGTAGATTGCTGCATCATGATCATATGTTGTGGAGGGGTACCTTTGTATTGTCAGCTCGGTTTAACTCTTTTTGTCCTTTGTGTGTGTTTTTTCCTATGTCCATGAAGTCTTTGGGTTCCCCCCTTCCTCCCTTAAAAGGGGTTTATCATAATAATAAAAATGAGGCCTTGGGGCTGTTGGATATGTATATGTTCTACATATATATATATATATATATATATATAAATTTCAATTAATCCTTATTTCATTGACAAATATATGTTTCATGATGTAAGAGTTTTAATTTCTCTCGATAAGAAAGCCTAATTAATGTGAACTTCAATATTTTTTTACCCATTTTCAAGTACACTCCATGAACTATTTCATGCCACCATTATTTTTCAAAAATCACTCACATTATCATGACAAAAAATCTTTGTTAATTTATGGTTTAATATGAAAAATTTGTTATAATATTCTTTAAATAATCTTCAATATTTTTCTTAAACTTCAATAAAGTTTTTCATTTATAAAGTATCTAAAACAATCTTTTTAAATGTTTTCACTTCAATTGGTCATAATTTATCTTGACCTAATATTACTAACCTTTATTAGTATCTATGTATGGTTTAAATAAATAATTTTTTGGAATCAAATCTAATACACCCTTTGTCCATTCCTTATGATGTGATTATGATTACCATTTATTTCGAAGGGTATCCTTTATGTTTATTTCTTATCATTGATTATTAATGCGGTACACATATGCATGAACATGTTATTATGGGTGATCCCATATAGCGCTCCAATTATTTGAGTAATGTTAGGTTTCCTGATACATTTTGTGTGGGGTTTGGGAGTAAACCTAATCAATTATGGGACTTTGTACACCATGTGATATATTCTTGGAAGTTAGCTCTGACTCATGTTTATGTCATGTTGTATGTTTCTGCCCCATTCCTATATTTCCATTATCATATGATTGCATTTTATATGTGGTATTAATCCATATGACTATTAATATGCCCTTCCTTTTTTGTTTTTCATGTTATCCATATTAACTCATGTTTTTTTAAATATTCCCATTTTTATTCCCTTGCTAGGATTGTTATCTCATCGCTTTTGTCTATGTATTTCCCAAATTATCCTTTCAATATGTAGGAGATCAAAATAATATAGGATCTCATTATTAAAGATTAAAATAATTTTTTCTTATTATTCTTCCATGATTTCATTTTTATGCATCCAATCTTTTGAATACAGTAGAATTTATAATCATTTGTTTTTATTTGAGGATAATTGTGGTTAAAATCTTGTAATAATATGTTTAAATTGATAGTGTATCTATAAGACCCATTTATTTTCAATCAACCACACAACCAATATAACAGTACCTTCATGCATCAGTCACACTCCACATAAATATCCTCTCACCCAAATATTTATAGCCACGCACACATATAGAATATATAATAACCACACATAAGAAACAACAAATTTAATAATACCCATCTATGTATACAATATATATGCAAATAAAGACTTAGATCAATTCCATAATAATTAACTAACCCATTTTACCTTTAATTGTTATAATTCAATTGAGCATGGTGATTACATCATTTGGACACATAAAAAAGTTTTTTTCCCTGTTAATCAATTGACCATAATAAAGGGAATCATATTAATAGTAAACCTCCCAATTCCTTTTTTTAATGGGGTTCAAATTTTCATTTAAAAAATTTAAGGTTTGTAGAAAAATCATTCTCATAGATTCTATGTTAATTTCATCATCATAATATTTTGTATTTATTCATTCCATTCATTAACAAAAAACTAAAAAATCTTTTATGCCATAATATAAATAATCCAAATTTGTACCACTCCCCTTACAATTTATCCATATCAAAATTAGTATATATTACAAGATTAATTAATACAAATAGAAAATGATAAAAAAATTCACAGTACCATAATTTTCTCAAACAAAAGATATAGTCATGAATCATTTACCATCATAGGAAACATTGAGTAACCACTATACAAGAGAGATTTAAATGAGTATCAATCACTATGGAATTCAATGGAAGTCTCCGTAGAACCTACCTACCAAAAAAAAACTTTATGAATTTCTCAAAAAATTGTTTAATAATAAAGGAATCTAAATAGAATGATCCAATATATTGAAAGAGGATAGTGGACGATAGGATAAGAGGAGAAGATAATAACCTAAACTAAAATAATCATACTCGATGATCTAATACATTTAGTTTTTTCCAAAGGGAATATCAGAGGTTATTGAGATGGATAGAGTTCGACTAGGGATTAAAGTTAAATATGGAAAATTATATATGAAATATTTGTCCATATATTTATATAATAAGTTCAACTATCTTAAAATATGGTGTAGTAGTTTAAAAAATACTTACTACATCTCCTGCAAAAGGGATATCAGATTCATGTCCATTAGGATTCACAATAAGACACCATAGCTCCTCACCCGGACATAAGATGAAATTCATGTCCATTAGGATTTACAAAGTCTAAGACTATATTGTGTAAATTTGTTATCCCGGGTAGGATCAAGACCACTGAGAGGGGGTGAATTAGTGGTTCTTTTTTCTTTCATAATAAATTTTTTAATTCTATAAAGGATATTCTTAACCTCTTAACCTCGTGAGAGTTACAATCCATTCAAATATAACTAAAAACCTCATCTTTTGTATGCAATAAATGTAATAATGGGGCAACACATGATATTCACCAGGTTCTGTACAATGACATACTCCTTGCCATGTTGGATAGTCCCACAAACATTGATTCTTTTACTATCTTTTTTTCAGAATAAAAATGAATAAGAAAAGAAAAATTCAAAAATACCAATAGTAACTTTGCTATAATAGTTGGTTATACCTCCCAACTATCATTTACATTAACCACTTCCCACAAAAGAGCCTTTTTAGCAACATGTATGTATCCATAGCCATAAGCTTCACTTTCCTTATTCTTTTGTAAACCACTCCAGAATTTCTTCAATTACACTATAATATAATTAAATAAAAATTTTCCTTTTTACCACCTTGAATAACATCAACAATGTTTTACTGAACTTTTTGGACTTGAAAAATCTTCCAGAACCACATTCCAGAAATATTTATCTGCTCCAACCTAAAACACAATGTTTACATGGAAACTGAACACATGTTCCACATATTCTGGAGTTCAACAACTTGATTATTTTGGAATTGTTTTTACAAATTAACTCATATCTCCTTTTATAGGGACCTCAAGAATCATTTATGTTGGGTTCTGAAAACCTTTCCCACTTAAAAAAATCATCAATATTAAATTGTCCTTAATTCTTAGAAATATATTTAAAAAATTAAATTCATTTTTAAATATTCGAATATCCTTGATTTTCATATCTCCCATTGACACATTCAATTCCTTTTGAAATCATCAAATGTGCTTTATTTTCTATTATCATTTCCCTGTATGATTTTTTCATTATGAAATACCATTATGATTTATTAATTAAGAAATCCTAATATGATATTTAAATTAAGAAATCACAGTACAATTTGTTCAACTATATATGTTTATTATGAATTCATCAGTATGATTTCTTTAGTATTAATACTTCAGTACAATTTCATCAGTACTAATTTCTATGTAAAAATTATTAAATACGAATTCTTCAGTACGATTTTATGAGTACTAGTTTCTATGTAAAAATTCTTAAATATGAATTATTCAGTACGATTTATTTAGTATGATTCATTTTCTACAAATTCATCAATACAAATTCTTTAGTATAATTTCCTTAGTATGATTTCTTCACTATAATTTCATTAGGGTGAATTATTTAGTAAAAAAAATTCTTCCTTAGGCCCAATAATATATTTTTCTTATCATCCTCAAAAATTTATTTTTCTTCTTAGACTCAACAACAATTTTTTATTACTAATAATTATCAACATCATTTCCTTCATCAAGCTAAATATTATATTTTTCTTCTTTATACATAGAAACAAATTTTCCTTATTGACTCACATAAACATATTTTCCTTCTTAATCCTCAACAACATCTTTATCTTCATAATTCTTGTATCATAATTTTCACAACATATTATAAATGAGAAATAAAAAACACCAAATTAATCATCATATTTTAATTATATCTTTGAAGAATCTGATTAAAATCACCATCTCATTAAAAAAATCTCCCATTTTGGAATCAATATGATTTCTATATGCTTTTAGCATAAATTCGTATATGATAATTCATATTCAATGTCTCAAACCGTTGGGATGAGTCCAATTCATCAATTTGATTTCCTATTTATAGAAACCAGAAACATATCCTATTCATAAATTCAAACATATATCAACTATTAAAGAAAAATAGAATAAAAAACCCGAGGGTCCAGCGATCTCCCCCATTTGGTTTGTTTTCAATACCCACTATATCAATAATCACTTTGAAACATTAAGTGGTATTGTTTTATTTTGTTACATTTTCTTATCCATGTATTATTTTCTTTATCCCTATATTCCATGTCTCTTCCTAGTTTCATTTTACTCCCCCTTATTATATTCTCTCTACATTATTGACAATAACATTCAATGGGGTCATCATGATGCCATTCTATACTTATTGACATGTTTCCTCTTTTCAAAATGTTTCGAACTTTTCATCTCCAAAACTTAAAACTCATCATAAGTATCACATGACTTTCATAAAAAATATCCTTTAACTAAACCATTCTAAATCATCAGGGGATAACCGAGAGTTGAAAACTACATTGTAAAATCAAGATTTTAAATTTTTTCCTTTACAAAAAATTCATGTATTATCTTTTAATGTTTCCTTCACCATTATCATTTTTGGGTAAATCTTGAAAATAATTTATTTCAGTTAAAAGTAACATGCATCCATATTAACCAACATATCAGAATATATAATTGTATAAACAAAACATTCCCAACAGACTCTTTTTAACCTCATTACATTATTTTTCAAGAAATGTAACAGACTCATCATCATTTTCCTTGCATCAACTCATTCAATTCCCAAAATGTTAGTACAAATACACAATTGTTTTTGGAAGGAGAAGGAACCGCATAGATTATCAAAAACAATGGTCAGACTGAGTGTCTTATCTGAGTCCTTACGTTTTCTTCAACGTCTTGGAATTTTCATTGGATGAATTTTCTTTCTTCTATTTATCCTTATAAGATTTTGTAATAAGTTTCTCTTCATATGTAGAATCTATTGATATAGATGCCAACTTATTTTCCCCTATTGGGACATTTTCTTGTTGTGAGTTTGTGAAAACTCTTTTATTCCTTCCTTTTGAACTGACATGATAGTCAAATATCTTTTAGTAAGAGTCCCTTCCTGATCACATATCTTGTATATTTTATAAATTTTCATTCCACAATCGGTTGACATGTTTTTATCAAATTTTCTCATATCTTTATAAAAATCATGCATTCCCTTTTCTTCATCTTCTTTTTGTGATTCTTATAACTTCCTAACCTTGTCAATATTTTCTATCCAAAAAACAAAGAACTTCTTCTTTTCGAAATCATCATCAATAATTTTCTCAATTTTATTAACATATAACGCTTTCTTAATATAATCATATTTCTTCATCATAAAAAAATTTAGAGACATTTGATCTTATTTTCTCATTATACATCCCTCTTCATTCAGACCAGTTTTCGGATAGATAATTGTTATACCATCATGAATATATTATGTTTCCCAAAACTCCAAAACACCAACAGTGACCTATAAATAATGATTTTTTGGAATGATAGTAAAATTGTTCAGAACATTGTTGTTGTTGTTGTTTCTTACCAAATTTTGGTCAACTTTTTTTAAGAAGAAACTTTCTTGAACAATTCCTATCTATCTTGGTGAATGTTTTTTTCACACAAACCTTATTTGGTAAAGCATTATTTTCCACTTCATTAGCAGTTCCACCTTTAACATCAATAGAATTGGTGATGTATTATATAATATTTATTATTTCTCTTTGTGTTTTAAGAAGCATTGATTTCTTTAAAATAACAATTGTTTTTTCTCATCCAACTTTCTTTTCAGAACATCTAGGATTTTTTTGGATTTGGATAACTTCAACTTGTTCTATTTACTTTATTCAACATGTATGGATTATATCTTGTTGAGAATATCAATTCCATATGACTTTTCATTATAACTATTTATTTTTCTTAAAACCTCTACATTTTCAAATTTTATGCCTTCAAAATATTTCATTAACTTTTTTTCTATCTTGAGTTGATTATTTTTTCATGTGAGTTCTGCAATTTATTTTTAATAATCCATTCAAGTTTTCATCATCTCATTATCATTATCATCACTACCAGAAGAATCACTTCAAATTATAAAATGAGAAATAAATTTGATTTGATGATCAAATTCATCATCCGGGGATTATTCATTCTTATTTCATCTTCTTTAATAGCTTTTATTTTTTTCATAATGAAATATTCCCTTATGTTTCATCCACTTTTGATTATGAGGTTTCTCATCATCATATTTGAACTTATATTCTTTAGTTTTATTTATAGGAAATTTTTTTTGTGAAATGTCCCTTTCCTTAAAAATTTCCTCATTTTAGAGTTTTACTATTACTTTTTCCCTTATTTAATTTTATTGAAATAAGGGAAACATTTATATATAATTCATAATCTTATTCCTCCACTTCAAAATCAATTGATTTTTATTTATTTTCCTAATCTTTTTCGCCATGTTCAATGACTTGTTAGACATTTATTAATTAACCTTTTATTTCTTTTTCATAACATTGTCTCTTATCAATTAATAAATAATACGTATACTATATAGATAATCCAAATATAAGGTTTTGTGATCTCTATCTTCCAATGATGAAACTTTGGAATCAAGATTATTGTGACGAAATCTAAAGAACATTTTAACAATACTTAACTATTTCAATTCCTCACATAAAAATATTATGGTGCCGAAAATATCACTTACCCTTATAAAGAAGTCACTAATTGATTCATGATTATCAATTTTCAGATCATCATATTGTATCCTCCAAAGTTGTAACTTTTAATTCTTCACCTATGTATTGAATTCATAAATATTTTTTATCTTATCCTAAATACATTGGGATGTTCTAACACCCATTACACTACGAAACTCACTTTTAGTAAGTGATGAGATCAAATATTTTTTTCCCTTCCATCATTATCAAGATGTCTCTTATCAAGAGTAGTAAGACGAGTATTCTCAATAAGAAGAGAAAATCCTTAAGTGGTAACTTATAAAACATCATACCAAAGGGATATAAGATATGGATGCATTCTATAATTTCATACATGATAGTTCATTCCATTGAAAATTGGAATCCCCTAATAGCACATTGAATTCAAGATATCCATTCTCGAGATGGATCTCTCAGATATAAACCCCCTCTGATAAAAAATGTTGTTCCCAAGTAGTATCAAGACCACAAAGTGGGGGGTGAATTAGTGGTTCCATTTTCTTTTATAATATTATCTATTAACTCCTAAAAACATTTTTGACCTCTAAAACTAATTGTAGTTATGTTACACTCAAATATAACTAATATCCTAACCTTTCATATGAGAAAAATAAATTAATAAATCAGGTAATTATATTTAAAAGGTGCGATACAAAGACCTACTCCTTGACATGTTTGATTTTATCATAAACATTTATTCATAAAATATCTTCATTCAAGAATAAAAAGAAATACGAATAGGGAAATTATACAATCCTAGTAGAAATTTTCCTACTATATTTCATTATACTCCGCAACTATCCTTTATAGTATCCAAATCCAATAAAAAATCCTTTTCAGCAACAAGTAGTTATCCATAATCAGAAGATTCACGTACCTTCTTCTTTTCTAATGCACTTTAGAAATTATTCACTTCCTCTATAAGTAATATCAATCAATATTTATATGTGTAACACCTTTAAAAACATAAAAAATTATCAAAGGAACATGTTTTTCTTGAAACTTTTCCTAGAACCTATGTCTAGAAATCATTCATAGCTTTTACTTGAAACACAATGATTGGTTGGATAATAAATTGGTGTTCCATAAATTCAGAAGCTCAATAACATGAATAGTTTTGTTTTATTTTTATAAATTAACATATCTCTTCATTTATATGGACATCAAAAATGTATTATGTGGGGCTCTAAAAACCATTCCCACATGACAAAATTTTACAAATCTTTAATTCTCTTTAAATATGGGATCTATATTTGACACATTCAATTCCTTTTTGAATATTCAAATCACCTTGATTTTCAGAAGTCCCTTTGACTCATTCAGTTCCTTTTTGAATCATCACATCTCTTTCGTTTTCCATTATGATTTCCCAGTATGATTTTTCATCAAGAAATCCAATTATTATTTTTTCATTAACAAATCCCAGTAAAAAAATTTCATTAAAAAATCATTGAATTTTTTTTATTAAGATATGTTTGTACAATTTCCTCATTAAGAAATCCTAGTAGCATATTTTCTCTATGACCTTTTCAGTTAACAGTCTTCAGTACAATTGCATCAGAACGAATTCCTCAATACAAATTCATTAGTATGAATTCATTAGTAGTAATTATTCAGTATGATTTAATTAGTATGGTTTCTTCATTACTAATTTTTCAGTACGATTTCATCAGTATGAATCTTTCATCATGATTTCTTCAGTATGATTTCTTCATTATGAATTCTTTAGTAAAATTTCGTTTGTTCAATTTCTTTAGTTCAATTTCCTGAATATGAATTGTTTCTTCCTCAGGATGAGTATTATATTTTTCTTCGTAAGCCTCAGAAGAATATTTTTCTTCTTGATCCTTAACAACATGAATTTCTTCTCAAGATTCAACATCATGTTTTCCATCCAGATCTTCATTAACATATATTCCTTTATATGCCTCAACTACATATTTTTCTACCTCTGCCTTAGAAAAAATTCTTCCTTCTTGAGCCTCATCATCATATTTTCCTTCCCAAACCCCAACAATATTGTTTTCATCCTAAACCACATATCATATGTTCCATAACTTATAATTTATGATAAATATGAACACTAAATCATCATCAAATTTCTATCAGATCAATGATTAATCCAGTTACAATTAGTACATCATTATAAACAAATCCCATTCTGGACTCAATATGATTTTGAACAGCTATCATCAAGAACCCAAATATGAAAAATCATATTCAATAACTCACACTGATGGGATGAGTCTAATTCCTTAATATGATTTCATGTGTCCAGAATCCTGCAACTTCTCTCCTTTGTAACTTCAAACATATATCAACTATTGACCACAAATAAAATAAAATAAAATCATGGGTCAAACATAATTATCTATCCCACCATTCACATTGTCCCTTTTCCAGATCAACCTCCCATGGATATACAAGAACAAACATCACCTAGTCTATTTCATATTGTATGTTTCACACTAGGGGACTCATTGAATATCATCCCTTCAATCTAGAAATTTCACACTTATCCATTTTCCATGATTAGAATCTAACTCCGACACTAGAAAAACCATTCTAACCTCTATGGAATGAATGTATACAATATTTAACATAGGAATAAACACCAAGAAGAATAGCCTCTAATGTGATTGTTTTGGACCATTTCATGCACTAAAATCTCAAAATAGCCTTCTATATGTCAATTATTGAAAAAAAAGCACCCCCTATACTATACAGCTCAAAAACAACCGCCAACAAGCCTTGAAACATTATGTTGAGGACCTTTATATTTCTAAACTCTTCTCTTGCCCTCATAAAATCCACCATAATCCTATTAAACCCTTCCAAACACTTCAAAATAAAAATTATTTGGTCATTAGGGTCATGGATTTTACATATAAATATATCATCATAATTAATACATCATTATAGATTGCCATTCCTTAAATTTGAGGGTAAATTCATCTATATTTTTATTCTAGTTACATAAATATTGAATAGATTATTTAATACAATTCATTTGAAGCACATTTCAACTCACATATTTCCATATTTACCTTTATATCTTATTTCTTTCATTGTTGTAAATAATAAATACTAGGAGATCAGAATATAATTATTTTCAAACAACACATTTTGAAATGATGATTTAAAATCGAAATTTATTATTTTAAAAAATCATTTTAATAGTGTTGAAAAAAAATCAACTCCAAAGAAGATAAATGATAAAAAATTTCACCAATGTAAACTACATTAATTTTTAAGTATCCTTATATTATATTTATGATTATTTTGAATTCAAATTCAATCCCCATTTTATTTTTTCCTAAAAAAAGTAAATGTTTTTAATGATATTTATATTTGGTGACCTTTAAATGATCTATGATATTTTATTTTTTATATTTTTAAGATTTAAACACGTCACATTGACATAAAATTCCTCTTTAAATTATTTTTCAATTCCCTTTTATTTAAGGACATATAGAAATATCATTAATTATATAATAATAATATTCCATATTTGATTATTTGTATAAAATTTATAAGTACTATATTGTTTATTAAATATAATTAATCTATTTTTTTTTTTAAAAATCAAATGATTGATCTTCCTCCAAATATATTTAATTGACATTAAAATATTTACATTTCTCCACTTATTTTTTCATGATAGCAGATTACCTCATCAGTTCCTTGAAATTAATCATCATGATATGGATAAATGATTCATTTATATATAATAATTGTGAAATACAATATTACCATAAAATTTTCATTCCTTGTTACATTTAATATGAATGAATTTATTTTAAATGAATATCATGAAAATATTGATTCATTATTAATAATGTTAATATTTCATTAATTTTTTCTTATTATTTATAATTCATCATTAACTACAAAACACTAAAAAATATCTTATATTTTAAAGAAAATTTTGACATGTTTCATATGGTTTTTTTCATCATTAGTGATCAATTATTATTGATAGAGTTTTTATGAAACAAACAGTAACATATCTATTAAAAAAATTTCTAGATCATTTTATATAAGAAAAATTTTATAGATCTATTTATTGATAGTTTCATTAATAATTTTAAATAACCCTTATGGTAATGTTTGTATTCAATGGTTGGTAAATTAGTCTATATTCACCAAAATATTTTTAAAATTGATAATTTCTTAACAAAATTTTGTTATCATATCGAAGAGTGTGTTATTTATTCAAATATATATTTTCCCAACCCCTAGTATACTTTGAAACAACATAATAACTATAATTTGTGGTGCATCAAAATCAACAATTTTATGTATTATAATGTTTTTAATGAATAATCATTAAATCTACTTCCAACAAAATAATGTTTAACTAATTGTTTCAGACATAACAAAAATCAATTCAATAATTCTTATTCCTTATCCTTATTTAGATTATATTTATTTTATTTAGTTTTTCTTTATTAACACGTAGAAAATAAGTGACCACGATAAATATTAAATATGTTTACATCCCAAAAATCAATATATATTTACAAATTCTCTTCAAAACTACTATTAATGTGTCCAAAACATTGATTCCATAATTTTTACCTCCATCGTCAAAAGGAAACAATAGCGTTTTCTTTTATTTATTTGAAAGATATTGCCGCTTATATTTCTTCACATCACTAATATATTTCTATATTATCCTTGGAATATTAATGTCTACTTTTAGTTAATATCTATTCTTCAATGAATTTAAAATAAACCATTTTTATTCTATTAACATTGATCATATCCTTTCTTGACACATTGATTTAAAATGGTCCATCGTTCCATAAATACATGGTTACATGTGCAATTTGAGTTATATTCTATAAAATTATACTGCTTCTCAACATTTTTAATGATCATTAATTATCATGGATCTATACATAAAATGAATTAATTTTATATAGAGATACATGGACAAAATTTTTATTTCCTATATTTCACCTTAATAAATATTTATTTTTATGTATTTTCGATTTTCACCACTTCAATTGCATTATCCATACACGAATAAACATTTTATTCAACTAAAATAGAATATTTATACAAAATTATATGTTTAATAATATGTTTGACATGTTTAATCCTCCTTGGTGTTGGTTCACCATTTTATGGGAACACTCATTTGCATCCTTTCTAAATAGAAAACTAGTATATGGATATAAAATAAAGGCAAAAAATTATATGATTTCAAAAAATTTCCTTTTTGAATAAAATATATTTAGACACCCTTTAATTTAAATTAACATTGTCAATAAAATTTTTTCCATTTGACATGATTATTTATTCAATATATTAAAAAATTACACTAAAAAAATAATACAATGTTTATTATAATGATTATAGTTTCCTAATAGAGTCTCCTTTTCAGATTTATTAAAATAAAAATTTTTATTAATGTAATAACTCTATATTATTTCATAGGGATTAGTCTCTTTTTAATTTAATTATTACATAAGAAACATCCAATAATAAAGAATGAGAGTTATCTACTATATAAATTCTTCTAATTTAATTTAGGATTCATGAGGACAATACATTTTTCTATCATGTATGATTTTAAATTTTAAAATTTCATTAATAGTGTAAAAATTATAGACAATTTATCTTTAAATAAACTACATTATATTTAATCTTATCTTTCATATATCTTGTATATTTCATTCTAGAATTAAACTTGACATGAACCAATTTTAAAATAACAAATTACACCATTTTACAATAATATGTCTTGAAAATCACAATAAACGTGACACCAAAACCCATAGACATAGGGTAATTAGATATTTGAGACATTACCATTTTTTAGAAATATTATAAACAATAGATAATTAATTTAATATAACGTATAAAATAAGGCATGTGAATCTTTAATCTTAAAGCAAATGTCATAATCAATAGAAAATTAGATATGCATGTGACAAAATATGGGAATAAGATTAATAATAATAAATATACGTATCAATAAAACATAATTTATTTGGACAATTATCACTATCAAGGACATCATAAACTTGTATATTGGGTCCCTTTGAGCATTGTGTTCCATCCACAATCCATAATCATTATGGAAAGAGTCTCGGGGCAGATTTAGTTCACTCTCAAATAAATAATAAAAGTGGATCGTGTTCCACCTCCATTACATGAACATACATAACTGAGTTTCATAATTGATTGGATTGTCTCACAGTTACATAAACATAGTGGAATGAGACCTATAGGGGATTGGTTATAATCCATATTCCATAAAAATTGTATAAATACTATCATAGTATTTTGAGATCACTCACCATTCCATAATAATATTTTTAAGAGACCTATTATAGATTAGTTTCTATACCAATTCTATAAAAATAGTATATATATTCCTATAATGGATTTTTTTCAAAGAACATTCTATAAACATATTGAATAGGGTTATATATTGAAGTGGGCTTACACCTCATTCCCTTACATCTCGTCTCATGGGTAATAATGTTTTTACTATTTCAATGGAGTGTTATATAATTCTAGTCTTACCCACAAAAAAATGGTAATTAAAACTCTTGTGTTCCATATGGAAATATTCATATATATATATTACATCATAATTAACTCATACGAATTAAATGGGTTCCATTAAAACATTCTATGAAATTATCCTAATACCTTTTTATGGATACGGTATATGGTATTATTAGATCATATTCCATGTCAACCATAAGAAACTATAATTGATATAAACATATATGAGGAAAATATATAAGATAATTATAAAATTAAATTTAAAATTAAGATGAAATTCCCTAATAAATTGGAAAAAATTTATTTTAAATAGAAAATTTTTTAAAAGACAACTGTTTTGGAAAAAAAATAAAACTACTATATAATTACAACAAACCAGTGGTTTTGAACTATTGGTATAGACCATATAACTATTGGTTATGTGTATACCAATAGTTCCATGAAAATGTTTGTGTTTTTGTGTCAGAATAAGGCTATACTAAAAGTTTTGGTGAACCATTTCTATTACCATATTGGGATTACATTACATATATGATTCTGTTAAACATTTGGTATATGTACCTACCTACTGTAGCATCCAGACCCTTTCTTTTAGGTATAATCATAGGATTCTTTTCAACTTCGTGGTGAACTTTTTATGATCCATTCTTCATATGTGATGAGGTATCCTTGAGTTTGGGAGTAATATTGGATTGGTAAATTTATAAAAAAATCTATTGGATTTCAACAAGCTAGCTAGAAAGGGCCACAGTGCATCTAGGGGAAGGATAGAATTGGGGTAATCCTATAGAAATTAAATTGGATTTTCAATGAGAACCAGTATCTTTTGTGGAGATATGGTAAAGGTGGGTTTATAATGAAATCACACCATCAAACAACATGTATCCCACTGGTCTTCTACTGAAACTTCATGTTTCCCCTGCATTATTTCAAGTTCCCCCATTTAGCTAGTGGAACCTAGTGGCTAGCTAGTGTTTCCAATATTAGAGAGAAACACCAATGAAGATTCGTTATTTTATCCCCCCAATGTCCAATTTTTATATAAACACTTCCCATTATACTTATTTCATATAAAAATATATCAAAGACTCCCATGTTAGTAATTTATCCATTATAAACATTCCATTATTTTATCAAATGTCGAGTTATTGTGTTAGGTCTTTTATAATATGTTTAATCTCATTTTGATCGCGAATTATCCCTTCCCCCTCCCCCTACATTATCAAAGATGGTGAATATTAATGTATTTTATGGATATAAATGTTGATGTGATTATATATGGTTCTATGATAATTATTAGCTGATTTTATACATTCGACACTCTTTTGTTGATCTTATGATAGGTGTTTGATGAAACCCAAATTGTGGTAGGTGGTTTCACAATTCATTTCTTATCAATTGAAATAGTTTTTTATTAAATTATTATAAAATAATTCCTAAATTATATTAATTTTGTGAATTTTAATCCTTGATACATGTTTTCAAAATTGATTGGGTGTGTTGACCCTCAATATTTAATATAAATTCAATTAATTTGATGATTTATTAAAAAATACACTTAAATAAATGGATGATTTTTTGGAAGTATTTGATGACGGATTCAAGAGAAAACATTCGTGAAAATATTTATGGTTTTAATGAAATGAGTTTGTTTTAAAAGGTGGGAGCCTTGATGAAAACCATTTGATGTTGGATTTTTAAATGATATGGAATGTTTGATACATGTACTTTAGGCTGATTAGAAATGAATTAATGAAATGAAAGATAACCCCTTGTATGATATATTTCATTGATGTACATGGGATCCAGGGTAGTTGTGTGGGAGGAACATATTCTATGTAGGTATTATCTCCACCAAATAAATGAATTGACCAATACAACATGAACCTTACTATGATTAGGGATGGGATTTCATTCTTTATGTGATCTGATATTCCATATAAGATTATTATTTTTGTATGGGTGGAGACCTAGAGATATATATCACTAAATTTCCTGAGAATCCATGTGCATAAATTACACTGATACACATAACCATGGTGTTATGATTGTAAATGATTTATATGTTATGGTCTCATGATATAAATTAATAACCGTGTCTGTTTTGATTAAAATGGTTATTCATGTTAGTGATGATGGGAATTATCCTTTTTACCAATTTATACACACCAGTGGAATGATTAAAAAAATTACATTAATTAGGAAAATATTTATATGTATTATTTTATTTATAATTAATCATATCTTAGTTTTTTTATATATATTGGTTATGTAATACATTGTGGAGTCATTCTGAGGGATTTTTCCTCACACCCTACATTTTCCATTATATATTTCTTGATATTCTTATTAAACATCTAGGAAAGGGTTACAAACAACTTAGACGTGGAGGGTTTTCTTTATTAGTGGGACCTTGGGAGTTGGTGGGGACTAGTGTAGTATGTGATACACTTTCTATATATAGATATTATGATGATGTATATAAATATTCTTGTGATTACGTGGGATAATGTACTATCCATGGGAATTTTATCAACATAATTTTCTATATTTACCATGAGGGCTATTTTTTATACAAACTGTTTATTATCTCTTATCATCTACTTTGTTGATTAGTTATTATTTTTGGGAAATCATTCCCTCTTTTCTGTTATAATTTCCATGGAACTACTCTCAAGCCTGTGTGGATTGGGGACTCACTTCAAGACATGTCAATATTTATTCAGGTTCTATTTACGTGGTTATCCAAGTAGGTTCCTGATACATTTATTTCAAATGAGGTCTAGTCTCTTATTAAAGGACTCTTGGTAGTTCAGGATGTCCTAATAGAAATGTCTTAGTTTTTTTAGACATAAAACCTATGTTTTTATATAGTTACTATGTATATCTCATAGTAATGAGCCTTAAGATTACATGGGAAGTTGCGAAAGCATATTTTTGTAGAGTTATTTGATTGATTTCGACAATTTTTCTAATTTTTAATATGATAATTGTTCTTCCATTTTGAATTATAATTAATATAGTTTATATTTTGTATCTCTTAACTAATATTCCATATTTTTGTTTATTTGGTGTAATAACATTCCCTAATAATATTTATTAATATAGTTTGAGGGATCTATTAATGAAACACAAAAAGTGAACCCTTTTTTTGACATAATCCTCATTAAGGTAGTGGTGTGAATGTTACATGATCATGGACATGTAGTTTAACTAACCCCACATAGGTTATAGAGGTCATACCTTAGAGGGAAAACATCAGATATTGTGCCTTGGAGTTTCATTATCATATACCAGCATCATTCTAAGGAAAAAATGATCATCATGAATTAAAATGTAAAATGAGGAAGACAGCATGTTGTTTCTAATTCATTGAGATTCCATATTGTTTTAAGGTGAAATTTTACCTCTTCGAACGTGAAATACCTATCAGGAGGTGGTGGGATTATAGTGTATTGGTGAATAAGGATGAAGTAATCAGGAGGAAGGATATCTAGAACCATTTCATTGGTAAATTAAATCTAAATACTATTGTGTTAGCTATGTCCATAGAGTTCCTAACCATTTATTTGGGTTATTGTTTAGTGACATAGTATGACAACTAATTCACTGATATTTCTATATTTTTATCAAAGGTGATGTTCAATGGGAAGATGATGGTGCTGTGTTTTGATATGGTTTTTCGACTAGATAGATGATATCATTTTTTATATTGAACAATATATCTTATTTTAATTATTTGTAAATATATAAAATCGGTGAAATTATCTCAGATAATAGGAGTTCCTCCCACTCCCCATATATGTTTAGTTCTTTTATTTAGGATAAGTGGATGTGGGGTGAATATCATGGTGGAAAAATTAGTTTTAGTCCTTGAAAGAATAATTTCTCTATATCATCTACAATATCTGGAAAAGGGACAATAACTTATTTCCAATGTGGAATTTTTTGGTACTCAATGATTTTTTAAAATTGAATCTAAATCTCTATACTTCATATGTAAGATCTGGTTACATGAAAATGTTTAATTTTTTATTTTCTTCTCTACATAGTGGTAAGATATCCATAATAGTGAGGGGTTCTATGGCACAATATAATACCTCAAGAATAGAGGGTTTTTATCCATATGATTTTTGAATAATTATTCTAAAAACTATGGATGAGTCTCCAGTGGGGACTGATGTAGGGTCAATGATAGTGATGGGTTCCATTAATATGGTTTCATCTATTGTGACTTACTAATTTATTAATGGTTTATGTCATTAATTTAAATCAACCTGAATTATATATATGTTCAATATTATTATGGATCACAAGCCTGATGTATTCAAAATTGTTATTCCTCTTTGGATGTAGAGGGATCATTATCTCTATTGATTTTATTATATGTTCTCTATATTCAAAATTGATCTCATTGTAGAATTTTTCATTCATTTTGTGAAACATATAAACATTATTTTTGGTATGTACTAGATTATATCTCATAAATCCAACATTGATTATTATCAATGGAAAGTATACATTACTACACCAGATGTTAAATTTAGTTTTATGGAGACTATAATCGAAGGTCTAGTAGAGCTAAAACTACTCTTTTATATTTTTTTGGGATGATATACATGTACTCCTTTCAGTGGGAACATGAAACATCATATGAAAATCATTCACTAATAACTATTAAGTATTTAGATGTTGTTAAATTGAACATTTCTTTTTTAATATCAAAGATAGAGGTGAATTTATCAATTAATTTTCTATCAGGTGCCCATCCCATATCACTTCCCTCATCCCATATAGCCCTAACTAAAATAAATGAGTTATAGTTCCTTCTTAATAAGATGATTTCCAAAGTATTCATTTGACCTAGTGTGGTATGTTGGACAAAACCAATGTCTTTTTCAATAATGTCAATGTAACCCTTCTCTTGTGTGTTATATATCAAAATATGGTTCATCTTTTGGCCGATAAAAATATATATTCCATCATATTGATTTTTTTTTATCAGATAAACTATTTTAAGTACTTCTTTAATATTGATCATTGGTGTAGTATCTATAGCATATGATGAAGGATAATAATGTCTCAATGATAGTTTTTTGATGTAGCTATGTCCATTATGAGTTTCTTTATATATTTTATTCTCAATTAAATGATACTTCTATGATTAAAAAATTTATAAGTAGTAATTTACAATAATATTTGAGTTATTTAGTTTTGGTATTCTTGGAAGACATCTTCATTCTCTAAAAAATAGAATAGGATCATGTGTATAATTCTAGAGTGGTTTTAGTCATCTTGAATAATCACTAATATTAGGGAAATCTATTCATGAACTATTTTTAAATTTACAAGGTGATGTTCATTCATAATATGTTCACAAAACAGGGTATAATAGTTGATCCAAATAAGGAAAATGTTTTTATGTCATGGGAGGAACCATGGGATTCCTTTTATGTATTTTTCTTCCTTCTATTAAAATATTATTTTCACTGGTTCATTAATGATTTACCTTTTTTAATTTTATATAGACCACTATAAGATATATGGGACTTACGTTTATATAGGCTTTGAAATTTTATGATTCGTCTGTTTGGTGGAAGAAAAAATTGAATTTTAATCCATTTTGACTCCTCTAGTGGCTTGATAGGGATAATTGTGTAGAATCCTTCCCCAACTTCAACTGAACTATTCCCCGAGATGATGCGTGAAAATACCTCAAGGGAACCACTTGAATATGCCAGAGTCTTCCAAATAGATGAGAGGACATTGGGTGTGTCTATGGGGAGACTATTGTCTCATATATCATAGTATACACATTGGTAAATGATAGATAACAAAATATAGGAAGCTTAATTAATTACAAATAGTAGTAGAAGAACCCATAAATAAATCAAGAATATTAAATATATAACTAGTAGTAGATTGATTAAAATAATAGATTCAAAATGATGATCATGGTATAAAATTTTATATACAAAACTGGGATCATGTGGTTAAGGGATATAAGAATATACTTCATGCAAACAAAATATACAAAAGGCAAAAAACGTTTGCAACAAGAATATTTAGTTTAGGTTTAATCCTTTTCTAGGTACTTCATCTTAAGCTATAAATCAAGTAATCATCGATGTTTCATGATTCCCTTTATCCATACCTATAATCAGAAAATATTTATGTGTGTAAAGGGTAGTCCAGGAAGGGTGTGAGAAACAATCTATGTTTTCTAGCACCCACGATGTCTAGGCTGATCCATTTCATGGGGTAAATAAAAGAAAGTGGGTCATAATAATAAATGTTGAGTAATAAATAATTATATAATAAACACCTCATCCCAGGTTCCTAAAAGTACACCCAACCATTATCACCCTATTTAGCCTAATTTGTATTATTAAAAAAAGTACATGTACAAGTTATGACATGTATACACGGGTATTTTTGAAAAATATAAATTAAAGAAGGCATTCCCCCAATTTTTTTCGTTGGATTGGGGTATCATTTTCATGTTATCACAACATGATCCAATATAAAATGAAAAAATACATATAGAACAAGAAATAAGTATGAAAAATCATGAGGGGAGTCTCGATTCCATTCAAGGCAGTAAAAATAGAATCCCATGGTTCATTATAGGTATCTCTAATAGTCCCAATTCCATTGATTCTATCAAAGGAAACACTTAAAGGAATTCACTGTATCACCCATGGAATTGTGACTCTAAGTCCATACCATGAATCTCAAATAGAATACTGGGTACCACTTATGGTTGGAATAGCCATCTTGCCAATGTTTTCATCCTCGGTTGTTCCCCTAGGGAACTGATGTCACTCATGAGTATACATAACATTTTTCAGAACATGTACCTGGAAAGAAAAATTATCACACTTGTGTGTCAAATAGATTCATCCAAGCACAGTGAGTCAATCTAGGGAATCCTTAAATCAGGGCTCATGTTACCTCTCAACCCATAGTAGGTAAGCCATAGAAACCATGAAAAAATCACAAGGAATAATATTTATTAAATTGAATAACCTCGATGAACCATCTTAATATTTCATGCTAAAAATTTAATCAGAATGAGAAATTAAATCCAATAAAATTGAAAATTTTATATGGTAAAGGCTCAAGGAATTAATAGTGAGAAATTAATTCTTTGAGGAAAAAGAAACAAGTCCTTCCACATTTTTAATCACACATCAACAATGAAATTTCAATATTACAAGATAGAAATATTGAACAAGAATATAATAGGGGTATGAAAAGGGAATATGGAATGAAACATAGGCATTTTGGAACACGTATAAGAATTTAAATGTAAGAAAATTAATATTAAAAATTGAGAATTAGACATTATGATTTTATAATAATGTGGGAGACATAAATCTCATATTTCAATACAATAGAGAACAATTTATCTTATTTCAAAATATAATTTATGAAATTTAATCATGATGAAACTCACACATAGATGGAGGTATATAACTCAAGGAATTGTGAAATTTTCCATTTGTAGTGGAACACTAAATGTGTGAACAATAATGAGGCCAACAACCCCACATCTCTATTTTTCCACATGGTAGGGTCACAAAAAACATAGAAAACCATTTTAATAAATTTATTAACCAAGAATAAGGCATCGTTGGAAGGGTCTGATGAGTTTTCAAATGAAACATCATTTAAAATGAGATGAAATGAGAGGAAAATACCTATAACACCTTCCTAGATGTAGTATCTCTCCACTCATATATTGTCAACACATGATTTGACCTAGAACAGATGAAATAAGTGTATTTTTTAGACTCCCTAAAAATAGGGAAAAATAATCCATACCAAAATAGTGCAACAGATATATAAAGAACCTTGAAATAGATTATAGAGAATGATGGACCTTACTGAGAAAGATCTCATACTTCCAATGGTGAGTGATTCAGACACTACATGAAGGAGGAGGATCGAACCCTATGAGTGAGGTTAAGGTTGAGATCACACAAAAAGGTGGAGAAAAAATCCTACTAGAGAGGTAGAGGAATCAAATAGTGGAAGGGATTAAAAATTCATTTATATAAGAATGGGTATTTCAACTACATAGGAGGAGCCACACTATTTGCTCACATGGTTTTCCAAAACGTGCGCCAACCATGTAATATGTTCTACATCAAGGGTTATACCACATGATTAGGTGAAATTTCTAATGTAAGAACCATGATGAACCTCTCTAGAAAAAAACATTACATGGTCTCTTGTTTGTGTGCCCAAGGTTACACGGTATCAAAAACACCGTGTGGACCTCTACACCTCACTAATTGGAACCACATGGTTTTGGGAAGCATTGCAGGTAGGGTGGAAAAATTTTCTCTAATAGTGCAGCTCAGTCTGCCACTTCCCATTTCAAGGAGTTTGGATTAGAGCAATACCGGGATGCACTCGATACCTCCATTAACATTTTAAAAGTAATTATAAAGTCTACTTAAATACATTTAAACAAATAATTAATGGTATGTACATCTAAAAAATTCAGGATGTTAAAAAATATCCTCTATAAGACAACTAGTCCCTAAGTTTCCCTTCTAAGGGTGGTATAATGTCATTTGAGAAATGTTCCAACCATTTTGCATGTATATCAGTCTATTACACCTAGTTCTAATCATGTACGCATCCATGAATCCATAAATATTATACAAGAAGAACCAACATGCCATAGAGAACCTTAGTTCTACAATAAATGATGTGAATTGGTTTTTCCTTAAAGGGTGCATCCACCCCCAACTCTAAATCCTCATCATCAAATGAATAAGATGGATTTTTATGATTTTTTCAAAGTTGAGATAAATTGAAGACATCTTGTATGGAACAATATATATGAGGTAAAAACAACTGATAGGTTACAACATCAACTCTCTCCACTCTCCCAAATGGATTGACATGTCGAGGAGACAACTTTCCATGTATCTTGATTTTTTATGACCCAATCAAGGAGATACTAACAGAAAGACTCGATGTACAAACTCAAACTCCAATGTTCTATAGTGATGATAAATATAATGCTTCTTCCAAGATTTAGTGGTATTCTTATGCTTATGAATCAACTATACTTCCTTTGATGTATCATTAATGAGACGAGGACCCAATTAAGCTACCACACCTAACTTTAGCCATCACAGAGGTGAAAAACAAGGTATACGATAGATGTCCTTATACAAATCCATTTGAATCACTGAAAAAATATGTTATTATAGAAAAACCCAACCAGAGGAATATTTATTTTACATGAACATCCAAAATCATGGATACGCACATGTATAAAATACTCTAATACCAGTATGGTCTACATGGATTACTCATTGATCTGATGGTGATATGAAATACTCAAGAACATCTGTGAAAAGAGTGCCTTTTCCAACCCTATTCATAAGAATGATGTGGGCCAGGAATCTCAACCCAAAATGACAGAACATGGTACACCATGAATTCTTATTATCTCCTAGATGTATACCCTACCTATATTATCAATATATAAGGTCTCCCAGAGAGGTAATAAGTGAGAGACCTCGGTTAGCCTATCGATGTTAACCCATACTTCATCTATTTATCATGGAGATCTTAGCAAGCCTGACATGAAATTCATGGTGACGCCATTCCATTACCTCTATAGAATGGAGAGAGGATGTAAAACTCTAACAGGTTTCTAGTGCTCCACCTTCACCAACTAACTAGCAGAGAACCGTGTAATTAAACCTATTATATTCCTCTTCATACCTAGGCAACAATACTAACAATGTAAATCTCTTTACATATTGATGATATTAGGGTGGGATACCTACACAAAGGAAAGTGATTCCATCTGTAACTCTTCTCATATTCTAATTTCACCCATACACAACCACAAGAAAGATAGGTTACATATTTATTAACTACCAAACCGAGAGGTGGGTTCTCCCCTATGACACTCTCCCAAAAAATAAGGGCTTCAAAATCTAGTAACTACCTTATATGAACCTGTTCTTAAAGAGATGAGGTCCCCTCTAGAGCTACTATAACTATTTTATATGTGGTTTCTAATCTTTAAGTTTCATATTAGAAAATAGAGTTATCAAAATCCACTCACTATTGGCCTATTAGATGGCTTATATTTGATTCTTCCATCTCAATGAATCATATAAAACATTTCCCTTTATAGGTTTGTAAGCATGCTTAAATACAAATGACTTCATGTATGCCACCAACTTGTGCTGCCTCATGTTCAAGTATCACTATGTGTAGATGCACTTGATATTTAAATGATCTGTGTAAAAAATGAAACACTCTCCTAACAATTATTTCCTCCAATAGTTTAAATCATGAACCATAGTTTCTAGATTGAGGTTGTGTATTGGGTAATTCTACCCATGTGACATCAGTTGGGGATATCCATAGGAAAAAACCTAATCATCATGTATTATAACTGCACCAAGCTCAATTCTTGAAGAATCAAAATAAATAATATAACTTCTGCCCTAGTTATAAATATTCAGGATTGGTTGTAAGGTGAGTCTTATATTTCCCTCTAGAAAATTAATATCACTAGCTTCAGGCCATAGGAACTTCACACCCTTCTTAGTCCTGGCCATATGAGGCACTTCCAAGTCAGAGGATTCTTGAATGAAATTACTATAATAGCTAGCCATCCCTAAGAAACAATGTATATAAAACACATTCTTGGGGTACTCAAAGGAAAACATAATTGTCACCAAATCTGGGTAAATTGATACTCTTTCCTCTTATATAATATGAACCGAGAAGTAAACCGTGGTGATACAAAAATAGCATTTACAAAGCTTCAAAAATAGATGGTCCTATCTCATTGTACTCAAATAAATCTCAATAGGGTTACCATGGTCATTTCTAGTGCATGAGTAAAATAAGATATATTTTATAAAGACTACCATAGGGGAATCCATATATGGGTGGAAATCCGGATTCCTCGGAGCCATGAAGACTGTTGGTGTGTTCATAAGAGCGAACAACATAACCCAGTACTCGTACAGGATATAATCGCTCGTATACATTATATATACTTTATTCAATGGACTGCCATGAAAATTATGGTAGACCGAACTCAATTTGATCATAGATAAAATAGTTTCTCTTCTGAGATGGTCAAATAGGTCGTCGATATGGGGAAAAGGATACATTTTCTTCACAATAAGCCGGTTCAACCAGTGGTTGTCCAAAGAAAATTTGAGAGTTCCATATTCTTTTTTAGAACAAAGAATTGGTGAACCCCCTGGTGATGATTTAGGTCTGATAAAACCCTTTTCCTAAAGATCATAAATATACTTCTTAGTTTCTGGGAGCTCTTTTGGGGCCTTCCTATATAGTGGAACGAACTCTGGTTTCACACCTAGAAATATATAAATGGTGAAGTGAACCCCTCCCTATAGATGTAATCTACTGAAATCATTAGGTAATAAATCTATACAAGGATACACAATAGGAGGGAACTCTAATAACTACATCCCCAAATCACTCATAATGATACAAGCTAGTTGGGTTTTCACTTTCTCAAGCCCAGCTCAGATGGGTCTATCTCGATCTTCCTAGATATCCCTTTTACCCTTGCGGATAAATTTCATCCCCTTAAGTGATGTAAAAGATACTCAGAAATTATTGATATTCACTTGGGCATGATGAGGCATAAGAAAGTCCATACTAATAATGGCTTCAAATGAAGTCATCTCTATGATGAAGAAACTCCAAAATAAATGAAACCCACATATTTTTAGGGTTCAATCCTAACATTTGAATATTCCCTCTTTTAGGACCCCTAATGAAATTTTTAGTGACATGAATACACATAAGTAATCTATTGCAAGAAAAAGGTTTCCCATAACCACATCAAATATGAAAGATTGTGATTCACCTATATAATAAAATGATGATAATAAAGTATGGGTCACTAGAATTTTTCTTATAACAATAGATGGCCCCGAAAATTACTCTTTAGGTGTAGGTAACACTGCATAAATATGGTCTGAACTAAAACCCAGAGATGATTCTTTATTATCCTGAGTTGATTCACTCTGCTGACGCTGAAGCTCTGGGGCCTAACTACATCATCCATGACCACTACCACCTCAGCCTGATTTTCCAGTAGAAGGCCAAATCCCATCTTAATGTTGATTCGTATATCCCATTCCAAATAGAGGTTCTTGTACAGATCCCCTCTCACTAGATTCTAGAGGAATGTAATTGAAGAATCATTGATGGTGACCTATCCGGTTGCAATATCGACACTCAATTGTGTTCCACGTGTATTGGGGAGTTATAAGGCCTAGTCTAACACACTATGGAGTCAGTCTATTTCACCTGGCTGGAACCACCCCCACATACACCCAAAAAATAGTACCTTCAACTGCTAGAAAAACCATCACCCTAATTCAGAATAGAACTGCCATGTCTTATGATTCTAGATTCTCTATGATTTTGTTCAGTAATTAGGCCCGGATTCACTATTTATATAATAGTCAACAACCAAAATTTTCTCACTTGTGATAGGACATAATTCCCAATATAATACACATGATGGATCACAATAATCATCTATTAACCAGTAAAAGATGGAAGGAAATAATGAAGCTCGATGAAGCAAGAAGAGTACACATGAGAAACCATAGTTTCTTACAAAAGATGCATGAACTCGGGGGAATGTTCTTCCACTAGAGTATGTTTGAAGGAATTATCATATAAGACCATCTAGACATCTTCTGTGACTATACCAGGATGATTATCATATTGAGATAAGACATCCCGCTAGCACTTGGAATATTCATGAAACATATAGGTTGCGATAAAGATCCTCCCCTATAGAGGCATCTCATGATTGTTGAACATAGTCACCATGGATTATTAAAATGACCTTATATAATGAGGTACTCCATCACTTGAGAAGGTGGGAGTATGCTACCACTGGAAGTTATGAGTCAGCTCTTACATAGTAGTTGTAGATCGGGGAGAACCCTAAATAGACTGTATGAATCATATGAAACATTCATGAAATTGAGCATCGACACCTAGTTGAAGATCAACAGGAGGTGACATAGGTGTCACTATAGGTGGTATTATGGATGGATCAGAGCCCACCACTTTTAGGGTTTCCTCGTTTCCAATATATTATAATACAACACAAAGATATCATGGTATAATAGCTAAAAATCTTCCAAGAGAACACCTCAGACATTTTTTACAACAGATTGAAAAAAATATAAGGAAACATATAAAGATGATCATTTACAAGTCCTATTTGAAACATAACAGAAACCATAGCATAATCCTAGATACATGCTTATACAAGAAGGAAAATTTCTAAAAATAAAATAGGAGATATATTCTACTACCCATACTCAATGTTGGGTCACAGTCAAGGTCTCACATTCTCATTTAAAGATGTCATTTCATTTTTAAGGTGATGTTCATTTTAATTCCTTTTAAGAATGAAGTTTCCTTTAATCAGTTGAATTAGGTGGATCATCATTCTAATTTATAAGGGAACATACACCTTCTAAATTGATATTGGGATTCCAAATATTCCAACCATGTCTTGTTCTCGCCTATCTAATTAGCATATTTCTATAAATCTAACAAATTAGGAACTACAAAAAACAATAAATAGGCATAATAAAACATGACATGAAAAATTGAAAATTCGTGTTGAATGTATATATGGAATGGAACTGTAAAAGAAATTTTAATCCTATTGTTCCTACTATGACACATTTTATGCTATGTCCTAATTTTGTCAAGCTGTAATAGAATAAATCACCATGTCAATAACAAAAACACCAATAACATCATAAATACATACATCACCCAATAGTGAAGTCTTATGAATTGTAGATAAAAAATCAATAACTACTATTTTCCATCCCAAGTAATTTGGTTTTCCCCTATAACTGGGTTAGCTATGTCCAAGAAAAGTGGAAGGTCCAAATTCCAATTTAATAGTCTCCTCTCTAAACCCAAATTGTAAGAAAAAATTAAAATTTCTCTAATACCAAATTATATAATTCATCCTCAAGTTCTACTAAATTGTTCCCTCATACAGTGGGATGCAAGATCTCATGCATGCCTACCAAATTACTATAGGCTTCCAACTAGAAATGATGGCACATAGTTTGTTTGTGGGGTGAAGATTCCCTCATAGATCAGAGTATGAACATCAGTAAATGGTAGATAATAAAATAGTGGGATCATAATAAATAATAAATAGAAATGTGATATCATGTATTTAAACAAATCATAAGAAATAGATAAGTATAGGGAGCCAAATAATAGTAATATATACAGAATGAGGATGTAGTTATTCCAAATATATGTTTGAAATGTGGGATCATGGGGAAATGGGATGCATGCATATATTTCTTGATAAATAATATTGATAATGAAAAAAAACTTCTACAACAAGCATCTCGTTTATAGGCTCAGTCCTCTACCATGTACTCCACCCAAAACTGTAAATAAATCTTGCATTAGAAGAAAGATGCTTCCCTTTATCAATACTTTTGATCATAAAATCTTCTTGGGTGCCAAGGGTAGACCAAGAGGGGTGAGAGATACAATATCCAAAGGTCATGAACCATAGGGTCTAGGAAAATCAATTTCATTTGATAAATAGATAATAGTGTGAAATAATAATAAACGTAGCGAAATAAACAATTAAATAAAAAAAACCTTGTGTTAGGTTATTAAATGGACACATGATCATTACAAACCACTTCAATATAATAAGGATGCCTGAAAATAAATAAATATAAAAGTCATAGCATGTATACATCAGCCTTTGTGAAAAAATAAATTCAGGAAGGAATACCCACAAGGTCATTCATTGGCTTGGGGTATCATTTGGAATTCATCACAACATGCTCTGATATAAATATGAAACAATACGTATAATACAAGAAATCAATATGTAAAAAAATTAGTGGGCTCCTGATCTTATCCAATGATATCGAAACATAATCTCATGGGTCACTAAAGGTATCTCCGATAGAACCAGTTGCATAGAGTTCATCCCAAGAAACACTTATAGTTGTTCCTTGTAACAATCATGGAATGGTGACTCAGACTCTGTACTATGTATCTCACATAGGGGACCGAGTATCTCACAGGGCATGGTGTATCTATCATTCCAATGGATCCTTCCTTATCTTCCTTCCATGGGAACTAGTGTCACTCATGAGTATAGAAAACCACCCATATATCCCATACACAGCAAGAACAAGTATCTCTCCCAGTACATTAAGTAGATCTAACCATGAATAGCGAGTCCATCCATGGAATCCTTAAATTGGGAACCTTTTTCTCTATTTTCCCATAGTAAGTGATCCAAGTAATATCACTAGTCATATAATTTATAAAACCACATTCCATCCAAGAACCATCTCAATATCACATGCTCACAAATTAATCAAACTAAGAAATTAAATCCAGTAAACATGGATAACATTATATGGTAAAGGCTCATGGAATTAAACATGAAAAAGGAATGATATTTGTAATACTAAAAATATCTTAGCACATTTATAATCACATGTCAATAATGGAATTTAAATATCTCAAGATAACAAGCATTACCAAGCATAGCCTAGGGGTATGAAAGGGAATAATGAATAAAGCATATGCATTAAAAAACATTCATAATTATTTCAATTTAATACATTTGGAATAAAATATAGAGAATCAATAATTATAAAATATATATAAGGTTTGAGAGATTGGGAACAAGGGAAATATCATTCCCAACCATATATCATAACTCAAAATACAACTTAACACATTTAATCAAGATAAAACTCACTCATCCATGGTAGTCTATTACTTATGGAATTTTCTAATTGGATATTTATGGTGGAACACCAAGGGGATACCAATTAATTGGATAAAAAACCCCCACAAATGTATTTCACCACATAGAAGGGTCACAATAAACACAGAAAACCG
The DNA here is from genome assembly GCA_963277665.1 of Viscum album. Lineage (NCBI taxonomy): Eukaryota > Viridiplantae > Streptophyta > Magnoliopsida > Santalales > Viscaceae > Viscum > Viscum album. Next base: position 1,698,164,149 of record OY728155.1, read on the forward strand.
TTTTAATTAATTTATTAATAAATAATTAGGTCATCGCCAAAAGAGTTCGGTAAGTGGCTTGATCAAACATCATTTAAAAATAACCAAACATGTAGGAAAGACCTAGAACACTTACCTAAATGTATTAGTGCTCGAATAATCAGTTATATTCCTTGATTCAATGTAGAATAGAATAAATCAATGTATTTTTCAAAATACCCTAAAATATAAAAAAATATTTTACACCAAAATAGCGCAATATATAGAGAAGTAACCTTGAAATACATTAGATAGATTTATAGAGCATACTGAGATAGATCCAATACTTCTAACGATGAGTGATTTGTACACCAGATGAAGAAGGTGGATCAAACCCTAATAAGTAGGGTATGGAATATCTAATGCACAAAGGTGAGGAGAAATCCTATTGGAGAGGTATATGAAAAGAAAATTGGGGTTTTTAAAACATTCATTAATGTTATAATGGGTATTTCTCTCACATATGATGGGTCTCAATGTTTGGTTTCATGGTTGGACAAACCATGTGCCAACCATGCGTCAGGTTTTTCTTCAAGGGGGCATACTATATGGTTACGTTCATGGTTTGACCTACCATGTGTAAAACATGTGGAACTTCTCTATTTGAAACCTACTACTGGTCACACGGTTGTGTGCCCTATTTCACACTGTTGTAGAAGAAACATGTGTCCCTATACACTCCACTATATACAACCACAACATTTAGGGAAATGACTTAGGTTGGGCGATAGGGTTTCTTCTAAACGTGTGTCCCATTCTTCATCTTCCCATGTCAGAGATATGGTCATCGAACAGGCTCTGAATACTCCTGAGACCTTATTTAACGTTTTAGGAATCATTATTAGAACCTTTTAATGGAATTTAAAACAAAAATTTACATTTCATACCTGCATGAAATGAATAGACATTATAATTAGTTATTTCTTGATATAGAAAGTTCTAGTTTGGGATACATTCTCATTCAGGGTGAACATGTGGTAGATATGGTTCTTATATTATTTAAACTCATGTGAGGACCTATCCTAAACAATATATTAAAATTGAATTTATGATGAAATCATATATGATTTTTTAGATCTACAATTTTGAAAAAAGGTTTTCCTTTTACTCCAATAAAAATATATTGAGTAATACCCTATTGAAAAATGAATTGAATATCTATCATAGGAAATAGTTATAGTATCTATAATCATTTGAAAATTTTATCACCAAATTCTATAAAAATGAGAACATTGGTATTGGTTCTATGAGTAGGTAATTAGCATCCTAGGATGTGAAAAAATCTTCATAGGAGTGGATCCTAAGGGATGTATTTTCTCTTAAGCACTTAGGAGTCCCTGGGGATCAAAATCTAGTAATTCTAGGATGTGTTCAATTTTTATCCTTCTTATTAATATGATCCTTCCAAGGAATAATCTTGATTATGAGTTATGAGGAATTATTGAATATTTATATAATGGGTATACCATTGAATAATGGTCTTTATCTTTATAGTGTTTCATTTTCTACATGAACTGGTATGTAGTTTCAGAAAATATAGGGAACATTTCAATGAGAATATTTCATCATTCTAAATGGGTGGTTTAGCCAGGAAATATGAAGATTCATTATTTTATTATGTATTATTCATACTAATCATGTATGAAATGGTATTTCCTAGATTTTTTTTCTCATTGTTATAAATTTAAAGATGTTTTGACTGAACATAAGAAGCCTTTTTAAAATTTTCAGCCCCTTCAAGTACCAACAAGAAGTGAAATAAGATATCGATGGAAATTTCTTATAGGTTAGAATATACTCATTCTGAAAATAATTTTATTTGTACGTGATTTATAGATTAAAAAAATAGGCACACATTATTCACATTCATGATATGAGAAAGGTTCAGAATTTTGAAAATTTTATGTGTATGAGACCATTAGAGCATATGGTTTATGTTCTGACATTTTTTTATAGGTCTCCCTAGTTCACTTATCATGTTTGGATATTTCTCTAGATAGTAATGGGATTACAGGTAATGTTTATTGCAATGTATCACCCAAAGGCGAATGGTCAAAAATAGTCTATATAAAGTCATGAGAACATGATTTATTCTTGTTTTCATGAAACTTGATGAGCTTGGGATTTTTATTGAGGGAATCATTTGTTTTCCCCAAATTAAAGTATCCATTCGTCCATTATAATGGAACCATTTGAGGCATTTTGTGGTCTGTTATGTAAATCTACACTATGTTGGTTAGAGATTAGTTATAATTCACTTATGTGATATAGTATGGTCCCAGAGACAGTGAATAAAATCATACTAATTTTATAGATATTTTTAATTATAAAAAGTTTAATAAAAGTATTATGTTGTTCATTGTGTATGTACATTGGATTTTATTATTTGATACTAGTTATTATTTAGATAATTTCATCCTTTATGTCACTGAATTTTGTGATTACATGGTTATTTGGCATTGAGATTCATGGAATTCTCAGATATTATTTAGGGGGTTGGATAATTATAATATAATTCTACTTTCCCACCCCACATGTCAACAGTCCAACATTTTTTTAGGTTTCATAGATCAAAAAACATATTATAAATTTATCACATGTTTTGTTCTTGGAGGACCATTAAGTTGAACCTAATATTCCTATAAATGAGTAGTTAATTCATATTATCAACTCCCAAATAAATCTTCTTTATGAAAAATTTACACCTCTCGGTTAGGTTCTATAGAAACATGTTTTTTATTATCATGATACATGGAATAGTGAGATATTGATGAGAGAGAATTGGAATCATCTCATTGTGGTCTGGAATTCTTGTTATGATTTTAGGTTTCAAATGCATTTATGGTGGAGATAATTTTAACATCATGAAATATTATTTCATATATGATTCTAATTTTATTATTATCTTGTTTATATTCATGTTCGTATCTTGATATATTTTTTGATCCAGGGTTACTTATTTTTTAGAATGATTTTTTGGTAAGGGATCTTTTTTTATCCAGGAATCAGTAGTTGGGAGGTGTCTGAGATTTTTGGTGTCATAATGGGTAGAGTAATGTATTAAAATGGATACATGAGATCCACTATCTTGCTGGTGGGGGCTATAAACTGGCTGTTGGTATGTTGGAAATGGGGTATTCCCATAATAATTCCACCCACAATCTAGTGTGATCAACTGACCCTTCAGTGGATGGATAACGGATGTGGTTTCCTATAGGATTCCCATCACCAGCCAGTAAGAGACCACTGGACTATAGGTGAGACTTCATTTATCTCTAACACCACTTGCTAGATATTAGGATCCAGTAGATAGATAGTGACATCTTATAGGAATTAAACACAAGGGTTTTGTTATATATTTATTCCACATAAATTATGTTTTAATTATAAAAAAATTTCCATTGAGTCTAGTTCCACTCAAATCAGATTTGTTGACACTATAGTGGTTATTTGTCCCTTTCTATCATTAATACATCATGGATCTATATTATGGTTAATCCAATAGAGAACTTCTGATAACTATAATATTGTTTTAATCATGAATTCACATTTCCTCCACTCAAACATTCACTGAGTGTAGTGTATCATCAATTAATTGATAAATTCAGATTTAGTTTTGATGATTTTTGTTTATATGATACATTTTGGTTGATTCTACCCTTTTGTATTTTTTTAAGGATATGATGTTGTGTGTTAGACAAAAGCAGGATTTAGGTAGGAGGTTTAACAATAAATTTCTAATCAATTAAAATTATTATTTATCTCTTTATTTAAAATGAATATCTTATTTATTTTAGAATGATGAATTGAAATCCTTGATATATGTTTTAATAAAATAAATGTGTGTGTTTAACCTCATTTTGTATTGATTTTCAAATAAACTGATGGTTTTGGAGAAATGGATTTGAAATAAAAGAATGGTTTTATGAAATAAGTTGATGATGGTTTCTTGATAAAGGATGCATGAAATTATTTACGTTTTGAAATGAAATATTTTTTTTAAGGAATGGTCCACGAAAAAAATTTATTTTTTTAAATGAAATGGAATGTTGTAAACAAGATCATTGGTTGATTTGAATTTATTGATTGGAATGAATGATATATTGTTGTATGTTTGATTTCATTGAAGCACATGGGATTATAAGTAGTTAATATGGAATAACACATGATAAAAATGTATTTTCTATACTTAGAAACAAAATTATGATGAAAATGTTATCCAAACTATGAGGATTTAACAGATTTTATACTTAGGGGTGTTTTCTTATTCCCCCTGGGCATGAGATCATGGGTTGTGTGTATAGTTGGATTTGTATTTTATTGAGATTTTTAAGAATCCTTATACTAACCAAACCATGAGTCTCCTACCCATGGTTCACTGATTAAAGATTATTTATACATGCATGTGTTTATATATAAATTATTAATCATACTAGATTTGATAGAAATTCATATTTGTGACTATATTAATGTAAATTCTATTTTACAATCATTTCATACTCTCAATTGGAATGGTGTGAATATAATTACTTGATTTAAATTATGGAATGATTATAATGACAAGATTTATTTAAAAATAAAATAAAATATTTTATTTTATGTAGAATACTTATGGAATACTTTTTGAAATACAATGAAGATAGTTTTTTCATAAAAATATCTTTACCTTTGGATGTTTATAGAAATTATAATGTCGAGTCATGGAAAAGGGAATGTAAAACATTTATATGACTGGTGTCATTGATTATAGGTACATTGGAAGTCAGTGGTGACTGAGCATAATGTGATCATGAAATTACAAGGAGATCTTATGATGATGTCTTTGATAATTCATGTAATGAATTTTTTTGATGTAATATATTTTGAACTTCTGTCTACTTACATGTTGTTATTTTATCTTGAGGAGTGTTTAGAATTATGACAATTTATTTTCTCATATCTGTAACTTTTTTGTGGGTAATTATTGTGGTGAAATTTTTCCCTATTATTTTTATTTGATTTATAGCCACTAGATGTTAGGTCATGGGGTTCGAGGAAGAACTTCAAGTCATGTCAATATTGATACAGGATCAATTTAGGTGGTTTTTTTGTGTTCATTCATGGCAACAATGGTTTTGTAAAACCATTGGTATATTTTATATTCAACAACCATAACCAAAGCCCTCTTATCCAAACATTCCCTATATACAATATAACTTCAAAAAACTAATCACAATTCACATTCAAAAGTTTTGTGCAATTTGAATTTATTAAATTGATAACATGAAAAAAATTAATAACATTTATATAAATTCAATTTTAGTAATAAGTTGTCATCCATGTGATTATAATTTTCATTAAAATCATGTCATAAATAGATTGTATCAATATCTTATTCCAAAAAATAATCATCATGACCACCATAATATTAATGGTCGTCAATAACATCACATATTTCTTAAAAAATATACTTAAAAATCCTCATATTTAAAATTATCATAACCATTAATTTTATGAATTTCATCTCCCCAACTACTACCAGAATTTTCATCAACAATATCCGATGAATCATATAAGATGTGCATCACTGACATTCGTGTATCAAAAACTACAAGAGTATCTTGTGAAAGTAATTAACCTAAATCTATCATATATGTTAGGTACAATAATTTATATTTTTAACACATTTTACATTCCAACATGGAATTATTTTTTCCCTTGGTTTCTTCATATTGATCTCTTTAAAACTGAGTGCTATTGATTTTTTTTGAGTTATAAGAATCATGAAATTACCTAGTGAGAACAATACTCTTCCAAAATTGATGGTAGACTATCACATAATTCAAATCGCCTAATATATTTTGAGAATGATTATTTAACCAAAAAAATATCAAGATCATTCCCAGAAATGGTCACCAAAGATTATTTTTGATAATATAATTTTAATAAATAGTAATGAAAAATATTTTAAAATTTCAAAGAAGAATAATAAATATAATAATATCTTCTTATTCATCTACATTTAGAGCACACCAAATTTTTTTCTTTCTATTCAATAAAAAATCATTTTCTTTATATACATACTATTTTTTATTAAACACCATTGACTACAAATTATATTAAATAACAAAAATTATTTAAAGATATTTCATTATAAGGAAAATTTAACCATTTTTAACTAATCACTAATTAACCAAAATTGAACTAGATTGAACTAAAATTCATCTAAATGAATTAAATCATCCCCAATAGAGTGAAATTATAATATATAAAATTAAAATAAAGAATATTTTGTTGGATCTTGTTGGATGGCTATAATTCAATTCAGTTTTATTCATTTTTGTTTATTTTTATTATTTCAAATAGGTTTGGGTTATTTTAGTTAGAGTAAGAACTATTTTTTCAATTTTCTATATCTATATCTACATCATATATTATTGTTTTGATTATGAAAAAAAATTATTTTTTGGTTTAGTTTATGTCAAAATGGTTTAGTTCATTCTGGTGTAGTTTAATTACAGTAATTCATTTTGTTCATTTTTCTAGGTTTCAGTATATTGATAATTTTTGTCATTTTATTAATTCCATATTTTAAAAGATAAATTAAAGTATATTTGCTTTTATTCTATTATATTTTACTCATTTTGGTGTTATTCCATTTAGTTCTATTTTTTATAGTTCAATACATTATGATTTGGATTGTTTTTATACATGTTTTTAAAATTGAAATTCATTATGTTTTGATTGTATTTAGTTTATTAAAATTAGATTTATTTAGGTACGATGTGTTTTGGATTTTTTGGGTATGTTTGTTTTATTTTTTAAAATTTTTGTTGTTATAAATGAGTTGTTTTTATATTGTATGGATTGTTAGGTTTTTTTATTTTTCTCTTATATATTCCTACTAGTTTTGATAGAGTTTGAGTTTTCAAGTTTATATATTCATTTTATATAAATTAACAAACATGTTTCCATGATAATATTTATTACCAATATGATCATGATATTTTATTACAAATATTGAATTATTATTTTATATAATTTATAGGATTCCATGTTTACATGTAAACATTTAATATATTGACTATTCAATAAGTTTACATTTTTTTATGAAAATATAATAGAATTTTATTTACATGTGTATATTTTAATGATAATTCATAAAATATATACTACATAAATTGAAACATTTAATTATTGGATCAAATATTTAATACCATTTAACTATTTATATATATATCTATATTTCTTATATTAATATATAAATTTCATTAAAATGTAAACTATTTTCACAAAAATACTGTTTATAGTTTATATTTTGAATCTTCAATGGATTTCAACTAATAATAACAAATTAATTAATCAATTCTTTGATAGTGTACTGAATATTTCAACAAATAAATGAATTATTAACTTAGATATGGATTCATCAATATTAGATCATATCTTTTGTTTTCAAATTTATGTAGTTGAGTGATTTAACTCAATTTCATAATCATCTTGTGATTCAATTTAAATATTATCAACATAATGTGTACATGTAGTTATATCAATTTTAGAACCATGGTCTACTTTATCATCATTTATTTTCTCCTTTAGTAGTCCACCATAATAATTTCAACTTTTTTAGTCAATAATATTCACGTATACATTAAGAATTTTATGGTTTATATGTAAACTATAAATTTTTTATTATTTTAATTACAACTATAAATATATTATAGTTTACCTGTAAACATTAATGAGTTTAAAATTCATTTTTAAATTATTTAATTCTATTGAGTTTGAGAAGTCTTAATTTATTTTTATTCATTTAATTGATTCTAGTTCAACTATATTTCATTCCCTAAAGTATTCTCAAATTTTGTTTTTTTATTTTATTTATTCTATGAGAAATCAGTTTCGTTGTACTCATTTTAGTTAATTTGTTAAATCAATTAGGTTCTTGTAAGTTCATGTCTCTTTTGATTACATCATGAAAATTTTGTTCGATTGGGGATGGGTTGTATCTTCATTAGTACTATTTGTTCGTGCTAGTTTTGTTTTCTTGTTTATTCTTGATTTATATTAATTTAATTCTCTTTTAATATTCTTGTTGATTCAAGTCAGGTGTATTTGGTTTGATTTGGTTTTGATCGTTTGTGATTCTACTTACATAAACTTAATTATACAAAAAAATACTTTTTTCTCTCATAATCAAGCACAGTTTTTTCCTCCAACGTGTGGATATATCTCATAAAACCAATATTATTTAATTTACTTTTTTAATATTTGTGAGAAATAAAATTTTATAATAAGACATAAAAATGTTAATACAAATAATAGTATGTTTTAATCCAAAATAATTTAATTTTTACAATGCATTAATGACATTAATCATTACATAGTGAATTATTTCCTAGCACAATGTTACTAGAAAATAATTTAGGGTGGATGTACCCTCTAAATATAATCCAAATATATGATCAAAAAAATTATAGAAGTTATGTTTATATTCTCTCCATAACTAACTTTATTTCATAAGCATGTCCTTCCTCACAACTTCACCTTTAATAAAATTATTTTGAAGCTACTACCACAATATTAATTCATATAAATACTCTTTTTATGAGTGGAATACATGATAATGGAGGATATTTGAGCTTCTAATTAAAAAATTTAATTTTCTATTATTAAAAATTTATAATCCACACTATTTAAAAATACTATATTACAACTTTAATAAGTGTATTTAATTATATACATTAGAGTGGTTCCTCTAAGGTATGATCAATACCGATTAAAAATTTTATAAATAAAATAATTTTTCAAGAAATTATACTCACACCAAACATAATATGTGTATTACTTATAATTTAAAACTGTCTTATTTTATTTTACAAAAAAATTGAAAATAATTACAGAATAGAAAAATTTTAAATCAAATAAAATGACACAAAATAATTGAAAAATGAAATTAGATCCATAATAAGGCTTAGTCATACCCATGTAATATTAATCAACTTCAAATCCTGTATATTAAAAATAACAAATAGATCCCAACCCCATATTTGATTTTATAAAGAAAACTACATCGTGGTTAGTCCAGTATCAACCAATCCCCTTCTATTGATACACATGGGATAAAAAATAAAATGGAATAAATTAATGGGTATCATAGTACTCCAATTTAGAATACATGAGGTGTCTTATAGAAATTTACATGAATCACAATAACACCTCAAAATGTAAAATATATAAAAAATGGAACTAACAAAAAAAATTGGATACACCTTATTCTCCAATTATCATCAATTTTTAAAACGTTTCTCTTCCTTTGTTGGTTGTAAATTTGACTATTGTGTAGTGATAAATGGTTAACATGACCTAAATTAGGGTTTTTTCAATATTTTTAAGATAATAGTGTGATGTGGTACACACAAATTTATTCCCTATGATCACTTAAAAAAATTCAATATATGAATATAAGGATTATTATATTATAAATTATGTTTTTTTCATTATAACCATTGAAAAATAGTCATCCTGGGATTTATTTGTCTTCATAAACTCTAAATGATCTAAAATAACTCGCAAATGAAAAAAAAATATATTTATTTTTGTACTTATGAATGATTGATCTAAATACTCTTGCCCAGTTTTTTTAGGATGATTTTTTGTGGTCAATTTCCTTATGGTAATTATGCACATGTCGTAGATGTACATATATTATGTGAGTATTTTGATTCACAATATTTTATCGTCCTAAATTATCCAAAATTTTATCCATGGCCAGTTGAGTATCTAGGGAAAGATAAATAGAATATGATCTCAATAAATGAGTTTGATAAAGCTTTGCTATCTTGTATGGTCTATCAAAATATAACTAGTTGTCAAACATCTATAGTTGATATAGAATATTCACGATGTTTGGTTGAATGAATCATGTGGTTTCTCAATTTTCTGTATTTGAGAGGTCATGTAGATTGAAAATTTTTATCTATCATTCTCATGATGGGTCATTTGTCAAATTTTTTCTTTTAATTCACATGTGTTCAATCTGAAACATTAACAAAATTATTCATGGTAAATTATATTGTTTACACAATAATACATTGGCTATAACTATTTATTGAAAATACAAATGGTCGATCCAATTAAATATACACGTGATCCATACATAGTATATTTTTTCAAAATAAAATGATTACTCTTATAAATAATAGAAACCATTAAAATTAAATAAACACGATTCAATATCATCAAATTAATGAATTTTTATAATAATCTAATGATATAACCATCTGTGGTGATTACAAATCTTGGAAGGATAATTATTTATAATAAGGAACAATGTTACACTAAATTTATTTTACATAAAAACATTTATATTACTCCTAATTTTAGGAGTGTAAAATAATATACATAAAATAAAATAATTATAGATAATATAAAATATATTATAGAATTTATTTTAACAAAGATAAGAATAAATAAATTTCATTTATAATATTTCAAATATAATTAAAAAATGGTCTCTCTATCAGTTATCCTAATCATAATCTAATTAAGAATTTCATATTAAATGGATTTGAAATCGATGGGGTATTTTTACATTGTGATATGAGGATGAAAACTTGGATTGGGATATTTTTATAATTTTAACCAACTGTTAGATGACTAGAAATTTTTTGAGGTGTTAAACAACATGAAATGTATAAATACAAAATCTGAAAATGAAGGAGCTTCATAGGTAGGAACAAGTGCAACAGAAGAACAATAATGGAAAAGGGTAAGGAACTATAGAATTTTCCATATCAAACACATTTGTAAAATAAATAAATGGGTCCATCAGACAGGTTAAATTTCTTGTAAAAAAGTATTTATTTTTTTTAGTATAAATGTATGGTATCTTCTATACTATAAATATATTCAAAAAATTTACAAGGAGTTTGAGTTGATTCATTTGAGTTTTAGAATTACAAGTCAAAGGTGGAGTATTTAGAAAATCATTTAAATAAAAAAAATTACAATTCAATCATTTTAATGATTTTATTCAAGTATATCCTCATTTCATTCATTGATATTTTTCAATCCATGATAAATTTCTCAAAGTATTATTTGACTATCTTAGGATACTTGTCAAAATTAATGTGGAATTGATATTGAATCATCTCCCTGATATTAGAAAATAAATATGAGAAAAAATTAATCTCTTTATGAATAATATTTTTAATTAATGTTTCTTCAAAGGATGCCACTGTGGTTTAGTATATGTTAATTCTGGTTTACTAGTGTTAATATCCTTGTCAAAAAACATAGATCCATATATGCTTCATCTCTCTGCAATTCATAAAAAGTATCTTAGAGAATCTTCATATGATCAATAATTATTATAATCTTCATTTATATTTAATCATGGTTAGAAAAAATCTTGGATTGGTATGATATATAATAGATGATACAACCACAAACAACCCTTCAACATTGGATTCCACAATGCTCAATCAAAAATCCAAAAAAAGGTCTACAAAATATTAAATATATTATTCAAAAATTAATTATCCTCATCACTAGTAACTTATAATTAATGGGTGGGAGGAGGAGGAGAATGAGTATATTTGTTAAGAAAATATGACGCTGCCTTTGTAGGAGTTATCACGAAAGATTACATGTAAACAATTTCTATCATAAAATCTATTTCTATCTATAAAATATAAATAATTGGCCTACCAATATCATGAACCATACTGGGTTGACCTCTCCCATTAAATGATTAATTCACAAAAAGGAATCAATAACTCCTCCTTATACTCCATAAGATGGTGACTTGTGGAGTGGGATTAAAAGGATACATTTTGTAGACTATTTCCTCATATCAGAGTGCAAATAACCGTTCAAATAAACTAAACACAAACATACCCATGAACAACAATGTGTGTATAAATAAATAAAAAAATGGAATAATATATAATAATGGAATTTTTTTTACTAACCTAAGGACAACCATAAAAACTATGGTCACCCACTAGGTCAACCACAAAACGAAAAAAAATGTATTTAAATAAATAAATTCTACTATACTACTACTCTGAGCTACACCACATATCGGGTCTCTATGACTGCTAAATAGATCTATAATGAACCTCAAATTCAACATGAATATCTTGTATTAATCGTGAAACATTGTACCTCTTTCGTATCCACTATGTCCTATGTGCAACCAAAAAGTAGACATAAGTTCCACACCTACATCGAGGTGTACATACAGGGGGTGATAAAAAATATTAGTAGGCTACCCCACTATTAGTCTTATCATATTCCATAATAACATGTCCCAAAAAAAATCATGTCCATAATAGCCTAATTTGGCTACAAACATAAATATTTTAAATAACATAAAATTTAAAAAATGATAGGCTAAATAGTAACATAGAAAACCTCAGGTTCCATCCTGAAACCCATAGGTAAAAAAAACACTCACACTATCCACAGATACTGGAATTATGAAATGAGCCTCATATAGCCACAACATAAAAACATTCTCTAAGATCAAAGAGGATCTGAAAATTCCATCGCAAGGACTAGCCTGATATATAGACCCTAGGATCTCATCCAAGGATTGTAAAATAATGTAGAACATTTTTTATGTACTGAGACTCTAATGGAGGTGTCTGAACTAGTGGTAGGGACTCCCCTGTCGACCATAGGAGTATATTACAATTCCATAATGTCTAGAATAACATAACGGGAAAATAAAACCTATATGTGAATCACTAGGACACCTAACCAAGCCCCAAACTCAAATAAATTGATCAATGTGATCATTTTAGACTTTATTATCCATGAACATTATCCAAGTAGAAAAGACCACCAAGTATGGATTCACTCATACTGTCATCCACTAGCTCTTTATGACCACCTCACAACAATCATCCGACCAAGAAAGCTAAGTAATAGAATCAATCTTATGAAAACTCATGGTTGAGTAATATCTTGAAGGACTCCTATCACCTCCAATCATTATTAGTAATATCCTCCAACCACCAATCCAAATATCTCAATAACCATGGTCATCTTACATGTACACCATCTAATTGGAACTAATGATTATAATAGAAACAAAAATACATGGGGCACCCTTCATGGTCCATAAACCCTCATCTCAGGTTGGGAACCACGTAAGGGGATCCTACCAAAAACTAAACCTTTGTCCAAGCCTCAAAAAATAATCCTTATATGGTCTCACAGCCTACAACCCAAATAAATCCATTCCCATAAGGGAAAATTCAAGAAACACCACACCTATAACAGAAACATAAAAACCCCATCCCATAAGGGAAAACACCAGATGCACTACACACATAATGGAAACAGACCAATAATTACCTTTTAACCATCTAAAACTCTTCTCAATAATACCCATCTTTAATCGACATCCCAAGATGGAAAACCACCCCAAAGGCTCCAACCAGTCCAAACCTCAAGTGATCGAATCCAAGCCACAAACATCCAAAATAAAGATTTCATTCAAGAAGGAACTTAATCCCTCATCATGGAATATGTAATAAAATTATTTTGAAAACTCACATAGAATCCTCAATCTATTATGGTCATCCAGTGCATACCCTGACATGTGACTCACAATGCATAACCAAACTCACTTGTGGATTCAAGAACTACAACCTTAATGGATCCCTCCAAAAATTATATCATTCCAAAAAAACCATCTAGATGTCCTATAAACTCATAATGGATTCCACCATAGTGTTCTGCATTAAAAATTGATCATAATGAACTACTCACTTGTTCATTTCTTACTCTGATTAATGAAGATGTAAAACCCGAGTTGCTGGAAAAAGTACATGATGTGTAAGTCTGAGTACACAATGTGTACTCTCAAATGTGAACCATTACATGTATCCAACATGTCCATGGAACACAGGTGGTCCCCTTGTGTACTAGTACATGAGCATAAAATATACTTGTTTACTATAAACAGGTCATGCCCCTTCACACATGGTGTCTACCAAAACTCCCAACAACATGGAAACATCCCAATACATGTCATGTACCTAGGGTACATGGAGTGTACTACCCAAAAAAAACACCACATATACCTGACCACATGGACAGGTATATAGACTATAATTAATGTATTGAGAGTACCTAATGTGCATGGTTTATAATTATAAAAACATCATATTCTAGGAACAAGAATAACACATTGTGTGTTTTCATAAAACCACATGTCCTGTGATTGGAATTTCCCAAACCAAAATCCCTCCAAGCATCCCAAAACCCTTGATTCGCTAAATAAACCATAACATCAGCCAATGAGGGGATGAAAATAACCCCAAAAAATATTACAAATTTATACAATCTAACCTGCAATGAATCATACAAATACATTAATTTGGACCTATCACTTGGTTGAAATTTCCAAAACATTGATCCAATTCCCAATATATAGATTCCAAATGATGATTCTGCGTGACCTGAGCTCAATAGTGTTGAATCTATATACCAACATCTCTCCCTCTATATCTATTATCTCCATATATTATCCCTAATTGGTTTATTTTTTGAATTCCTCCAAGTGAGGGGCATACACAAATCTAGAAGGGTGTAAATGAAATGTGAATAAAAAATAAAAATAAAAAGAAAATGATGGAAGAGAAGAAAGAAAGGGAACCAACCTGACCTAGAACCTAACATAAGGTTATGGCCAACCAAGTAAAAAATCCATGTTCCAAACTCATGGAAAAATATATAATTCCAATATGATTCTCTGATTAAAAGATATCACTGAATGAAAATATAAAAATAAATAATGATTAATTAATTAAACATTAAGTATTATCTCAGAATATGATTAACTTGAACTGAACCAAACTCATTTCATTTCATAAACACCATATTCTAGGATCAATAGATTTTTTAAATGAAATGTCTGAGATCTAATAAATGTATAAATTACAATTTTCCCCTCACTAACTACCGAAGAGAAAAATAATATTTTAACGAATTTTCATTAATCATTCACAATGCTCTTCATGTCATTAGCCCCCACCCAAAACGCTTCAGGACCCCAATAATATTCGATAGTAAATCATCAACCAAGCTAAAACGTATACACTAGTGCTTTTAATATAACCACAAATGTACAACAGCCGATCTCATAGTGCCAACCATACCTCCAACATAATGTACATTATATCTTGAAATAACTTATTCTACACACCACATGACTATAATTATCTTTAACCATAAACCAATAATCAAACATCATGCCACATGCTTGAACACTGTCATACACAATGGTTAGACAAGGCCAAACTGATCACACCAAATCACTAATATGGAACTGTAACTATTTCTCATTCTCAGATCATTGGGAACAACATCCCCACACTTGAAAAATCTCATAAAATGATATCCAAACCCCATTATGGTATATGGTGCACTCCCCACCATATGGACTCCATTACACCATAACTAAAACACCAACCCCATGGACTAACCATAACTGTGTCCAACTAGTGTGCACATTATTTTTTTCAATAATACCTTCTCCAAAAAACCCACACAAACTACCACTCTCCTCCACTGGGAAGAGTGATCCTAGAAGAACCACTAATAGTCCCCCTATCTCAAATGAACCATAAACCTAAAAAACTAGGATAATGTTCTTAAAACCATTGAGTATTCTCCTTCTGCATGTTTGTGCATGAAATCTACAGAACACTTAGAAATACTCTAAAAACAAGGTAGTTCCCCCATGATAAGATCCACCACACTCCCACCCTCTAAATATGAGTCAATACAAAACTATAAGTACCCACCCATTCTCTCACCATGCTACCCAACGAACAACAAGAACTAGGAAGGATAAGAATAAATAAAAACCTATTCTCTCAACCATCCACTTAAAAAAGAATAAAACCACAATAAAAAGAGTATTTATAGATATAAATCTCATAAGACTAAAAAATAAACATCTTTAAAAAAGATATTATGGAAAACACAACCTCATGGAAACTCCTGACTACTCAAAACATTTCATGGAGATCATTTCCTTCATCTAGCCAGCCACACCAACAATTGGTAATCCCAATGGTTGGACCAACCCACAAGGGTTTCCATGCATTCCTCTATGAAGATAATTCATCTCTATTACTAGGAAAATACTCACAATGATATAAACATTACCTTTCATCCAAATAAATTTACTCATTGTTCAATTGATTATAATGTCCCAACATTATTATATAAATATACATTTTATAAGAAGTTTCTAAATGATTAAATAACTTAATCAGAAATGTTAGTAAAAGAACACAAAGTTATATATATGCATTAAAGTTGCCTATAACGACGAATGATCACTTCCCACTTTCCATCTGTCTAAGTACCAAAACTCATAAATCATACAAAAAAATTAAAACAATTGAATCTCCCTAGGTTAAAATCAAGCAATCAGAATACTTAAGAAAAAGAACATTACTCCCACAACCCTAGAATCTTATAATTTCAATCATAATAGTTTTTCATGAATAACCATCCCTATATTAATCACAATCTCTAAAAAATTCCAAGGTCTCCATTCTACAAATTCCAAAACATTTAAGTCAAAAAAATGTAAAGGTTGTAATACAATTTTTTCATGATTCAGACAAGGTAAACCCATACCATCCCCAATTATAGTCCACATCAATTCCTCAAGAACACCTAGACATGCACCATAGGATGTGGACTATAGGTGAGTCACTACAATGATATAATGGGGAGACAATTCCCCAAATTAAGAGTGTAATAATAGTGTAAATAAACTAAACACTTCATCATTATCATAAACAAACAAATAACTAAAATAAGTTTTAATAAGTGAAATTAAACCAATAGAACAATGGGAAAGAATACAGAAACTAGTTAAAAATGGGAAAAACACATACTTTATATAAAATAATGGAAATAAATACCCAAGGGCCTTTTACTACTCTATGTTGATACACATATCTTATCCCCATTAATTCATACAAAGTCTGTCATTATCCTTATATTCCACATGATTAAATCTTCTCTATAATGAAACTCTATAAATCCACATGACCTTTCATATATTATGCTCCACCATGAATCATAAATAATGTCTACACATACACTAATGTTCAAGTGCATGGGTGAGAAAAAAATCTTAGTAGTCTACCCCAAATTCTATTCCTCACATCTTCTATTATAACAATTCAATGAAAGGCACATCATTCATATCCTCCCCGTATGTGATAGAAAAATTATAAATATAGAAAATGCTAAAAAAGTTTTAAATAATGAAAAATATTTAACCTATCATTCAAGTCTAGCACCCATAGGTAAAACTAATCGTTCTGTGGATATATCTAGAGGAACTATGAAATGTGTCTATGTAACCCTAACATCTAGAACGTCCACCTGAACAAAGAGGGTCTCAAAATTAAACTATATGGATAGGATTAATATTGAGACCTAGGATCTCATCCATGGATTTTATGACAAAAAACCACATATACATAGTAATGGAAGTCCAACGGTTCAATCTAAAGGGACCCATATTTACCTCCTTGGTATACTATCATTCCATAATTAATTATAAGACCTAATGAAAAAAAATCCTACCAGCGCATCATCAGGCTATCTCACAAGGCCCAAATCTCTTTTAAATTATGTCCTATGAGTGTCTTATCATCCAAAATCTATGAACCCTATCCAAGGAAAAAATAAAAAATAGGGAATCTACACTCATTGAGATAATCCATCATGTCCCTATCCCATCCTCACTAAATCCAAAAAAAAGTAGAGGAAAAAAACAAAATTTATCTCATGGACAAATCCTAGTTGAGAAATATCCCAAAGGTTTTATCTTGCATATAGTCCTCAATAGGAACAACCTCAAACCTCCAATATCATAATATCAAGCACCATGGTCAGATATCACACACATCCTAAAATTAGAAAAACTAATATTGGAGCCAACAAACAACCAGGGGAACCATTTGTGGTCTTTAAAACCTTAGCTCAGGTTTCAATCCCTATAAGGGTATCCCCTAGAAAGACTAAACCATAGTCTATGAAACCAAATGAAAACATAGTTTTTCTGACAATATATATCCTAATGAACATCATTTCTATAAGGGAAGCCTTAAGAAACACCCCTCATATAAGGGAATCCTCACGATGAACCCACCCTAAATGGACACCCCATGAAACACCATAATTAGAAGGGTAATCCACAAACAAGCCCCCAAAAACTATCTCAAACTCTTCTCAATAGCACCCACTTATACCTAAAACCCCACAGTATCGATCCACCACAATGGATCCAATCAGTCCTAACCACAATAGACTAGATCGAAACCTAATGAAATAAAACAAATGTTTCAATCCAAGAAGACACTTGATCCACCTCCAAGAATATATCCAAATAACCTCAATCAATGTAACCTAGAATACTCAAACCAATATGGTCAACTAGTGAAAACCCACACAGGGGCCTCAAAATATAAAATTAATGCCTAGGGTGGTAATGGAACCACAAACTAGATGTAATCCTCTAACAACTCTATAATAAAAAAACATTATTCAAACAGCCTCTAGATGTTGAATGGATTCCATCATTGATATCTACATAGGTAAAAAATCAAATTAGACTTCATACAACTCTAATTTTAAATCTCGAGCATAAAGACACCAAATCCCCTTTTCCAGTAAAATTACATTGTGTATGCTCCAATTACATGGTGTGTACTATGATTTGTGCACCTTGCCATGTACTTTTACATGGATAATCCACACCTAAGGATTCCCATGTACTAATGTTTGAGAACAGTATCATCTCATGTACTATTACACAATCATGCCCCATTATAGAGTGTCCCGATATAAGAACCTGTCCACATTGCTATGACCCACTAAATGGTGTGTACAGAGGTTACATCACGTGTTCTTCCCAAACTCTAACTACCCCTAAATAGGGTGTCATATCCATGTATGTGTCCAATAACTACTACATGGAATTTACTTTACATCGTGTGTACTTCAAAAAACATCATATTCCCTAAATAGAATAAAAACATGGCCCAATTTAATCAAACCACACAACTTGGGATTAGGATTATTTGAATCAGAAATCCCCTTAAACGCCTTGAAACCTCCTCCCCTGGATTTTTATTACAACCACCAAATGAACCCACAAGGGTTACCCAAAAACCCAAAAACATTATTGAAAAATAAAAACAACTATCCTTTGAGAATTTAAAATAATTATATAAAAAAGGTCTTTTCTCCATGTCGAAATCACAGAATCTTTGGTTTGATTTGTGATCCAAAACTACCACGTGATGATCTAGTGCGACTAAGCTCCACAATGACACCTCTATATCACTATCTGTCTCTATCTTATCTCACTATGTTATCCCTCCACTATCACTCTTAGTTGAAAAACTCCAAGGGAGGGGCATATGAAACAATCCACGATGGAGAATGTAATAAAAGAGGTGAAAAATTAAAAATAAAATAAAAAATATAAAGGGAAACAAGGAAAAGAGGAAAAATATGAAAAATATGAAAAAGTGGACCTGGCTTGACCCCAACACTTGAAATATAGTTATTTCATATAATGGAAAATCTATTCATTTTGGACTCAGTGATGATGTTGTAATTATAATCCAATTTTCCCAACAAAATATATCCCTAAATGAACCAATAGTAATAAATAATATATAATTAATTAAATATGCACCTAGAATTTGAACTACTCAAAATACCATCGAGCCCCAATTCTAGGGTAATCTCCTTATTTTAGGACTAATGGATTGGCCAGAAAAACTATTTGTGTTTCCTAATAAGATAAATTAGCATTTTTCCCTTGAAAATCACCTAAGAAAAAATTTAAAATTTCCCATGATATTCTCAAACATCGTGACATGGTTCATAAAACCCACTGATTAGGTCAATAAGAGTTTTAGTTTCATAAACATTAGAATCCTTTAATGGAATTAAGCCTAAAACAACATCAAGAAAGTGTTTTGAATTTTAGTCTAAATCCTATAATTCCATACCGCTTTCTCAGGGTGATGAGAATTTGATATTGTGCTCATTATAAATTTGATTCATAATGTGTCCATAAACATAGTTAGCATCAACATGTAATGTAGTAGAAACATGGAGGGAAATTCATCTATTCCTATATACACTACCTCCACTCTTATGATCATCTCTATCATCGGATTTGGAAAATATGTTCTGTCAAAAGATCCATAGGACTTATCCCTCCTAAGAAATGGATTTTCAAAGGGAGGTGAGTGTCCCCATTTTTATTCCACTTAATGAGTCCATTTATCAATATACTGATTATTTTTCACTATATTAAAAAAATGAACTACATTACCACAAGATTCATCCCAATATTTATAATGAAAACTCATTAATTAATTTATAATATATTATGTTTTGGTCTCTATACTATTGGGTGAACAACATCATTACAAGAATATAAAGGGTTTGAATAGTTAAGATATGGTAACAAATATTTTGAAAACTAATTTTTTTGTAATATAGATATATATACTTATATAGGATTAAAAGTACGATTCTCTTCTTGCATACAAACTGTCATACACTACCACAAAAACAATTATTCCCCCCTATCAGCGCTTGTTTAGTAGCGCTGATAAAGGGTCGAATTCAAAAAATAAATAAATAAAATATATTAAAATATAAATATAGTTATATAGTTATATTGATATAGATATAATATATAATTTTTAAATATAGTTTAGATAAGTATAAATGTACATTAACACTTAATATACTTAATATATAAGATATTTAGTGAAAATATATTCTTAAAAAATTAAAAAAAATATTTTTAATTAATAATTTGCTAATTATTATGGATTAGTAGTCATTTAATAAAAATTTTAAGACTAAAAAAATTAAAAAATTTAAAAAAGATCCAAAATAAGTTGAAAACGCAACTCAAACTTCAAACGGCCATAACTTGTGATCCGGGTGTCCGTTTGAGCTCTACCACATATCAAATCGAAGCATGTGATGTGCTCTACGTCGTTATGATTGAGAGAGATCCCGGTCAAGCGTTTTTTAGGCCAAAAGAGGCCCATAAGGCCTCCAAAACTGCGTTTTTAGTCAGGGTACCTAGATTTTTTAACATTTTGTGGGTTTTCAGCCTCGTTTGAGGGGGTATTATTGGCTTTTTTGTGGGGACTTAATTTATTCCAAGGTATTACATTCATATTGATATTATGTTTTTGGAATTTTATCATTTTTTATAATGCACTTCTATTTATAATCAAATATATAACTATATATGCATATTTTTTATATATTCACACCTAAAAATTTTATTTTTAAAGTAAATAATTAAACATATTTACATATAAAATATATTAGCTCTATCTAAATAATAACTAATATCCATTTTATTTAAAATAACAATATATGAATATTTATATAACTATTGTATATTAATATAACTATATATATATATATATATTAATCTCGCTATATATATATATATTAATATAACTACATATATATTAATATTACTATATATATATATTAATATCACTATAAATATATATATTAATATCACTATAAATATATATATTCATATAACTATATATATATGTATATTAATATAAATATATATTACTATACGAATTAATATAACTATATATATATAAATAGAGATATATATTAATATAACTATATATAGATATATTAATATAACTCTATATATATATTAATATAAATATATATTACTATACGAATAAATATAACTATATATATATAAATAGAGACATATATTAATATAACTATATATATATATATTAATATCACTATATATATATTAATATAACAATATATATATTAATATAACTATATATATATTAATATAACAATATATATTAATATAACTATATATATATTAATATAACTATATATATATTAATATAACTATATATATATATTAATATAAATATATATTACTATACGAATAAATATAACTATATATATATATAGATATCATGAAATAGTAAACAAATCAAAATATAGTAGTGGTACGGGCATAGGCGTGCAGGGGGGGTGGTCTCGAGTTCAAAACCTGCTGGAGGAAGAGGCACGCGCATGGGGGTGGATGTTGGGGGGCTATCACTGATAAAGGGTGGAGGGGGTGTGTGCGGGTGCTAGAGGGGCTAAAAAGCGTTGTTAAAAGGGGGATCAAGAGCTATAAAATCCCCCCCACAATTGGCATGATTTTTTTAATTTTTTGAAATTTTTTTAAAAAAATATTTAGTTTTTTTTAATTTTTTTAATTCTTTTTTTAACTTTCATCTGCGCTTTTTTAAATGCCCTGATAAACGGGTCCTTTATCAGTGCTAAGACAAAAGCGCTGATAAAGGAAGCGCTGATAAAGGGGTACTTTTATCAGTGCTTTTTTAGCACTGATAAACGGGTTCTTTATCAGCGCTTTTTTTAGCACTGATAAAGGGGACCCCCCCTTTGTATCCACCGGCTTTAACAGCGCTTTTCCTAGCACTGTTAAAGACCATTTTTAGCGCTGATAAAGGGAATATTTGTAGTAGTTATGGTATCAACATTCAAATCAATCATTTACTATTCAATAAATCATTCAATGTGATCACTAGTGTAACACCCCGAGCTTCCACAATATGCTTCTCTTTCAATAATGCAATAGCTTGCATTGTACGGATGTTCGAGATTCTAACACACCGTGACCAATCAAAATAGCCATTATGAATAGTAATATCCAATTTTTAAAATTATATATAATTTTTATTTCAAAATGGCCTCCATTTTTGGATTCGGAATATCGAAATTAGCCTATGTTGAATTTTTGCTATTTTTCTGAGAACTTCAAATTTTTTATAAATAGTGAAAAATACTTAAAACAACTTTTTCAATAAAAAAAATTTATAATGCTAAATTATACTATTTATTGGTTTTAAAGTATAATTGGAATATATTTTTACCATTGTATCCAATGGTGGTCATTACAATTAATTTCACTTTGAAATTGGACATAAAAAATTGTCAATCTGTTGATATATAGTGTTTCTTAAAAACATGGTATTTGTTGTGACAGTGGGAATTAATATAAAATTAATTAATGAAACTTATATGTTTGTAATTTTGTAAAATAGATATCATTTTTGAATTCGGGATATCAATTATAGCTTAGAGTGAAATTTTGGAATTGTTCTGAAAAACTTCAATTTTTGATGAATAGTGAAACCACTAAGTGGTAGTTAAAAAACTGATTTTTCGTTTAAATGAAACATTACCACTTCTGTGATTTGATTTTCAAAAATCCGACATACATGGTTGTCATTAGGAAGTAAAATGTAGTTCAATGGGATTAAAATAATTTTTGGTGAATAGTAACTTTAAAGTTTAATTAGCCGCGATTAAAGGTAATTAGTGAAATTTAAGGTAAAAATGAGATTATAAAAATATGAAAATACCTTTACACTTGTCCTACACTTATTGGATGAGTCATGGCCTACCAAGAAAATCCATGGGTCAACTTGGAGACCCCATGGAGCCACCTTGGTAGGAAAATGTCATTAAAAACTTTTTATTTAATGTTAAAATAAAAATGTCACAAACATGAGTTATTTTACTAAAACAATTTTTAAATGGGGTTATACAAGTCATATTTGTTACTTTAAATGTTAATTCGAAAGATAAAAATATTTCCTACATCATGATAGTTTTTTTATAATTTTTATACCTTAAATAAATTAAATATTTTATGACACAATGATGATGCAGCGATTACCTCATTAATTAATGATTTAAATAAAATGAAACGATAATGTAAAATATAAGACCTAAACATGTCATAAACCTATTGGATTCGGTGGATTTCTAACTCTTATCACCTTATATTCAAAATATATAATTTTGGGACCTTTTAAATCCGAAAATCATTTTATGATAAAGTAACCTTTTATAACTTTCCAAGAGTGCCCCTCCTCTCCCCTTATAAAATGCCCCCACCTCTACCACCTTACCCACACCTCTCAAGCCTTTTGCTCGGCCAACCCCTGCCCATTTTGTCTCTCCACATCCCACTATTATTTTTAAAAGCCTTACTTTGGGCAGAAGTCTTCCCAAGGAAGCCTTTGAGCTCAAATCAAAAAGAGTTACCCGTTTTAAAGGTAGTGTTTTCTCTTGTGTTCTTATGTTTTATTTTACTTCTCCAACCCCTTAAACTCTTTTTTTTCATTTCTTTTGTAACAACACCAGTATAATCAATATACTAGGATGTTTTTATAAGAAGGATTCAAGCTACACTTACACACACCTACATCTAATGTTTAAAGAACATACTGATTTTGTGGATGGAGAATTTTTGCCTCACGAAACGATGATTGTTCGACACTCATATAACACCTTAAAAGGTGGCTATTAAGATGTCACTATATTTATATATGATATATAATATTTTTATTTTTTACATAAGCTTCTTTATCTTTCATTTATGGCATACCTTTATGGTTTCCATTATGGTTTAACGCGATATTTTCATTTTAGGAAGTGTGGACTACCGCCCCCTCAAAGTGATTTGAATCGTTAATGCCATATTTGGGATGTATAAAGGATGGATTAAATAGTATTATACAATGTATTATTCTAGAATTATATTATACCTTTATATAATTATGATTTCATTCCATTAAATACGAAATATAAATGAAAGTAGCGTTCATGCGTACGTACGGATTACCGTCTCCATGAACGGTGCATTTCATTTCTTACCTCTAAATGTTACGTAATATTATGAATGAATGTATATACTGGATATATATGATATATATGATATCTAAATCATGAATATAATTCTGGATATAATGGATATTTCACCACATGAACAACTTGTAATTATAAGAAGTTTATTTTTGACTCAAGTACCAAAGATCGACAAAACAACCATTATTAACTTAAATGACTACATAATTTTCGTAACATGGTAATAAGTGATATAAAAGGGATAATGAACTTGAAAAAGGTTCTTAAGAAAATAGAAATTAACTCTAGTTTATTATTCAGGAATTTAAATAACGATCATGTCAAGTCGGACATGAGGTAAGGGAACTTCTTAACCCAATTTCCATTCTTTGGGTTAATCTCCTAATTTCAAATTATGTCATGATATTATTATGTACTATATTGTATTTATACTTTCTTTATGTGTACATATAGTGAATACACATAATAGATATATTTTATTTAAAAATTATCTTTGTAAGGACTTCGTCTCAATCTCCTTTCACTGAGGCATATTTTGTTTTATACACAACATTCCTTTATACGTTGTATAAACACCTTTGACTTTTAATTTTATTCAAAAGGAATCTTTTTATACTAAGCGTTTTTACCAAATGAAAAAAGGAATGTTTTTTTCTTATGTATGCGGTGACAACGACTTCTGTGCCACCATGACCATTATTTGAGTTTCGGCTTCCTCTACAAGCCGTAACTTTTTTTAAATGAAAAATAAATACAAAGTTTTAATTTTATTTTATTCTAGTATTTAAAATGGTTTTGAAAATGATTTTATTATATCAATGTGTTGTATTGATATCTTTTGATTGAAATATGGAAATTTTATGTTTTCTTTTATTCATGTTTTATGTGATACAATTATGTTATGGTTTAAGATATGTTTAAACCTATTCATATGAGGAATGCATTGGACTTAATAAGTGACGGGTGGATCCCGCTATAGATCCTCGATGCATCCGCAGGTCTCATGAGACAAACTATTGTCTTGGCACGAGGCCTTGACAGAATCTTATTTGTGGTCTTGGCACGAGGCCTTGGCTACGTGGTTACAATAGTTTGGCATTATGCATTCCATCATTATGAAAGTGGTTATTGATATTGCATGTGATTATTCGACCAGTAGAATATCCATGTGAATTAGTAAATGGCATTATCTCATTTTACTTTTTCCATATCATGTTGAAGATCAAGTTTAAAAGGCTTATGTTTTAGTTATACATTGCCTTAAATGTTTATGTTTACTTATGAAAGTTTCCTCTATATTGTTATCCTTACTGAGCATCTGAGCTCACCCCTTTCAATGTTTTATTTTTCCCAGGATGTGAAGAAATATTTTATGACTGACCTACAGGGATAGTCTGAAGGGGATATAAGTGTGGAAAATGGAGACTATTTTATTGTGATTTTTCACTTTATGATGTAATGTAAGACTTATGAATGTATCTAGTGTTTCTAAGGCTACTAAACTAATCGGTATTTCGAGACTTCATCTTTTGTGACCAAGCCAATGTTACGCAGTAATGCACCGACTCTTGCTAACTAGGGTTGGGGCGTTACAGTTGGTATCATAGGCAGTTTAGTACTAACCTTGTAAGCTAGATTTAGATAAACTCTGATTAGAGCACATATCCCAAAGATAGACTTTGAGGATTAGTATAGAAGAACTTCCATGAATTTTGTTGTTGTAGAGACTTTGTGAGCTTTCTGAGCAATACATCCCTGTCTGGATATGAGTAGGTAGAGGCAGCTCTGGCACAGATGTACCTAGGGGTAAAATCCGAAAAGAACACTTTGATCTAGACTCGAATGGGAACTGGTGCTGATCACCTTATCACCATACTGGGACAACTCACTCAGGTTATGAATAATAACCTTACTTGTATGGAGCACACTGATCCGCAACGTGGAGGATCAATGTTAGACCACTTCATGAGGCAAAAACCACCAACACTTAATGGGGGTACAAATCCATTAGTATATGAGCAATGGATAAACTCTTTAGAGAAAATATTCCATGCCTTGGGGAGTACTAAAAGGGAGAAGGTTGTCATGGCAGTTTATCGGCTCAGTGGAGATGCCGATCAATGGTGGTCGCTGATTCAAGACACGAAAGAAGGTGAAGAAGTATCTAATATGGAATGGATGGAGTTAAAAGAGATTTTATTAGAAAAATACTTCCCTCGTGACCATAGAGCAGATATGGAAATGCAATTTCTGATTCTGAGACAAAAGGAGGATGAGAATGTCGCAAAGTATGAGGCCAACTTTACAAGGTTAGCGAGGTATGATGTAGATTATATATGTAACCCAAGAAGTAAGATTGATAGTTTCTTTGATGGGATAAAACCTTTTCTCCATCAAGCTTTAGTATCAAAATCCTTATCATCGTACGAAGATATTGTCTCATGTGCTATCAAGACAGAAAAGGAATTCTCTATGTCTTATGACAACAAAGTAGAGGAAGAGAAGAAGAGAACGGTGGAACAAGAGACAGATAAAGGGAAAAATGGAAAGAAGGATTTTCCATTATGCGATAATTGTGGGAAGAATCACCCTAGTACATGCCTAAAAGGAATGGGAGTTTGTTATAAATGTGGAGAAAAAGGTCACCAGGCTCTTGATTACAAGGGAAAGAAAGAATCTATCAATGTTGAATGCTACAATTGTAGGGAAATGGGGAATTATGCAAATAAATGCCCTAAGCATCAGGGAAAATTACCTCAGAAAGGGTCAAGGGATCAAGGACAAGCTTATGCTGTTACTACAGATGAAGTTGAATAATTATGGTATTTATGTTTTTGGATGCAAGGATTATATTCTGGTTATAAGAATAATGTGATATATATAAGGATTGTACTGCAGTAATTGTTTATTTCATTAAGGTTTTAATATGATGAAGGTAATCATATTTTTAGTATGTGACAATAAGAGAAACTTTACTTTGTTTGGGGAATCTGATGTTACAATTGATTTTGGAATTTAGGAACCTTTTAGAGAAAGTCTGGACAGAGGTATTTTGGATAACTATATAGGTTGGAATGGATTAAGTTAAACATTGGATAGTATTGTTTAAGCTTAAAACATTTCTGAAGATTATTTTTGGAATATTATAATAATAGAGATTTAGGAAAAGGACAACCTACAGGTTGGGGGATAACCCATCGTGTCGGACAAAGATGCAGGAATCGAACCCACAACCATAGTGCGACAGGCCTTTATTACCTACCACTAGCCTACAGGAAGTCCCTAGTTATTAAAAAATAGTTTTCCTAATCTAAATGGTATGTGGTAATATTTGTAACCTTATACAATTAGGATAAATAGAATATTTTTGAGTTCTGTTACCATTTGGAGTGAAAGATGGGTTTGACGTAAAAATTTATTAAAGAATGAAATTCTAAATGACATGTAAGTAAATTTCCTTACGTTCTTCGTAAATCTCTTAAATAAATTCCTCAACTTTATGAAAGGTAACTTAAAACAAAAACGTTGTCGGTTAACTTTTCTAATGGGGGATTCAATGACCGTTAAACCAATCACAAGTTTGTGATTTACTTATGGTTAACTTTCTCCTAATCCTGTTTTCCATAACTCTCCATCAGACCTTGATGGTTTGTTTCTCCTCCATATCCATATTTTCATAGAATCCTACTATGGGCTATCTCGGGTGACCATTGTACTTCTCTTTCTTTCTTTTAATGTTATATTCTTATTAACCCTATTTTCGATGTGGGTTTTCCACAAAGGTATTTTCTATTTTCAGCATTTTATTTTCAAAGAAAAAATTCAAATTGCGAGGACGCAATTTATTAAAGGAGGGTAGAATGTAACACCCCGAGCTTCCATGATACACTTCTCTTTCAATAATGCAATAGCTTGCATTGTACGCATGTTTGAGATTCTAACACACTATGACCAATCAAAATATCCATTATGAATAGTCATACCCACCTTTTGAAATTATATATATTTTATATTTAATATGGGCTTCATTTTTGGATTCGGAATATCGAAATTTGCTTATGTTGAATTTTCGGTATTTTTCTGAGAACTTCCAATTTTTTGTGAATAGTGAAAAATACATAAAAAAACTTTTTTATTCATAATAATTTATAGTGATAAATTATACTATTGAGTGGTTTTAAAGTGTAATTATAATATATTATTACTATTTTATCCAATGGTGGTCATTACAATTAATTTCACTTTGAAATTGGACAGAAACAATTGTCAATCTTTTGATATATATTGTTTCTTAAAAACATGGTATTTGTTGTGACAGCGAAAATTAATTATAAAATTAATTAATACAACTTATATGTTTTGAATTTTTTAAAATAGAAATCATTTTTTAATTCAGAATATCAATTATAGCTTAGGGTGAAATTTTGGCATTGTTCTGAAAAACATCAATTTTTGATGAATAGTGAAACCCCTAAGTGGTGGTTAAAAAACTGATTTTTCATTTAAATGAAGCATTACCACTTTTGTGATTTGATTTTCAAAAATCCAACATATATGGTTTTCATTATGAAGTAAATTGTGGTTCAATGGGATTAAAATAATTTTTTGTGAATAGTAACTTTTAAGTTTAATTAATCGTGATTAAAGGTAATTTGTGAAATTTAAGGTAAAAATGATATTATAAAAATATTAAAATACCTTTACACTTGTCCTACACTTATTGGATGAGTCATGGCCGACCACGATAATCCATGGGTCAACTTGGGGACCCCATGGATCCACTTTGGTAGGAAAATGACATTAAAATGTTTTTATTTAATGTAAAAATAAAAATTTCACAAACATGAGTTGTTTTACTAAAACAATTTTTAAATGGGGTTATACAAGTCATATTTCTGACTATAAATATTAATTAGAAATATAAAAAGATTTCCTACATAATGATAGTTTTTTTTATGATTTTTAGACATTAAATAATTTAAATATTTTATGACACAATGATGATGCAGCGATTACCTCATTAATTAACGATTTAAATAAAATAAATATACAATGTAAAATATAAGACCTACACATGTCAAAAACCTATTGGATGGGTGGATTTCGAAATATTATCACCCTATCCACGAAATATATAATTTTGGGACCTTTTAAATCCGAAAATCATTTTATGAAAAAGTAACCTTTTATAACTTTCCAAGAGTGCCCCTCCTCTCCTCTTATAAAAGGCCCCCACCTATACCACCTTACCCACACCTCTCAAGCCTTTGGATCGGACAAACCCTTCCCATTTTGACTCTCCACATCCCACTCT
Source organism: Viscum album (assembly GCA_963277665.1). Lineage (NCBI taxonomy): Eukaryota > Viridiplantae > Streptophyta > Magnoliopsida > Santalales > Viscaceae > Viscum > Viscum album. The sequence goes on from OY728155.1 coordinate 1,698,194,273, forward strand.
TACTCCTAGAAGCCTCACTTTGGTCATATGTCTTCACAAAAAATCCTTTGAGCTCAAATCAAACAGAGTTACCCGTTTTAAAGGTAGTGTTTTCTCTTGTGTTCTTATGTTTTATTTTACTTCTCCAACCCCCTAAACTATTTTTATTCATTTATTTTGTAACAACAACAGTATCCTAAATATACTAGGATGTTTTTATTATAATTATTCGAGCTAAACATACACACACCTACATCTAATGGTTAAAGAACATACTATTTCTGGGGATGGCGAATTTCTACCTCACGAAACGATGATTGTTCAACACTCATATAACACCTTCAAAGGTGGCCATTAATATGTCACTATATTTATATATGATATATAATATGTTTATGTTTTACTTAAGTTTCTGTATTTTTCATTTATGGCATACCTTTATGGTTTCCATTATGGGTAAATGTGATATTTTCATTTTAGGAAGTGCATACTACAGCCCCCTCAAAGTGATTTGAATCGTTAATACCATATGTGGGATGTATAAAGGATGGAGTAAATGGTATTATACATTGTATTATACTAGAAATATATTATACCTTTATATAATTATGATTTCATTCCATTAAATACAAAATAGAAATGAAAGTAGTGTTCATGCGTACGTACGGCTTACCCTCTCCATGAATGGTGCATTTCATTTCTTACCTCTAAAAGTTATGTAATATTATGAATGAATGTATATAATGGATATATATGATATATATGATATCTAAATCATGAATATAATTCTGGATATAATGGATATTTCACCACCTAAACAACTTGTAATTATAAGAATTTTATTTTTGACTCAAGTACCAAAGATCGACAAAACGACCGTTATTAACTTAAATGACTACATAATTTTCGTAACACGGTAATAATTGGTATAAAAGGGATAATGAACATGAAAAAGGTTCTTAAAAAAATATAAATTAACTCTAGTTTATTATTCATGAGGTTAAATAACGATCGAGTCAAGTCGGACACGATGTAAGGGAACTTCTTAACCCAATTTCCATTCTTTGGGTTAATCTCCTACTTTCAAATTATGTCATGATATTATTATGTACTATATTGTATTTATACTTTATTTATGTGTACATATAGTGAATACACATAATAGATATATTTTATTTAAAAATTATCTTTGTAAGGACTTCGTATCAATCTCCTTTCATTGAGGCATATTTGGTTTTATACACAAGTTTCCTTTATACGGTGTATAAACCCCTTTGACTTTTAATTTTATTCAAAATGAATCTTTTTATACGAAGTGTTTTTAATAAATGAAAAAAGGAATGTTTTTTTCTTACGTATGTGGCGAAAATGACTTCTCTGCCGCCATGACCATTATTTGAGTTTCTGCTTCCTCTACAAGCCATACCTTTTTTAAATGAAAAATAAATACAAAGTCTTAATTTTATTTTATTCTGGTATTGAAAATGGTTTTGAAAATGTTTTCATTATATCAATGTCTTGTATTGATATCTTGTGATTGAAATATAGAAATGTTATGTTTCCTTTATGCATGTTTTATGTGATACGATTATGTTATGGTCTATGATATGTTTAAACATGTTCATATGAGGAGTGTATTGGACTTAATAAGTGACGGGTGGAGCCCGCTATAGCTCCTCAATGCATCAGTAGGTCTCATGAGACAAACTAGTGTTTTGGCACGAGGCCTTGGCAAAATCTTTTTTGTGGTCTTGGAACGAGGCCTTGGCTACATGGTTATGATAGTCTGGCATTATGTATTCCATCATTATGAAAGTGGTTATTGATATTGCATGTGATTATTCGACAAGTAGAATAGCCATGTGAATAAGTAAATGACATTATCTCATTTTACTTTTTCCATATTATGTTGAAGTTCAAGTTTAAACGGCTTTTATTTTAGTTATACATTGGCTTAAATGTTTATTTTTATTTATTAAAGATTCCTCTATATTGTTATCCTTACTGAGCATCTGATCTCACCCCTTTAAATGTTTTATTTTTCCCAGGATGTGAAGAAATATTTTATGACTGACCTATAGGGATAGTCTGAAGGGGATAAAAGTGTGGAAAATGGAGACTATGTTATTGTGATTTTTCACTATATAATGTAATGTAAGACTTATGAATGTATCTAGTGTTTCCAATGCTACTAAACTAATTGGTCTTTCAAGACTTGATCTTTTGTGATCATGCCAATGTTACACAATAATGCACCAACTCTTGGTAACTGGGGTTGGGGAGTTATAACTAGTATCACCTTCTACATCAGAAAAATAAACCTTTTCATTTTCTATAAATAATCCATTTTCAAATTAATACTCTATAATCTCGTAAAATTCCAATCTTTCATCATCTTTATCATTCAAAAATAATGAATATTCAAATATATTGAATTTCTCAATAATCTCTTTAATATTAGTCAACCATGAATTATTAAAATTATTCTAGTAACCATTAATCCTATTGTATATATATTTATTCAATAAAATCCCACAAAAATATAAAAACATGTCTTATCCCTAAAGTTATAAGTCCCTTGAACTCCAAAAGTCAAAAACATGTAATAGAATATGTGATAGAAGTACACTTGGTACAAGGATTATATATTTCATTTATATACCACAAAAAACCCAAGGAAAAATAATTTAGAATCCAATCATAATAAAATATTTGAAAACATTATTTTGGTTCCCCAAGATTCCAAATATCCTATATCTTAGGAAAAAACACTTGATGTATAAACATGACAAGAATCATATACTCTCCGTCTAGATCCATATCAATTATCCATCATTTTTTTATCCATAGTCATTTCTAATAGATATTTATCATAATCAATGTATGAATAAGCCACATGATAGTAGCTTTAAAGATCATAAAAAATGCCTTTATGATGTACTGAGAGATATATTTATAAGAATTTTTAATAAAAAATAAAATCTTCTAAATCCACCTAAGATCAAATATTATCCTCCTCTTTATTACCTTCCATAATAAAATCTAGATAGATCTATTTTACTAAAAATTGGTATAATGACCTTCTATTTTAAACAAACTAATGATCTCATCCTTTCTGATGTACTATTGTCCAAAATGGTGTCTTTCTCAATGTCCTCTATTTATTATTAGTCTCATTTTTATGTTTCAAGTCAATTCAATAGATTTGGATTACATGGTATGATAAAGAAATATGGTCATTATTTTCATTTCATGAAATGTGGGTGATCATCAGATGAATCAAACACCATCAATTGCATTGAAAACACAATATTATAAATGTATGATAAGTTTGAAATAATAAAAACATTTGGTTTTGTGTGATAGTGAGATAAATTTAAAGAGAAAAGGTTCAATATGGTAGACATATAATATATAAATTTACTCTAATAATAATTTGGGACTATTGAGATCATATAGGGAATGGTATAGTAAAACAATAGTGGAAAATATATATATTCATTCTAAATTTTAAAAAATATATGCATATATACATATAATGTTAACTGGTTATATTAATTGACTTATAGTCAATTTAGGGATCTATATTATGTTTTCATCAGCATGGATTGACACATGGTCACAGAGGGGAGTCAAGGGTGGTTTTCCAAACACATAACCCATCCCCCAGTAGCATGAGCCTCGTGGTAACTTTTAACCTATAGATAAAAAATCTAACCGATTAAACACAATGCATGAAATAAAATTATAAAATTTTGTCTTAAAATTTTTTTTTACTAATATAATAAGGTCATTATACATTAATATGCATTGTGAAAATATTAGTTGGTTATTTTTTAGACTCTATAAATTCATGTCTGATATTACAGTTTTATAAATTTTCCATATATATGTGATTTCTTATATAAATTTTTTTTTCAAGATTTCTATAGATAATTATTAAATATATTTATATGACCGTTATTTTAAAAAGTAATTGGGATATGAATAAATTTATATCTATTTCTATTTAATTCTTTTTTACCCATAGAAATATAAAAAACTACCTAAAAAAATTTACAAAAATTCAGCGATAGAATTTTCTTTTTCTTACAACACCTAGATACTATAGACATATATAAAAGTGACATATAAGAGATTTTATTTTCCAATATTACATATATCTTCAAAAATATATATCCAAATAACTAACTAGTTATAATTCATGTCTTCTTGAGTAAAAAAAATCCAATGTTAGTTTAAATTTTATTGTATTTTATGATTCATGTAATAAAATTTAAGTGTGATTACATTGGTATTATTATAAATTATCATAAATACACACAATAAACATAATATATAGTTTTCAAGATGTTAAGAAAACTATTCTCTTAATAATACATCGGTAAAAAAATTCATCAATTTGTTTCCTTATTTCATCCTAGTGTAGTTTTCTTCTGTTAATCATTTTAGTATCACATCCTTTAGTATATTCTATTCAAAAACATTTAAAAATATATTTTTAATAATTTTAAATATTTAAAAAAACTCTATAATTTTTCTAATAAATATTCAAATCCATGGAAGAAAATTTTTCTCATCCATTATAATCATTTAAGATTCATTTTCCGTTAACATTGAGAATTCAATACACAATGAATTTTTAAATTAATAGAAAATAATATAATAAACATTGATTTTAGAAAAACACTAATTTTCATGTACATATAATAAATAATATAGGATCATCTTTACCATTTGTAAATCCATTGGAAATCTATATGAATGTAAATCTAGTATACAAAGCTATATAATTATTCATTAAACAATAATGTGATTTTGAATATTTAAAAACATGATATTCTAAGGGTGGATTTTAAAATCAAGTGGTTTTTTTATAAAAATTCCCAAATAATATGACCATTTAAAAGCTTTTAGAAATCCTTGGATCAATCCCTCGATACTTACTCTTATCCGGCATATTTCCCATAATAGGGTCCCCACCGAAGTGTGCCAGCAATCTTTTGGGATACCTCTTTGCTCTAGATTTCAGCTGTGCAATCAACACCAAGAGGATGATAATCATTTGTTTTTGTCTTGTTCTACAGCTTCAGCTCTTTGGAATTACACTATTGATATTTTTGGTTGGAGATGATCAATTCTTGATACTATCAACTCCCAATTGCAGCATTGTGTTAATCGGGACTTTTCAATGTAGATCAATAATCTTTTTTTGACTGTGGTGGTAGAACTTTTGCACATGATCTGGTATGATAGAAATAATTTTCTTCATAATAATTTCTCATTCAGTCTCACTACAGGTAGGACACGTATTCTCATCACCATCAAGGATGCTGCCTCTCTCCCAAAATCTCACTGTGAGAATTTTGTTGGTGATTTTGAGATCCTTCGCCATCTTAGGATTGTTGGTTCTTACAGGCAACCTCGACGCACCCTTGAAGTATTTTGGCAAGCTCCACTTCCAGGATGGATCAAGGTGAATTTCGATGGTGCATCGAGAGGGAACCTGGGTCCGGCAGGTTGTGGAGCCATTTTTAGATATCATCTTGGTAGGTGCCATGGTAGCTTCTTCAGTGATTGCGGTATAGCCTCGGCTTTGGATGCAAAAATGTTGGGAGTGATTCATGCTGTATAATTTTCAAAAAAACGGTTTGGACCAAGCTGTGGGTTGAATGTGATTCAACCACGGTTTTCTAAGCTATCTGGAAGGGGTGGTGCACCTTTCCTAGCCGCTTACTTCTAGATGTATAAACTGTCTTGCTTCGCTCATGGAACTCCACTACATTGCCACTCAAGCTTTCTGAGAAGTAAAAATGGTTGTTGATAGTCTTTCCAACAAGGGGATCAATAAGGATATTACCTGACTAGATTATTTTCTTGGTGATCTTCTCCCGTATTATGAAAATAATTTTAATAAGATTCTGTCTTTTTGGCTTTTTAGCTCCTTTTTTCATAATCAATAAATTGTGCCATGGTCTTTCACTAAGGCACCACCCATTTAAAAATATAGATACTTGTGAAACGGTATATCCATAATCATCTTAACTATAACCAATTATGACCAATAAATAATTATTTTAACTATTTTTATGGATTTATAAACCTTTTTTCTACATACACATTTACTTCTAATAGTTAGGTAGCATGTGGGGCTCTCAAATAGTTCACATAAGTCATTTCTTTCAAATCAGTTCAATTCATATATCATATATATTACCTAGTGTTCATCCATGATTTATTCGTTGAAATTAGTTTGTTCAAGATGAGATAAATAAGGGTAATTATTATCGAATTTTATAATAGAGGCTATGGTTTGAGTTCTTTTAGCTGGATAACCTATTAAAATATCTATGTGGTCATAATTTAGGGTCTTAACTATTCTAGGAATTCAAGTGCTTCATTATTCTAAGCCTTATTCATGTTCATGAAGGTATTTATTGTATTTAATAAGATATTTTTCATAAATATCTATAGTGTGTTCATGTATCTCATATATTTTATTGATATTCATTTTTAACTTATTATATTAAACATATTTTATGGAAAACATAGTTTTTTATTGATATATTTTATCAGAATTGATATGAATAGATTATTAAACACTTTTTATTATCTTATTAAAGACTATATATTCATTAATATGGGTTGAATAACCCAAAATATATCCTCCATAACTCTATTGGGGGAATATTTCTAGATCTATTAATAATAATGACATCACATACCAATACTATAATATAATTTACCTTTCATTTTCTACCATATCGTAACATAGAATGAGCACACTATAATATATGTATTATCAGAACTTTTTTAATAACATAACAAAATTTATTCAAATATTCAATGTAAAGAAAAATATACAATCCATGTTCAATTAGAATAGTATGGGAACTTCCATTGATATTTGTGTTTCTATTATTAAAAACATCATTTTTTGAGGTGTTTGGGGGTAGATAAATTGTGTGTATATCCATGTTAGGAACATAATTATTAATGTTCTTGATTCTAAAAATAACATCCATGAACACATATCAATGAATTTATGGTATGTATGTTATTTTTGTTTATAGACATTATATATATTTAGAAAATATGAAAAATATTTACTTTTGTGATCCTACAGAAATACCAAAGTTAATATTGAATAATCATCAATATTCACATAACTCAAATTCTTTCATCCATGACTAGAAACAACAAAATACAAAAATAAATCTATATGAAAAAATTCTAAGGGGTTTATAGGTAAAAAACTCTATCTTCTTTTCAATTAAATATTTTTTTCTTCACCTCAAGAAAGTGAACTTACACTTTATCTTTTTAGAATTATTTTTTAGGTTTATGCTTGCGTAATCCTTTTCTGAAAAGATTCCTACATGAGTGTATATTATGCGGACCTTTTATCATATACAATATTTTATAATCTCTATGAAATTAACTTAGTAAGAAATCATATTGAGAAAATATAGAAACTAAATTAATTTCAAAAAATTCATAATTTAATAATTTAGTAAACAATAATTCATGTGTTGATTCTAAAATATTAAAAAAATTATTCCCAAATTTAACATGATAACCATCATCACATTACATATAAATTTAAATCAGTTCATGTTTTAATAAATAGATATATAATTTTAGTTTTATAATTTCAAATTTTATCAAAATGAACTTTTTTTCACACATAGTAAACATTAGTTACATTTCTGCCATTCACTTTTAATCAACTCTTTAAGCATTAGTGGTATCTGGATATATGTATAGAATATTTAAAATCTAGATACATTATTAATTTTCTCATTATCTTCAAAAGTATTACTTAAAAAATCATACAAGAGATTATTTCCATACCTAAACATTCTCGGGTCCAAAGATGATTGTAAAAAAATATTTTAGAACCCACATTGTTTTTATTGCCTTGATAGAAAAAAGTAACAAATTTTTATAAGAATAACATCTTAGTTATAAAATAACGGGATTTATTTTTATAACTTGATGATACTTTTGTTAAAATATTTGGTTATTATTTTTTTCACTAGATAAAAGGTATATTTTGTATGACTTCCTTTGTTGTCCATAATTTTAACATATACCAGTTATAGATTTGTGTAATTTTTTATATCCCAATATTATAAAGGGGAGTTTAAATTTATAAACTGATATAAATCATTAATCTATAGTTCATTTGATAATTTTTTATAATTATATTCTTTTATGAAATTATTATTTATCCATTTTTAAATATTAAGTACACTTTTAACAATAATAGATGAAGTATAGGTATATTTTAGATTCAGGTACTTGTATTTATATTCACTAATGAAATATTCAATCATAGAATAGTATTAAAATATTTAATAATTATTAATTTCAAAATCATATAAATAATCATTACCAAAAACACAAGATTTAAAAGTTAATACATCAAAAATCAGTTTCCATAATGAATATATTTTCCTTTTATTCACACGTTTCCTTTTTTGGAATCACATGATCTATCCTTTAGAGAACCATATATTTCCTTCATTTCTTTTGTTTGTTTTTTCTATATTATAATACTAATTTTTTAATTCAATGTAATACAATTAAACTAGATATTTTTTCCTTTTTATATTTATAGTATGTAATTTCACAAGTGCAATCATCATTTTTCTAGACATTCTTCTATTTTATTTTTCTGACATACATTCATTTGTAATTTTATTTTCATAGAAATTTTTTTTTAGAATTTTATAATATTCTATATATATGATCCCTCGCATATTGACTCACAAAATATGATTGGTATCCACATGAATCATTTTTTATCACTTCCTTTAATTTAGACTCTTATGTTAGGAATGTTGTAGATATCCTCATTAGTTCAACTTAATCATTGAATTATTATATTATTTTTTCAAACATCATCATATTTCCAATTAGATCTTTGAATTTTAATATAGTAATGACACAATATTCTCTAGTGGACACATTTTTCTTCTCTAGCTATCAATAAAACAATCGAGTGGTCTTATCACTTACTATTTCTCTTCTATAGGATGTCGAAGTAACTAAATTGAATTGATTATCTCATTAAAGCTATAATAAAACCCAAAAATGAAATCATCATGTTTTTTCAAAAAAAATCATATTACATAGTTATCATGTTCTATAAGTTTCTTTTTGAATTAGAAGTACCTTTTTGAAAAAATTTTATTGTGTCCCAAATTTTATATACAGTAACATAGGTATAAATTTGATTACATTTATATTCACCCAATGCACAGAATAAAGTGTTGAGTGGGTGTGAATTACAATCAAGCATTGATTTATTATCTTCACTCTATTATTATCTAAGAGTACAAGGTTTTTTATATTTTGTTTCAATATTTCACTATAATTTAAATCCCATTTATTCTAGATAGATTTTAATTTTAATATTCTACTGAGAATATACTGTTTTATTAAATAATGGGTATCAATTGATAGAATTTTTTTTGATATATCATATATAATTATTGAGAGATAACTAAATATATAAAATTAGAAATTATCTAAGGAACATGATAATTATCAAAATTAAATTAAAGATAATAAAAATTTAGATCATGAAGGAAAATATTTTCATTGAAATCAAATCTGGTTTTGAGTAGAATGATCAATAGGGGTTAACTGATCTTTCAATATGAAAAATTATATTTTAATTATTATAAATTTAAAATAACATAATTTGATAAATTTCCTAATAGATATATAACATGGGTATATATAAGTTTGTACATGAAAATAGCTTCTCAATGGTGAGGTTGTTACTTGGTTAAATGAATAGAAATCACATTCAATTTTGAAATAATTCTACTGACACCCAAAAAAATATATAACTTATAAATTAAAACTATGATTGTTTTCTTAAAAACATACCGTTAAACTAATTATTTGAAATGAAATAGTGAATAAAATAATAACATATAAATGAATTTAAACAAGATGATAACTCCACGACAAAGCATATTCGTATCTACATGATAGTGATAATATTCTAATAATGTTTATTAAAACATAACAAATAGATCCAATACTTGGATTCGGTTTTATAAAGATAACTATAGACATTGTATTCCTAGATCAAATTGGGATCATCAAGAGTCTTATATGGAATTAAAGTTATAAATAGAAAATAAAAGTAATATCATAGTACTCTTATTTAATTTACTTGAGATATTTTATGTAAATTTATAAGAAATAAAAGAACAAATAAAAATGCTAATGTGTTATTTAGATTGAAGAAATCATGAAACTTTTGTTGCATCTAAATCATTGGTCATATTTAATTGATCATAAAGTTCCTCTTCCTAGACTGATTATCCATGTGGTTCATGGGTGAGTGATGTAATCAGTCCATATTTTTATTATTTTTAAAATGTACCCAAAAATATATATTGTTATATTAACTAATATTATATGCATTGAGATCCCTAAATAGAACCCCTCTCTCTATTTACATGGCTTCCTATATTATAGAATAGTTTTCTTATAAAATTATTCATTAAAGTATAAAAAAACATCAATGGATTGGTCATTAACAACTTTTAATGATAGGACAGATCTCACTGTATGACTAATATAATCATCGGTGTTTTATATGTAGACATGGCCAATTAGCGTACTCGCATTAAGTTTCTTTTGGATGCATGTTGTGTTGTTGATCTCCATGAAGATGTTTGGAATATTTAGGATATATAGAATCATAATTAAATGAGTATGATTCAATATGTTGTAGCTTCAATACATTACCAAATTTTCAACCACAATCATTTGAATATCCATAGTTGGTTGAATACAATGTCTATTTGTTCAAACAGTTGGAGAAATTCTAATTATCAGACATAGTATGTCGAAAGATAACTTTTGTTTAGATATCAATAGATGATGATGAATCTTAATGAAACTATTTGAAGTCATTATGTTCATTTTTTATTATATAATATACTATGTTAAAATCTTACAATGTTTCTGGCCTACATTGGCACGATCAATAATCTTTCACATGGTTCATCGATTAAATGTGTGGTCAATCTGATAAATATAAAAATTTATTCATAGACAGTTTAATAATTTACACAGTCACACCAGTTTCTTATACATTCAATTATTTGGTAATAAAGTTGATCTTGTTTAAACATCAGTCAATTCATACATGCAATCTTTTTCCCAAACAATCATATTTTTAGCATAAAGAATATATTTTATTAGAATTAAAAGAAACATGATGTGAGATCTTTTATATAATTAATGTATAAATTCATAAATAAAATTATATTATAATATAAAGTATAATCTATTAAATTTTCTTATATATATTATAACCCAATTATTTTCCTTGATTTCACCTCTAATGCATCTCTTGGATAAATGTTTCACAAGAATGATGTCACTATACTTGGAAATTGTCTTCATTAAACTGTTATATTATCACATTGATTTAAAATTCATTTCAATATTTTCATTTTACTGAATAATTACTTAGGCCCATCGATTAAAAATTTCTATAATTGATGTATATACACATATACTAAATGTATTAGAGCTATATGTGAAAAAACTAAAAAATAATATTAAATTATTACATTTTAAAAAAGATAAATTATGATTAAAATTTTTACTAGGGTTCTTTACATATACCTACATCAATCTAATCAGTTATCTTTGATTGATAGTAAAGATATAGAGGAATGAAAACCTATGTTGTTATATTTGGGGAAAAAATTCTCACAATGATTAGTATGATCATGATTACAAGAATGAATTTGAGAATAGATAAAAATAACATGAACATAAATGCCTGAATATAATCCTGAAGTATGAAAGGGAGGTAACATAGTTGTTTTTGGAAAATAATAATATGTATGAGGAGTAGTATCTATCATTAGATAAGTAAATGTTAGATGATAATGACATGAAAATGAAAATTATGGTGATAGTATATGTATTTTGAATATCCCTGGTGCCTCTATACCACAATGGATGGATAATAAATTTTTATAGATATATTTGTTAAAGTGTATAGGTGTGATCAGGTATGAAGAGTGTTAAAAGTATCTCTAATATCACACCCCTTTTACTATCAGGATGGTTAAAACTATTTATAGTATTCCCAGAGAATAATTGAATCTTAGATAGGGGATCCTAATTAAATTTTAAAAGTGATTAATGTATTGAATCTATTTATCCGGTAATTGATATATATTTGAAATACATTACAAGTAATAAGGTCTAAAGGAGGAATTACCACATCCCTCATGAATTTAGTTTTTTTATATATTCTCTTCTTCATACCTCTTTAATATTTAATCATTTCTTATATTGGAAAATAAATATGATTTTAATAAGATATTCATTACTAATTTGTAATAAAAACATGACTTAATAGGTGAAATTATGTAACCACATTTATTTTTCCATGTAATTTTTTTGGAATATTATATGGGTTAATTACAAATCGTAGCACTGAGAAGGTTTGAGATTCCAGTGCCCGGTGTGCCAAGAATTAATTTTTTATATTTGTTAAATATATTAAATTAATGTTCATACATTTGTTCTAAATAAGTGGAATAACATATAAAAAATACATGGATTAGAAATCTGTTGTTGTTTTTGACTTTAGATCATTAGTTTTACCCTAGGCGTGACATTGCCATGAAGTGCATCAGACATTCTATTTGGGAATCATCATGGGAAGTAATTTAAATGAACTAATATATAAAATAATTTATTTAAATTAGCTACCCAATAGCTGTAAAATTTCTATAAAAAGTGCTTATGTAAAATTTTTATGTTTAGCAGCATAACCCTTCAAATCAAGAAGATCCATTGGAGAACATTGGAAGAACGTCCTTTTGTAATCAATGACAAGATCATGATTGGGGATCAGTGAGCCATGGGACATGTGGATTTTACCAATGATAGCGACATGTGATAATTATATGCAATAGATTGATCCTACTCAAGTTATGATGCTATTTCATATGGATTATTTCCCTATTTATTATTTCTATAATGAACTCAAAGTAATTGAACAACATATTGATTCTCAAATCGATCGTGTTACAGGTATGGGATTTATAAATGGGGATAACTGGGATAATTATTTATTTTATTTTGGGTCATAATTTATTTATCTAATGGAAAAAAATCTAGCCCATCCAAAACACATCCTATGTTCTTTCCTCTTTTTATGCTCATTGGGTTTCTCTGATTATTATTTATTTATTAATTTCTGGAATTCATTTTATCCATTTCTTTGAAAAATACAGGATAATAAATCATTGTGAAATAGACTCATAGTGAAATAAATGGATATAAAAAATAAATGTTTGGATCCATAACATAAAAGATATTCAAATATGGCGATGATAGATCGATGATGAATTTGAGAAACCCGTTTCAAGTAGGGTGTACAACTATGATAGGGACCAATGACTGGCCTATACAAAAAGATATCAATGTCTATATTCTAGTGAAGAGTGATGGAAAGGGTTGGATAGTCCAGATTCACTTTTCCAATGTGCTTCATATTTCGATTAGTGATCGTAGGAGCGATAGGTGATGCGTGAAATGGAACTATGGGTTTTTGAAAATATTGCAAAACAGGACATGTAATCTCGCATTACATAGCATGGGAAAACCTAGTGTGGTTATAAGGTTTCTATGAGAAAGGAAAATATTACTCAGTGTGTGACCGCTTCATATATCATGTGACCACTATCACACATCGTGTGACCACTTTCGCATAGTGTGTGACTCCACAAGATTTCTCATAGTGTACCTCGTAGGGTACACAGACATGGAAAGATATTTACGGTCTCTAACACACAGTTTACCCAAACATAGACATAGAAATAGACATATAATTGGTTCATATTACATGGCTAGGACCTGGTGTTGTAAGAACACAACATTAAGTTTTAGTACATGTTGTGTACCCCTTCAACGAAGTATCAAATCCAATATTCCCTTCACTTTGGAAAAGATTTTTTAGAGAGTATCCCCTTGTTCCAATCCCCAAGGGTTAGTATGGAATCATGTCCAACACATAGAATGGTTATTCATTTAGTGTTAATTCATAGATATAGTTTTTAGAATTGTTCCATGAGACCTAGAGTGGGATCCACTATCATAATATTTTCCCTCGGTGGTGTCATTGGTTTCATCAGGACCAACACTATAAGGATGTCGATCCTTTACATAGTGGGTTATTTCAGATTGAGTTATGGGAATACCCCATATCCAAAGGTGTTATCCTAGTCTATGTGTCATTCTCATTATAAATACACCATATACAACATATGCAACGACCTGATGAGTAGTACATCTCAGACGGATGACATCAGTTCTTTCTAACTCATGGAGCGTGTTCTCATGGAAGCGTGCTATGTGGAAACTTCATGTATGAATCCTAGGATGGAATTAAAATTTTGACTTTAAATTGAGATAGTGTATCACTCTTGAGAAAATATATTTGTTATTATTATATGTTTTATAGAAATATAGTTTCGTTTAGATTATATTTATTATTGTTTTTATATTCATAATAAATTTAGGGTATCCTATTGTTTATTTTTTTATTCACCTCTGTATGGGATTTTCACACACGTGTTTTGTCTTATGTAGAATATCAACCATTTTAAAAATTCCTAGACTGACTATTACTATGTAGAGAATAGTGATAAATACTTACTGAGGTATATTTAGATGTTTCATTAATAGTAGTCTCATTTTATACATTATGGTTGCATATATTTTTAGACTCTTTTTTTTGGATTTTCATTCAACCTATTTACTTTCTGTACTTGTTGGTGTGCTATAATAGTGATATTTAAATTTATTCATGCATATTTCATCATATTTTTTACATTTTATCAGTGTATTTGTTTGGATATGTGTGTGTGTAAAGGTATTATAAGCTGAGTACTCACATGTGAGTGATCCGCCTACTCGGCATTAGTTCCTTACCATAGGCCTATGGGAAGTGGGATTGGGGTAGTCCCAACATAGGTCCCGTTATGATGGGTCATGATATAGTGGTATTAGAGTACTCAGTTATATATTAGGACTAGATTCTGTGAGATTGGTGCGAGGAAATAGTGTTATGTGATTCAAGATTGTCATTTAGACCAGGGACTCTAGTGTCGGTGTGAAAGCCGACTTATCTGTATACCAAGACTCTGATTACCTACCTTTTTAAATTATAGATTTATATTTTTTACATAGGTAAAACATTAGTACATGCATAATATAGTAATGGGTTGTATTTTTCATGTCCTTCTTGAGTTGGATCTCTTGATATACTCACAAAAAAATTATACATCTTTTCTGTTTTAGGATGCCTCGATGATATATGTCTACTGAGATTCATCGACAAGATCACAAGGATAATCCCCTCAGTGATGAGGCATAGAGACTGGGCCTGTTTATGAGGTGTTATCACCATGTGGTGCACCAATTATACCTGTTCATGACTTTTTTTAGATGGTACATGTAATATATGCTAATGAGGTGTGATGGCTGAGCATGGTTCATGAGTTTTAGTGACAACAAACCCTCAGGATCCAACCTAATTCTAACCCATGGGTAGGTGAATACTTTCATTAGGTGGTGATGCAAGTTTTCAATCTTTTTAGGACACTGGAATATCATACAGTGGTCCCATCAATTGTTATTCATATTTTATATGTAGGACTGTTGTGGGGTTTAGTGACCCAATCTTGTGATGAGGTGACTCTATCATGGTAAGGGTTCAAGTGATTTTTTATAGTGGAATTATCTCTATCTATGTTGAGGGATATGGGCGTCCATAAGATTATACAGCTTCATCAGGGTATTACAACAATGGTTGACTATTCCTAGAGGTTCACCAACCTCTATATATTATCAATAGATATGGTTTGTGATTAGTTCTTTTCGGATCAAGGATTTGATTTTGGAATATGTAGATACATTAAATTTAGAATTATACCTATTTTCAATTCTACTTTTATATGGTGTTAGATATACCTTTTGTGGTTGATAGTTTTCTAGATGACCAAACACAGACAGTTATTTCTATAAGTAGGAATACATGAAGAAATACTATGGTAGTAGGGATCCAACATCATAATCAGAGACCTGGATATATGATATGTTTTATTAATAAATCCCATGAATGATGGTATGAAATTTAAATATCATAGTATGGGTCTACTTGGATTAAATATAGTAGATTCTACGCTTTTTATGATAAGGGACATGTTCGTGATATTATACATCCTTCCATATGGTTGATAAATAGATAATGTATGGGTAACCAAGGTAGAGGCAGAGAATCAAAAATTTAGTTCAACGGGGTGGAGGATGTTCTAGGGGATCTAGTAGAGTTCCTGGAGGTGGTATGTTCTTCAACATGTTACCACTGCCACCATTAGGTTGACCACTCTAGGCATAGGGAGCTAGAGGAAAGGGTTGGGGGAAGCTACATGTGGTGGATGCATATAATACATATGATCTGGGGATGATAAAAGTTATAATATGTGTCATTACTAACTTATCTTTAGTACTAATAGATATAGGTATTAGTATTTCAATTATTTCCACTTATCTGGTTCGAGAAATTGAGATTTCAATTGGTCCCTTGGCTCGACCATTATTATTGGAGTGTAATATGGGAGCTGACTCACCATTTACACAATTATAATGATATTGTGACATAACTCTTGGAGGTAATATTTTCTATTAGGATCTCTTTATAGAAACAATTAGAACTTATGAAGTCATCTTAGGTAAGGATTTTTTATCTACAGTTCATGCCCATATATACTGTTTCAATGGGAGGATGTGGTGTGGCTAGAGTAATGGGACTAGATTTTCCATTGTGGGTGAAAATGAATGCCAGTCAGCACATGATTGAATCTTTTATATGAAGATGAAGCTGATTACTCATAATTTGGTTTTTATAATCCAATTTTCAGTGGATTCTATGAGTTTTTAGTTTCTTGCAGCGGTGGCAGAGTATTAGGACGTCTTTCTTAAGGAGTTTCCAAGAATACATAACCACCGTGATATAGAATTTGGATTTAATATAAACCCTAGGATGACCCTAATATATGCACTATCATATTGGATGCCCCCCATAGTGATTTGTGGTCTGAGGGTGAAATTAGAGGACTTACAGATGAAGGGTTTGTTAGACCCATTTTTTTATCATGGGTATCACCATTGTTGTTCTCCGATATTGAAGATGGAATATTGAGGTTTTATGTGGATTACCATCATTGTAGCTGGTTGATTATAAAGGAAAAGTATCCACTACTAGGGATTGATGACCTCTTTTATTTGTTTACAAGGGCATGATAGTTCTTAATGTTTGACCTAATATTTTGTTGTCACCCGTTGTGAGTACAGGATGAGGATATGAAAAAGATAGCATGCAGATGTCTCTATAGTCACTATGAGTAGTTAGATATTCCATTTGGCATGAAGAACACCCCAGAAGAATTCATGGGACTATTGACGCATATCTTCGGGTCTTTCTTAGACTAGTTCATGGTAGTATTCATTAATCATATCCATGTTTACTCATCATCTAAGGAGGATCACATGATACACATGGTAACGGTTCTGTACATACTTCAAGAGCACTATATTTAGGTAAATATTGCAGGGTTCTAGTTTTGATTCATGAGGTACAATTTATGGGAAATGTTATCTTATCAGATGTTTTGGTAGTGGACCCAAATAAGGTCAAGCCAGTGTCAGTTTGTGAGCCACCCATGAGCTTGAAAGGTGTAGAACTCCCATTAGTAGGAATGGTTATATTGGATATTCATACTTAAATTATCTTTTATATAAAAAACATTGACATCCTTGAACCAAAATGGAATCCTTTCATATGGAAGGAGAGGTGTTAGTAGGCTTTCCCGGAGTTTAGATAGAGATTCAAGAGAACACATTTAGGGAGATTTCTATAGGAAGTTGTCGAGTATGTAGTGTTCTAAAATTCATCTCAAAACAATCCTTTTTTTTTCTCATGTTGGGTAAGGTGGTTATTTCTAATGGTTCACATCAATTGAAACCACATGATTTGATATACATGACCTATAATATTGAGTTAGTGGTAATAGTTTTCACACTGAGGATGTGGTAATACTACCTAATGGGTGAGCTATTTTTCATATATTATATTGATAAAAGTATCAATTATATATTTTTTATAATTATATTAACTTGAGTTATATTGATGTATATAGTTATTCCAAGATTTTTACTTTGATATTATGTATACTCATGGGATGTGGAAGGTGGTATCAAATTCTCTCAACATGTGATCTTGTTCACTGTTATTGATAAATGTGTCAGAGTGGTTGGCCACATTTTAGTTATCCTCTATTGGTGGAAATGAATTATCTTCCCACCAGTCAATGGTTGTTACCCCTCCACTTTTATAGTGATTAAGGGAGGTACAACTTCTGGATACTGATTGTGATACTCTATGTACTCATATATCTACTAGACATACTCCTAATATATTTTCTGAGAGTGGGAAGCATATCGTTCATTTCATTGGATGAATTATGGTAACAGTGACATTGTGGGTGGAGGTTTTGAGAGCATTTCAAACATCTCCATTAGTTATACATCCAGTTGTCCTAAAATAAGCTCTCATACCTTTTATGTCAGTTTTGGTGTCTAGGGATGAATAAGGGAGTTGTATATTTTTTATCTTGGTTCCTTACATGTCATCAAATTATGGTTGAGAACCAAGATCTTGAGGGGTTTATCTCAACCCATTGAGGTTCTAGAGTGTAATTGGGATAGGATATCTATATGCCTTGTCATGGGGTTATCATGTACGTCTAAGGGAAAATATTCCATCTGGGTGATTTTCCAATGACTCACCTAGTCATCGCACTTCATAGATATCTAAGATAAGAGTTCATTGGAGAGATTGGGACACCTTTGTGTGTAGGATTTAGTCTTAATCTATGTATTTACCTCAATTATTGTTTCTAACCATGAATTTCACTTCACATCCTTGTTATGGAATGGATTGCATGAAGATTTTGGGACACTACTATGCTCGAACATATCTTTTCACCCCCAGGCTGATAGCTAGAGTGGGTAGTCCATTTAAGTCTTTGGGGACATGTTATGGGATTACATGTTAGAATTCAGACATATCTAAGAGGTTAACTAACCATTTGTGGATGTTTTTTACATTAGAAGCTACCATTTAAGTATCTCTATGACACCATTTGATGCCTTGTACAAGTGACCTCGTAGGTCACCACTTTACACGACTGACTAGGGAGATTTAGTAATTATGGGACTATATATTTTTTGAGACACTAAAGGGAAGGTGAATATAATCTAAGAGAATATGAGAACTAGACAAAGGCATTAGAAGTCCAATTTAGATCAATGATGGAGGCCTTTGAAATTTGGGGATGGAGACCATGTTTCATTGTGGGTATCACCACGACGTGTATTGTAGAGATTTGGCCAGGTTGGAATGTTATCTTAAAAATTTGTTGTACCTTTCTAGATAATTTGAAGCGTTTGAGATGTGGAATACCACATAGCTATAACATAATTGTTTTATAGGATACATGATGTCATCCATGTGTCATAGATGAGGAGGAATATGCACAATATGTCGAACATCATTGACAGTGGTGGGATGGACATCAAGGATGGAGCTATGTTTTATGAGTACCCAATAGTTAATGAGGATCAAAAATATTGGATCCTTTGTGGATAATCAATTCCCCATATGTGTGTCTTATGAACGTAAGAGAATCTTCAGGAGGGAACCTATGAGTGGGAGACTAAAGTGTGTGCTCAGTACCCAACATCTTTCTATGTATTATTTTGTTTTGGATTTTTTGGATGTAAATACCCAATGTTGGGAGAATGAAACGAATCAAATTTTTCCATAAATTATTATTGAATATTATATAGATTAATTACAAACCTAGACACTATGAAGACAAGAATTCAATTAAATTAATAACCCACGACCAGAGACGTTCAGGTTGGGAATGGTCATGTGAGAATATTTAAAAGAATTAATTTAATAAATATAACTATTTAAATAAATTACCCCTAACTTAATAATTTTATATATATATTCTATTATTGAAAATTTATATGGTTAGGTTCATAACACTACAAATCAAAAAGATACATTTGACCATGTTAGAGGAGCTTCCATTGGAGAGCGATGACCAGAATAGGACTGAGGATCGGTGTGTCAACATGAAATGCGGATCTTGAAAAAAATAACAACATATTCCTATTATATTCTAGAAATTGATCAGAATAATTTTAGGACGGTTTTTATTTTTATTATTTTATTATTCACTATTTCTACGATGAATACGTATCAAAAATCATAGATTGATTTTGATGATCGATTGTATTACGGGTATGGGATTTATCTATGGGGATTAAATGGATAATTTTTTATTATATTTTGGTTCTTTATTCCTCAATATAACAAAAAATATTCTTGTATAACCTGACCATGGGTAGGGCACTTTCCCCTTTGTGTGTTTCATGGTTTTTTCGCACTATTGTTCACTTGTTCATTGACATAATTATTTTTTACCAATGGTTCAACAATATAATGGATAATCAATAGTTAGGAACCTATTTCTTGGTCAAATGTATTGATATCACAGATCGAGGTGTGGACTAGTGATGGGATAGAGAAACCATTATGGTGATGACAAATCCTTGATGAATTTTACACCCCCGTTCAAGTGGGGAATGTGATAGAGACTGGGACCAATGATGTGCATTTCTTGAGTGGATTCCAAGCTTTAATCCTAGAATGAAAACATTGAAAATATTTTCCAGAATAGATCCACCTTTCCTAACTTGATTCACAGCCTTATTAGAGTCAGGTTTAGTGGAAGGAAAGGCATAAAATAGCTTCGTGATTTTTGAAAATCCCACAAATCACTATGTGAAATCCATGATTACTCTACATCTGTGACCCCTAGTGAATAACTAGGGTTTTATCAAGAAATTTAAATATCACATAGTGTGTGAACCCTACCACACGGTATGTGACCCCTATTACCTAGCATGTGACTCAACTTGGAAGATCTGCATTTACATCAGAGGGTACACGAATACAGCCAACCCTACATGGTCACTAACACGCCGTGTACTTCGACAGAGACATAGAAATAGACCTCAAAATGGTTCATGATACATTTCTAGGACATAGTACTGAAGAGACATATTTTTTACCCATATGAAGAGGACTCAAATCCCTTATCCTCTTCAGCATGGAAAATATTCATTAGGGATTGTTCTATTGATCCATTAAATGAGTGTTTGTATAGAATCACATCCTACACATTGGATGGTGATCCCTTCAGTTGCATATCATAGAGAGAGTTGTAGTAATCCATCTATGTGTACCGGATTGAGATCATCTATCATCATCTTTTTTCTTGGTGGAGTTCTTAATATCTTCATGACCAAAACTATGGAGTTTATGATCCTCTACTTAGTGGGATATTCTAGATTATTTTTTTGGTATACCCCATGGCCATTGGTGTGATCCTCATATATGTATCTTTGTCTTCAAACTTCCTAATTATATGAATTATAGTGAGACTAGAAGAGTATTATATCTTATACAATAAATATCAATGCTATCTAACTTGGGGATCGTGTTCTTCGGGATGAGTATTATGTGGAATGTATTATCATGGTTAATATACTGGCATTATGGCTTGGACTTTACTTTGAGATACTATTTCTTTCTTAATTATATATGAATATTATTGATAGATGTTATATAAATCTATACCAATTTTTAGATAACTATTTTTCTTATTTTTATATCCTTAGAGATAGTTGGGGGTCCTACTATATATTTTAATAATCCCCACTGCATGGTCATTTCCTACACATGTTGTTTCTTAAAAAAACAATTTACCTTTTGATGAAATCATAGAGGGACCAGAACTAGGTAAATCATAGTCATATATACCGACTAAGTTTTTTTCCAATAGTTAAATTGAAAACAAACCCCTTCTATAATTTTAGTTTGGTCTTATTTTTAGACTCTTTGTAGCGGGCTTCAATTTGTCTCTTTTTTCAATTGGTGCTTGTTTTTATACTCTGATTGTGGGATTTTGATGTATTCATTCATGTTTATTTAGTTTTTTTACACTTCATCATTTTATGGGCTTGTAGATGTGTGATTTTTTGTACATGTACCTTATGTTAAGGCCTCCCATGTGATTTATATGCTAACTCAACTGTAGTCACCTACCCTGAGCCTATTGGAGGTGGGTGTGGGATTGTCATGACATGGGCACTATTATGATGATTTGTGGCACAAGAAATAATTATGGTTTTCTAACTATCAATATAATTAAGGGATAGGTAGTGAAAAAACCTAATCCTATCATATTTATTTACAGGAAAATCAAATAATAAAATTTGTGTTATAACAAAATTAGCAAATAATAATTAACATCTTAAACAAGGTTATGATATTATTTTCTTCATTTCTTTTCTATTCTGTTAAACTATGTTTGGGTTATGTTAATTTAATTTGGGGTTAGTTATTTTTTTCATTTTGGTTATTTGGTTATGAAATTTGGTTCATTATTTTTTATGTTGTTTTCTACTTTATAATATAGGTTATATAGTTCATTGTTTATATGTTGTTCCATTTGGAATAATTATGTTTTTTTTGGATTAATTTGGGTTTACTTCAATATAGTATGTTTATGATGGATTAATCTAGTTATATTTCGGTGGTATTAAATTCCATTCAATTAATATAGTTTTAATTCATTTTATTATGATTAGAGTTAATTTAGTTTTATTTGAACTGTTTTTATCCTATTTATTTAAATATTATGTATTTAGTTCATGTTGATTTTTCATGTTATTTATGATTAGTTTGATTTGATTATGTTATGTTGGTATAGAATTGTTTTATTTAATTATTTAAACACCTTTAAATCATATAATATAGAAATCATAATGCTGAATAAAAATAAAACTCTAAATATTGCTATTTTGGAATGATTATAATTCATATTCAAACTAAATTGTTCCATAGAAAACACCTTAAGAGAGTTAGTTTGTAAGAACACAGTGTAACTATGTGATTAATAAAATATGAGTTTAAAGAAGAATATGTATATGATTCACTAGAAATTATTTTAAATACATTCTAATTTATTTATACAGGTAAACTATTTTTTATTTTACTTGTTAAATTTAAAATAACTTACGTGTACAATAATTTTACAATGTATATGAAAATTGTTAAAAATTTCAATGTTAGTATAAAAATAATTCAAAATGTATTACCTTTTTAGTATACATGAAAACTATTTGAAGTTTTCATTGATTGTTATTTTATAGATTACATGTAAACTCTTAAAGGCTAATATTTTTTAATATAGTTAAAGACAACATTAGATAATTTTTTAGTTGGTCAAAAATAAACCAAATGTGGTAAGAGATAAAAATTATAACATGGACAAATTTATTTCAAATTAAATGATCTTGAACTAATTATATTGGAAGTATATTTTGGAATACATTTTTAAAATTGTATATATTATTCCAAATGAAGAACATAGATTACTATATATTTCAATTTATTTGGAATATTAGAGAATAATTTTATACTTATATATATATCAATTGTTATTCGAAGAATGTATTATAGTGAAGTATAAATGGTTTTGTTCTATTTCAGGAAATATAATTTCATTTATATAATAAATTTTTTCCCTATGGTTAATGAAATATGAAATATATAAAAAATATACGTCGACTATAATGAATTTTAATATAATAAAACAATAAATGTCTAATATAGATGTATACAAGGAACTAGAAAAAAGGACTATAGTTTTTTAATGAATAAAATATAATATATAATTTCAAAAATAACATATAGAAATCAATGATGGATTATTATAGTATTCATTATTAATGGTATTGAAGAAATAAATATGGAAACTATAACATCCCATCCATAAACTGCTATGAAAAGTGACTGGAAATGAGAGTTACATTACTAAAGGGGTGCCTCCCCATATTACAAAGGCTATAAACTAGTAAAAATGGTATATTAGATGATAATGGGGAGACTATACCAACTAATGGATATCAAAATAATAATAAAACACTATGTAATAAATAAACCAAACATAATATAATAAATTTTTAACAACATCTTTAATGGTACAATAGTAAACCTTCTATATATACTAGATTATAAATACACGAAAACCCAGTCGTAACAGACTGATGAAGATTACATGTGAGATCATAATATATTTACATGAACCAAATGACCCAAATGACCCTCAGTTCCTAAATGGGTAACCACAAATTTCATCTTCTAAAACTGTTACATCAATATTTTGAAACATCTTCACAACCCTAACCACTATTCTTCAATCCTAGAGCCGTATCTCTTCCCTATACTCAAATCCATAATGTCTACATGTGTTATAAAGGTATCATGTAGGTTGTGAATATGAACACAGTAGTCCACCACCAACTATGTCCCTAACATACATCCATATATGTTTTCCAATTTATAAAAAATATAAATAAACCAAAATCAACCCATATTAGATATCACACTCAATATATTCTTAATATACATAGGAGAACACTTACATACCACATATAATGCTAGAGTAGAATAATTAATCATTGGTGTGTCATAACGAAAGACCCTTCCATCATTAATCCATTCCTATACTAAATAAAATCACATACCAATAATCCCCACATAAAACACAACATCATTTTTCATAATTTTTAAATAAACACCCTGAGCGAAACTCATAGACCAAAGGCACATCCACAGTGAAATTCCCAAAACCCTTAGACATAGTCTTATTCGGAAACCATCATCAAAGAATAAAAATATCCAAAGTCATACTGATACCTACCCTTCTATTGTACTAGTCCATCATCTTTAATATTATGGTGAGCCACATCACCAATTAGATGATCTCACCCTCTATCAATCATGTAACACCCCAGGTAAATAAAGAATATGACATTTTTATATTTATCCATATTTGTGAATAAAATATTAATATTACTTTAAAGGGGACACTATGCTCGATGGCATACCCAATACACAACAACGAGCATCTTGGGAATCTTACGTTGCACTCTAATAATAAGATAATATTATTTTAAATGGTTGTTAACGACTAGCCATTGTAATTGTGTGAATGAACAGAACTAACTACAAAATTATTAGATATGTTTGTCAAATATTTTTACTCTTTACAATAAATTTTAGATGATTAAAAATGCAAATGAATCCAATTTTTAAGCATAAACATTCTAATATTCTTTAAAAGGTCGATTAACCACCTTTTGATGGAGAACCTCTTTTAAATCCACTTTTTGAGAATTTTATGTGTTATATTTGAAAAAATAAAATTCTTCTATAGAATCAGAACATCAAAACTTACTTTGTGTAAATTTTTGGTATTTTTCCGATAATGTTCATTTTTTTAATGAATAGTGAAAAATGTTGTATTTTAATTCAAAACCACTTTTTAATCTAATTTATTTATATGATTAGATTATATTTTGAATTGGTTTTAAAGTTAAATTATAATATATTTTTACCATTTAATCTAATAGTGGTCGTTGGAATTAATTTTATCTTGAAATTACACTTAAACTAGAGTCAATCTTTTGATACTTATTGTTTCTTAAAAACACGCTATTTGTTTTGACAGCTGTAATTAATTATTAAATTAATTAATTCAACTTATATGTTTTGAATTTTGAAAAATAGACTTCATTTTTGAATTTGTAATATCAAATATAGCTTAGGGTGAATTTTTGGTATTTTTCTGAAAAACATCAATTTTTGATGAATAGTGAAACCACTAAGTGGTAGTTAAAGAAACTGGTTTTTCGTTTAAATGAAACTTTGCCTCCTCTGTGTTTTGAATTTCAAAAATCTGACATACATGGTTGTCATTAGGAAGTAAAATGTGGTTCAATGGAGTTCAATGGGGTTAAAATAATTTTTTGGTGAATAGTAACTTTTATGTTCTTAATCGCGATGAGAGGTAATTAGTGTAATTTAATGTAAAAAAAAGTTTTAATAATGTGAAATGACCTAGTCACATGTCCTACCCTCATTGGATGTGTCATGGACTACCAATAAAATCCATGGGTCAACTTGGGGACCCCATGGAGCCACTTTGGTTGGAAAATGACATAAATAACTTTTTATTTAAAGTTAAAATAAAAATGTCACAAGCATGAGATGTTTCACTAAAACAATTTTTAAATGGTGTTATACAAGTCATATTTTTGACTATAAATATTAATTAGAAAGATAAAACTATTTCCTACATCATGATATTTTTTTATAATTTTTAGACATTAAATAATTTAAATTATTTATGACATCATGATGATGTAGCGATTACCTCATTAATAAAGGATTTAAATAAAATGAGAAGATAATGTTAAAAATATAACTTACACTTGTCAAAAATCTATTGTATGAGTATATTTCTAACCCTTACCACCTTATCCTAGAAATACATCAATTTGGGACCTTTAAAATCCGAAACTCATTTGAAAATAAAGTAACATTTTGTAACTTTACAAGAGTGACCCTCCTCTCCTCTTATAAAAGGCCCCCACCTCTACCACCTTACCCACACCTCTCAAGCCTTTTTCTCGGCCAACCCCTGCTCATTTTTCCTCTCCAAATTCATCTCATACTCTTAGAAGCCTCCCTTTGGGCAGAAGTCTTCCCAAAGAAAGCCTTTGATCTCAAATCAAAAAAGGTTACCCGATTTTAAGGTAATGTCTTCACTTGTGTTCTTTTGTTTTATTTTTCTTCTACAACCCCCTAAACTCTTTTTATTCATTTCTTTTTTAACAACACT
This sequence comes from Viscum album, assembly GCA_963277665.1. Lineage (NCBI taxonomy): Eukaryota > Viridiplantae > Streptophyta > Magnoliopsida > Santalales > Viscaceae > Viscum > Viscum album. The sequence goes on from OY728155.1 coordinate 1,698,221,206, forward strand.
AGTATCTTAAATATACTAGGATTTTGTTATAATAAGAATTTGAGCTACACTTACACCCGCCTACATCAAATGGTTAAAGAACATACTGTTTCTGTGGATGGCGAATTTCGGCCTCACAAAACGATGATTGTTCAACACTCATATAACACCTTAAAAGGTATCCATTAAGATGTAACTATATTTATATATGATACATAATACGTTTATGTTTTACATAAGCTTCTGTATTTTTCTTTTGTGGCATACCTTTATGGTTTCCATTGTGAGTAAACACGATAATTTCATTTTAGGAAGTGCGGACTACCGCCCCCTCAAAGTGATTTGATTCGTTAATGCCATATGTGGGATTTATAAAGGATGTATTTAAAGTTATTATATATGATTTATGTTACATATAAATGATGAATATATTTCTGGAATTAAAATATACATACCTCTCATTTATTTTTAATTCCATTAATATGACATAGAAATGAAACTAGTGTTCATGTGTACGTACGGCTTACCGTCTCCATGAACGGTGCATTTCATTTCTTACCTCTAAATTATTATGTAATATTATAAATACATGTATATTCTGGATATATATGATATATATGATATCCAAATCATGAATATCATTCTGTTTATAATGAACCTTTGACCACACGAACAACATGTCATTGTAAGAAGTCCACTTTCGACTTAAGAACTAAATATCGAAAAAACACACATTATTAACATAAATGATTACATAATGTTTATAACAAGTAAATAAGTGATACAAAATTAATAATGAACTTGAAAAATTTTCTTAATCAAGTATAAATTAACTCAAGTTTATTATTCAAGACGTTAAAGAACGATCGAGTCAAGTCGGACCCGAGGTAAGGGATCCTACTCCTCTCTTTCTTTTTAAGTACACTCTTTTTTGTCATTATTTTTAAGATAATCTTTCTTGTGATTGGGATGTTATTTTATATTAATCTTAATGTAATTTTTATGTTCATATGATGAGAGACCCTATTCTCTCTCATCAATCCATTTGGGATGTTTTGAGTGGCGCTGTTAGGCTGCCGAATTTTCGTAAGAGATCTAACATATCTCATTCTTTTTGAGTACTCTCTTTTATATCAATTCTTTTAAGATCCTCTTTGTTATTTTGGGGGATGTTCTTTTATATTCCTCTTGCTGTAAAATTTATGTTAATATGATGAGAGGCCCTATTTGATCTCATCAATCCATTTTTGTAAGTTTTAAGTGGCGTCGTTAGGCTGCCGAGTTTTCGTAAGGGATTTTTCATCTCACTTTTATTCCCGTGAGATTTATGGTACATTTTCCATAATTTCATTTGAGTGGTGTATTTACTGCCCATTATTTTACTCATTGTGAAATATAATTTCATTTATGAGTATTTACATCAATGTTTTATTGTCCTTCTTTCATAGGGTGTATGTTTTGAAAGAAACCCATGTCGGTAAGGGAACCTTTCACCCTCCTCTTTTTAAAAGGCTTCTTCTGTTATGTCTTTTAATTCACATAACATTATGTTGGGATATGTTCTTATATATCCTTAGTGATTTAAATTTTATGTACAAGTTATGATATACCCTTTTTATCTCTCATTAACTCTTTTTCTGAATTTGGACGTGACGCCATTTGGCTGTCGAATTTTTGCAAGGGAAATCCTTAACCCAATTTTGATTCTTTGGGAAAAACTTGGACACCTTTAATATGTCATTCTATGATTATGTGTGAATGTCTATGATTGTTTTACACTTAATACCCACTTATATTTCGTGTATTCTTTTGTCACACATAATTATGTAACTGATTTATCCTTAATCTAAGGATATCGTCTTTGTATGGGACTTCGTCTCAATCTCGTTTCATTGAGGCTTATTTTGTTTTATACACAAACTTATTTTATATGGTGTATAAACCCCTTTTACTTTTACATTTATTCAAAAGGAATATTTTTTATATGAAGTGTTTAATAAATGACAAAAGGGAATGTTTCTGTCATACGTATGCGGAGACAACGACTTCTCCGCCACCGTGACCATTATTTGAGTTTCGACTTCCTCTACAAGCCATACCATCTTTTTATAAGAAAAATAAATACCATGTTTTACTTTTCATTTATTTTGGTATTGAAAATGGTTTTCATAATGGTTCTATATCAATTTTTTTATTGATATCTTTTGATTGAAAGGTGGAAATGTTATGTTTCCTTTATACATGTTTTATGTGATACAATTATGTTGTGGTTCTTGGGAATTATTATGAAGATGGGTGGTTCCGTGATAAAATAAGGGCGGGTGAGCCCGATATAGCTCTCCAATGCATTGGGTAACGCGAAGGAGTGAAATATTAAGGTTTCTCCGAAGATATTTAGTTAATATACTATGGTGGGTATTCCAAACGTAACCAAGAGGGTTACTCCCTATGTAAGAATGTTATGAATGCCTCAAGTTACCTTTATGTATTATGATTTCTATTATTTATTCATGATTTGATGAGGTATGTTAAAGTGATTATGTTTTATGAGTAAAGTATGATTTCATTGATTCTTATGTGTACATGTAATCATTTTCCTTTCCAAATATTTTTATATCCCTTACTGAGCTTTTTATGCTCATCCCAAATTTTTAAAATGTTTTTCACAGGTTAAGGGAAAGTTACATGATAAGATGATAGTGTCAAGGAAGTGTCAAGAAAAATCCATGTTTTATTTTAAATATGTTTCCGTTGATGGGAAAAATGAATATTATCTTTTATGTAACCACTTTGTTTAAATGTGGAATGCAATTCAAGTTTTATGATCTAATTCTCTAAAACTCTAAACCTGAAAAGATCCTCAATGTGTAATCTTGTAATAACTCAAGATTAAGTAAGTTTTAATGCTGGGGCCTTATAGTTGGTATCAAAGGTCGGTTTAGATAACTTTAGAGGTTAGGGTATTCTCTAAGAACAAGTGACATTACCATAATGGTTAGGATTTCAGAAAGAGTTCTAGTTTTAGATAAAGTGAATGAGTATGTATATCTTAGTGTTTACATTCCTCATTAGTACATGATGGTTTTGTTGATATACTCACACTGACATTTCTGTTTTTAGTGAATGTATGGATCTAGAAGGCACCAAAGAGACAACAGGTTTGAAGGAAACTATGGTGGTTCTCTGATTAAGATACTAGATAAAATGGGGGATTTAATGAGGAAAATCGTGGTTGTTCTAAACCAACTATCAAGGAGTCATGATCAACAACTTGAACCTTGGTATGATCTATAATGCATCATGTACAATATGACCCATCGATGTGGAAGTTCAGGTAATAATTATAAAGGTAACGATTAGACTTTATATGATCCTTACTTTTGAGGTAATTATGGGTTATTATATGTTATGATGGAAAATGAAAGGCATGAGATAAACTTGAGGTTAAAATATGTTATGATCATTTTTGAAGATTTTATCTCGTTTTGGGGAATGTTTTAAGAATTATATAGTTTTGGAAAAAGGACAACACGCAGACCATGTGACAACCCATCGCGTCGGACAAAGCTGCGGGAATCGAACCCACAAACAAAGTGCGACTGGTATTTATCGCCTACCACTGGACTACATGAAGTCCCTGGTTAGTTTGACTAATTATTTTTAGTTAAATGATTTTAGGAATCAAGAGTAATTTTATTTTGGGTTGTCTATGGAAATGATTAACCTATCATCGAGGATATGTGATTAGGTTAATTACTTTTCAATATGAGAATATAAGAGCAACTGATGTTATTTGGAGATAAAAGTTAATATGTACCATGGAAGACTATGTGACTAAATCCTTCAAATATTTGGGTTTCAATATTTGTTTGGTTTACTTTGAATAATTTTATGGACAAATTGTTTATCAAATGTTCCTCATTGAACTTTTGGTTTTTTTGGACAAATTTTGGAGATTATGAATAGATTTTCTTTTTATAAAGCATTATCCTTTTCTGGATTATTTGATCTTGTACTAACCATTTTGGTTTTGGTTTTGGTTAATGTCTAAAGACATGGGAAGTATATAGTTCTATTTTGTGGATTAGGTGATTCTCTAGAAGTGGATTATAGTGAAGAAGTCTTCCTAAATACACGTCTTTTGGAGAAAATATGAGTTTGTGTAAGAAATCTAATAAATGTTGAAAGTCAACATGATAAGTAATTATGTTTCCTTATGAATAAATTCCTCAATAAAAAAACAAAAGTGTTTTCTGTTAACTTTTCCTACTGGGGAATCGAATACCGTTTAACCCATCACAAGTTTGTGATTTTCTTATGGTTAACTTTCTCCTAGACATGTTTACTATCACTCTCCATCAAAACATAACCCTTTGTTTTTTCCTCCATGTCCATATTTTCATACTTGGAATCCTAGTATGGGTTAACTCGGGTGAACTTTATATTTATCTTTCTTTATTTTAAAGTGATTGTTTTACAGACTCTTGTTCCAATGTGGGATTTTCAATGAAGTTTCCAAGCCCAATTTTAAAATTGCGAGGACGCAATTCCCAAAAGGGGGGAAGGATGTAACACCCCAGGTAAATAAATAATATGGCATTTTTATATTTATCCATAGTTTTGAATAAAATATTAATATTACTTTAAAGGGGGCTCTATGCTCGATGGCGTACCCAATACGCAACAACGAGTTTCTTGGGAATCTTACGTTGTACACTAATAATAAGATAATATTATTTTAAATGGTAGTTAATGCCTAGCCATTGTAATGGCAGGAATGAACAGATCTAACTTTAAAATGATTATATATGTTTTTTAAATATTTTTACTCTTTACAGTAAATGTTAGAGGATTAAAAATGCGAATGAATCCAATTTTTAAACATAAATATTCTAATATTCTTTAAAAGGTCGATTAACCGCCTTTTGATGGCAAACCTCTTTTAAATCCACTTTTTGAAAATTTTATGTGTTATATTGACAAAATAAAATTCTTCTTTAGAATCGGGACATCAAAATTTACTTTGTGTAAATTTTTGGTATTTTTCCGATAATGTTCATTTTTTAATGAATAGTGAAATATGTTGTATTTTAATTCAAAACCACTTTTTAATATAATTTATTTAGATGATTAGATTATCTTTTTAATTGGTTTTAAAGTTCATTTGGAATATATTTTTACCATTTAATTCAATAGTGGTCGTTGGAATTAATTTCATCTTGAAATTGGACTTAAACTAGAGTCAATCTTTTGATAGTTATTTTTCTAAAAAACTGGCTATTTGTTTTGATAGCAGGAATTAATTATTAAATTAATTAATAAAACTTATATGTTTTGAATTTTGTAAAATAGACTTCATTTTTGAATTCGTAATATCAAATATAGCTTATGGTGAATTTTTGGTATTTTTTTGAAAAACATCAATTTTTGATGGATAGTGAAACCACTAAGTGGTAGTTAAAGAAACTGATTTTTCGTTTAAATGAAACTTTGCAACCTCTGTGTTTTGAATTTCAAAACTTTGACATACATGGTTGTCATTATGAAGTAAAATGTGGTTCAATGGGATTAAAATAATTTTTTGGTGAATAGTAACTTTTATGTTCTTAATCGCGATTATAGGTAATTAGTGTAATTTAAGGTAAAAATAATGTTTTAATAATGTAAAATGACCTAGACACGTGTCCTACCCTCATTGTATGTGTAGTGGCCGAACAATAAAATCCATGTGTCATCTTGGGGACCCCATGGAGCTACATTGGTTGGAAAATGACATAAATAACTTTTTATTTAAAGTTAAAATAAAAATGTCACAAGCATGAGATGTTTCACTAAAACAATTTTAAAATGTGGTTATACAAGTCATATTTTTTACTATAAATATTAATTAGAAATCTAAGAAGATTTCAAACATCATGATATTTTTTTTATAATTTTTAGACATTAAATAAATTAAATTATTTATGACATCATGATGATGCAGCGATTACCTCATTAATAAAGGATTTAAATAAAATGAAAAGATAATGTTAAAACTATAACATACACTTGTCAAAAACATATTTGATGAGTATATTCCGAACCCTTACCACCTTATCCTAGAAATACATCAATTTGGGGCCTTTAAAATCCTAAAATCATTTGAAAATAAAGTAACATTTTGTAACTTTACAAGAGTACCCCTCCTCTCCTCTTATAAATGGCCCACACCTCTACCACCTTACCCACACCTCCCAAGCCTTTGGCTCGGCCAAACCCTGATCCTTTTGCCTCTCCAAATCCCTCTCTTACACCTAGAAGCCTCCCTTTGGGCATAAGTCTTCCCAAGGAAGCCTTTGAGCTCAAATCAAAAAGAGTTACCCGATTTTAAGGTAATGTCTTCACTTGTGTTCTTTTGTTTTATTTTGCATCTCCAACCCCCTAAAATCTTTTTATTCATTTCTTTTGTAATAACTACAGTATCTTTAATATACTAGGATATTTTTATAAGAAAAATTCGAGCTACACTTACACATTCATACATCCAATGGTTAAAGAACATACTGTTTCTGTGGATGGCGATTTTCTGCCTCACGAAACGATGATTGTTCAACACTCATATAACACCTTAAAAGGTGGCCATTAAGATGTCACTATATTTATATATGATACATAATATGTTTATTTTTTACTTAATATTTTGTATTTTTCTTTTTTGGCATACCTTTATGGTTTCCATTGTGGGTAAACACGATAATTTCATTTTAGGAAGTGTGGACTATCGCCCCCTCAAAGTGATTTGATTCGTTAATGCCAATGTGGGATGTATAAATGATGTATTTAAAGTTATTATATATGATTTATGTTACATATAAATGATGAATATAATTCTGGAATTAAAATATACATACCACTCATTTAGTTTTAATTCCATTAATATGACATAGAAATGAAAGTAGCGTTCATGCGTACATACGGCATACCGTCTCCATGAATGGTGCATTTCATTTCTTACCTCTAAATGATTATGTAATATTATAAATACATGTATATTCTGTATATATATGATATATATGATATCCAAATCATGAATATCATTCTGGATATAATGAACCTTTGACCACACGAACAACATGTAATTGTAAGAAGTCCACTTACGACTTAAGAACCAAATATCAACAAAACAAACATTATTAACATAAATGATTACGAAATGTTTATAACATGGAAATAAGTTATATAAATGTAGTAATGAACTTGAAAAAGGTTCTTAATCAAGTATAAATTAACTCAAGTTTATTATTCAGGACGTTAAAGAACGATCGAGTCAAGTCGGACCCGAGGTAAGGGATCCTACTCCTCTCTTTCTTTTTAAGTACACTCTTTTATGTCATTACTTTTAAACTCATCTTTTTTGTGATTGGGATGTTCTTTTATATTACTCTTACTGTAATTTTTATGTTCATATGATGAGAGACCCTATTCTCTCTCATAAAACCATTTTGGAAATTTTGAGTGGCGCCGTTAGGCTGCCGAATTTTCATAAGAGATCTAACCTGTCTCTTTCTTTTTAAGTACTCTCCTTTATGTCACATATTTTAAGCTCCTATTTGTTATGTTGGGGGATGTTCTTTTATATTCCTATTGCTGTAAACTTTATATTAATATGACGAGAGACCCTATTTGATCTCATCAATCCATTTTTGTATGTTTTAAGTGGCGCTGTTAGGCTGCCAAGTTTTAGTAAGGGATTTTTCATATCACTTTTATTCCCATGAGATTTATGCTACATTTGCCACAATTTCCTTTGAGTGGTGTATGTAATGCCCATTATTTTACTCATTGTGTAATATTATTTCATTTATGAGTATTTACATCAATGTTTTATTTTCCTTCTTTCACGGGGTGTATGTTTCGAAAGAAACCCATGTCGGTAAGGGAACCTTTCACCCTCCTCTTTTTAAAAGACTTCTTCTGTTATGTCTCTTAATTCCCATAACATTATGTTGGGATATGTTATTCTATATCCTTAATGATTTAAATTTTATGTCCAAGTGATGAGATACCCTTTTTATCTCTCATCAACTCTTCTACTGAATTTGGAAGTGACGTCGTTAGGCTGTCGAATTTTTGCAAGGGAACTCCTTAACCCAATTTTGATTCTTTGGGAAAAACATGTACACATTGAATATGTCATTCTATGATTTTGTGTGAATGTCCTCTGATTTTTTTACACTTAATACCCACTTATATTTCATGTATTCTCTTGTCACACATAATTATGTAACTGATTTATCCTTAATCCAAGGATACCGTCTTTGTATGGGACTTCGTCTCAATCTCCTTTCATTGAGGCATATTTTGTTTTATACACAACCTTCTTTTATGCGGTGTATAAACCCCTTTTACTTTTACATTTATTCAAAAGGAATCTTTTTTATACTAAGCATTTACTAAACGTCAAAAGGTAATGTTTATGTCGTACGTATGCAGCGACAACGACTTCTCCGCCGCCGTGACCAATATTTGAGTTTCAGCTTCCTCTACAATCCATACCTTCTTATTAAAAGAAAAATAATACCATTTTTTAATTTTCTTTTATTTAGGTATTGAAAATGGTTTTCATAATGTTTTTATATCAATGTGTTGTATTGATATCTTGTGATTGAAAGGTGTAAATGTTATGTTTCCTTTATGCATGTTTTATGCGATACGATTATGTTGTGGTTATTGGGCATTATTATGAAGACGGGTGGTTCCGTGATAAACTAAGGGCGGGTGAGCCCAATATAGCTCTCCAATTCATTGGGTAACGTGAAGGACTGAAATGTTGAGGTTTCTCCGAAGAGATTTAGGGAATATACTTTGGTGGGTATTCCAAACGTAACCAAGAGGGTTACTCCCAACGTAAGAATGTTATGAATGCCTGAATTTACCTTTATATCCTATAATTTCTATGATTTATTCATGATTTGATGAGGTATGTTAAATTGCTTATGTTTTATGGGTAAAGTATGATTTAATTTATTCTTATGTGTACATGTACTCATGTTTCCTTTCCATATATTTTTATATCCCTTACTGAGCTTTTTATGCTCATACCAAGTTTTTGAAATGTTTTTCACAGGTCAAGGGAAAGGTACATGATATGATGATAGTGTCAAGTAAGTGTCAAGAAAGAATCCATGTTTTATTTTAAATATGTTTCCGTTGATGGGAAAAATTAGTACTATCTTTTATGTAACCACTTTGTTTAAATGTGGAATGTAATGAATGTTTTATGATGTAATTATCTAAAACTCTAAACCTGAAAAGATCCTCAATTTGTAATCTTGTAATAACTCAAGATTAAGTAAGGTTTAAGGCTGGGGCCTTATAAATCAAATATCTATATGGTAATAACCTCTTCCATAATATTTTTTAAAATAATCCTCTATTGATTAATCTAAGAAGGCCTCCGCCCATAATGTAACATCTTGACCCAGGTTCCACAAAGTGGTGCCCCAATCCGATCAGTCCCATGAATGTAGGTGAACCTCCCCGTACTTCAGAGTCCTATGACTAGTAGCGAGGGTATAGTAAGTCAGTCATGGGGAGACTATAATGTCTTTTATCAAATTAAAACACAATAATAAATAAATAGGGAGTAATGGAGTCATATATAATCATAAACTATACCAATGTCTCAAGATAAATAATTAAGGAAATAAAATATAAAACTGAAATATAAAACCTTCCAAGTTGAAGTATGTTTCATTTTTATAAAATGAAAACTAAAAATAAAGACACTGAAGACTCCCAATGGGGGTCCTGAACCACATTTGGTTCCCCCATCCAAGCCCCATCCCAACTCATCCATCTAACTCTGAGATGTTTACCTTAACCTATCTAGAAAACACTAAGTCTATTTAGGTACTGATTAGGCTGCACATATAGGGGGGAGTAAAATATAGTGGTCCCCCACCAACTGTGTCTAAAAAAATATAATCAATAACATGTGTTTATTGTTTAATGAAGGAAAATTACAATTCATAAGTATAAAATTATCACATTACCAATTAATCATTATTAACTACGTAAACATTCAGGTTACCAATGAGACATGTACCTCAATACCTATAGTAGACCGCATCCTGTCTATACCTTGTTACATATTAAATTCACTATTATTTTTATCAATTTGATTTCATTACTCATTTCATTTCAATATTTTTATTACATCCACCTTGAACCTTAGTCTAATGCTAATGTTTTGGGTATAGAACTCTTTGTCTAGCTCCATTTTTATCAATCCTTTATATATACCATGGGCATAGAAAATCATGTCTAGCACCCCTATTCTGAATCATGCATATACATCATAGTCTTAGAAGATCATATCCAACACCCAAAATGTCAATTGTGAGCATGTCTCATTGGTGTAGATCACCATGTCTAACAGTCCAATTCCCAATCAAACAGATCGATTTATCATTGGCATAGATTTTCATGGCTAGAACCCCAATTAAAAATTATGCATGTATATCACTAGAATTGATAGGCATCTCTATCACCCCCTTATTAACTATACAGATATATCATTTATTATCCCAACATCGCATGTATCTTATTGTCACATGTTTTCACATTATCACATAAACCAATATTAATCACATAAATATTTTTAGTGCAATTATCCATCAAACCATCCATTAATTAATTCATAAATTAATTAATCCATGTCTATTAGTTAATTCAAAAATTACTTAATCTTTTCAGAATATCAACATATAGTAATTAATTCACCAATTAATTATTCAGCCACACTATTTCAATGTATCATAATTAAATCACTAATTAATTATTCATTTCATGGAATCAATATCCCATAATTAATTACACAATTAATTATTTAATAATATGAAATCAATATCCCATAATTATTTTCAAAATTTTTTATATCATTTCTTAACATCAATAAGCCTTAATTAATTCCACAATCAATTAACTGATTTAACCATTTCAATTCTATCATAATTAATTCCAAAAATTAATTATCAAAATCATAAATATCATAATATCATAATTAATTATCTAATAAATTATCTCATTTGATGATCCATAAATATCAAAGTTTCACAATCTTCAAGATTAATTAATTTACAACATTAATTTATTCAATTATGGATTTAAATTGTAAAAGTATTCTTGCAATTCTATAACATGAATATACGCAGTCAAAATAAAAATAATGGGTTTTAGATTTTATACCACCAACCTTTAAAGTGTAGGAAATGGTGAAGAATCCCTACATATATGATAGAAATTTTCTTCGTAAAATTGTTGATAAGTATTACCATGAACTGATGGGTGATCACTTCTAAATTAATGTGGTCTCCTAGAAATTAATAACATAAAACCTACAACGAATATGGAGTTTTGTGGAGGGTATTTAGTAAAATATGGTGGTGCATGAAGGTGTTTTCATCCATCTTGGAGGTGATTGGTCTGTATGTAGCGTGGAATAGAGGATTCCCAAGATCTTCAGTGGAGAAGAGGGGAGTTCTGATGGTTACATGACACTAGAGATGTGATTTTAATGTGTTGTGTGTGAAAATTATAGGGAGTGAATTCACATTTCATGTCATTTAAAAGTCATAACATATTTCCCCTTTTTCTAAAATAAATCCTATCACACATTTAATAAATATAAATAATAATTACAGATGGTGTAATATAGTTTTTTGACATGTCGACCCATAGAGAGAACTAGTTATAGGGTGTGTAATCTGGTTTCATGACATGTCGACATGTGGGGAAAACATTTATAGGGTGTATAATTCATAATGGTTTAATTAATTCAATCCATAAATTTAATTCACATGGTCTTCTAAAAATAATTAAAAGGAGGTGTTCCTAGAAAAAGTTAGGATCTTGAAATATCCCCACCTTATATTAGCTCATCCTTGAGCTGCACTCAAAAGAATATCTAAGATTATGAGTCAAGAAGATTAGTCCACTAATATTACATGTCTTTCTCCCTTTCCCGTGTCTCCTCCTACACACGTCTATGTTTCCATAATACATGAACTGTCAACACAGTCATTCCCACAACAGTTTCTCACTACAATTCCAAACATTTATTAGATTCTCATCAAAGGAAAAATCTATATCTAGGTAAATATAATCCACATAAAAACATAAGAAATGTCTTGGTGATATTTTCATATTTGTAATATGTGGAAAATTTCAGGGAAAAACTCTATTTATGTGGAAGACCCAATCAGTTCACCATCGGCCTTATTCTATACACAACCTCAAAATGTCCAAAAAACCTGGGAACCAACTTGGCATGTCTCTATATCCATGAGTGACACAACCTAGGATAAACTCAAAGGAATACACGATCACCCTCTATAAATTATAGGGTTCACCTCCATCTGCAGTCACATGACTTCTTCCTACTCTGTGTCATAGACATATATTTTTTAATCAACTCAACCTGGTCTAATGAATCTAGTAGGAGACTAAGCCTCAAATAATTTGACTCACCAAGCCTTCATCCTGCATATCAGTGATCTACATAGTCTTTAATAATGACCGTTGTATGGTTCCATATGAATATTTTCCTAAGACCTATTTTTATTTGTAAATTCCACTAAAGCTAGTTGCTTCTACTATGACCCACCAAAGTCAAGAATAGACACCCGCAACATATCCTCATGTGTTTGTATAGTACTCTCTGACTACCTATATTTTTTTGGGTGGAAATAAGTACTCAATAATACTTATATACCAGGTGCCTTCTACAAGACCTTCATGAAACATGAATTAAAATGCGAATTGTGGCCTAAAATAAAAGTATGTGGTACCCTATATAGACATATTTTCTCCTACATATACAAAACTCATAGATAATATACTACGAAATTCTCCCATTTGTGAAAGAAATGTGATAACTTATTTGTTCAGTCCAAAAGAACATAGATAGCTTTAGTCTTCCTCGTTATATTTGGAATACCTACCTCAAAGTCTATTATTACGTCACCCCACTTAAATTCAAAAATGGTCAACAGTTGTAGAAAACCTTCATTTCATTGATTCTATACCTTCACCTATTGACATGTGTAGAATTATATCGCAAACCCGACTATCTCCTTTTTCATTCCCATCAACCAAAACATTCATTATAGGTTTCAGTACATTTTGGTCCCATGTGAATGTACTTCACACTATACAGTATGAAATTCCCTCATGAGCTCCTCTCACATGCTCGTAGGCACAAGAACTACATTATTCATGTAGATGATCTCATTCTCATCTATCAACCATTTTTAAGGTATGTCCACAACATCAATGATTTCCTTCAAGGATAATTAATCTTGATCCTCATACTCTCTGTCCCAAATCTATCTCAAAAGTGTCAAATCTTATGAAAATGAAACCATTTTCATCTGCATCTGATTCTCATGAACCACCACATTTATTTCATCGAGCAATGAATTATCACAAGATTCCGACCATTCAAACATTATCCCCTTTTTGTTCATGCCGAAAATTAGTGCTTCCGAATGGGAGAATTCCTAGATAAATATCTTTTAATTTCCACCTAAACCCAATAATATGTGGATATAGAATATGATATCGGGCTTCACCTAAGAACACACATTCTAAACCTTCTGCAGGTCCACTAATAAACAATACACCAAGATGATGTGTCCCAGTAAGTGTACTTGATCATTAAAAAACTAAAACATTGATAGCTCAGTGTATATCTGATACTATGTTAGTGTACTCAAAATGATTTCAAGATGTTGGGAATGATATTCATTTGTCTTGGAGTAAAAAAAAATTCTTCCACACACACCACCACAAATTTATCCACCTACAAATGGAAGATTCTTTTCATTAAGTCCATAAACACATTGGGTGAATTTGTTAAACCAAAAAGAAATATAATGAAATCATATAGGAAATACCTTCTTCTAAAAATAATCCTCAGTATATTGGATGTCTGAAATCTCAGCAGAAGATACCCAAATCTCATGTCAATCTTTTATAATAGAAATTCTCCTCTAAACTAGTCAAAAATATCATCGATGTGCAGAATAGGATATCCTTTCCTTACCTTCATCTTGTTCAAATTACAATAAAAGTCACATAAATCCAACCTCTCAACAACATAATTTGATAACAGGTAATGTTATTCCCAAGGCGATGTAATCGTATAGATAAATCCTTAATCCAACAACTCCCCCAGCAGAGCTTTGAGCACTTTAAGATTTGTTGGTGCTATTATTTATGGTGTAATAGATACTAGATCATCTCTGGGCATGATCTCAATATTGAATTACACACATCTCTTTGGTGGAATCCCTGATAATTCCCTAGGAAAAACATCCTAAAACTATTCCAGCACTGGTGGAAAGATATCATGTATTATATCTCCAACATCCATCATTAAAAATAAACCCAGGCTCTGAGTTATCCTAGTTTCTGAGTGATTGTCCTTTCTCAGCCATCATGGATATCCTACTCCCCATGGTGAATGTAATGGTATCCCATAAGAGATATAAATTTTAATACCCTATGGTAACAATCAAATTGTTCTCGGTATGCAACTAACTAGTCCATACCCATTATTATAACGAAGAATAACATATAATGAATATAGAGATCTCAAAGAGAGTGAATCCATAATATCGAGAGAACATCCCATTCAAAAACTAATGTCTTTAAACTGCACTCCCAATGGTATATCTATAGTCATTACCTCATTTATAGAATCCACCACCCAGCTTAATCCATTATCAACTTTAGCAGATATAATGGAATGAGAGGAAGCATTATTTAATAAATTTCTAGCTAATGTAGAAGCTATAAGAACACTAAATCTCATTATCGATTCCCAAGCCTTGTTATCTACAAGTGTATGATACACTACATGAAATTTTGTTTCCCCTATAACCTGTGATGGAATATGAATCCCCTGATTTACAATACTCTTATTATGTTGGCACATTTCCTAGAAGAACCACATCCAATGCCTTTACCTCCTCAACAATAGAACTCCACATGCCAGACTGATATGGTGCCGAAGATCACCATCATGCACCATGGTTCTACCTATCTCCTCCATCAGTAATCTTCTACTTTAGGTTCCGAAATAACCTCTATAGATTCCCCATATTTTCATAAGATCAACACTCCAATGGTGGATGGGGAAAAAATTTCGAAATTTTCTCAGATTTCCGCACTGGTGGGAAATTACTTGGGTATGATCCTGAGTAACTAATACCCCAATATACCCACATTACATCCAAATTCTCTGGAAAATTCTTTCATAACAATTCTTCCTACTATCATAAGACCAAACAGTTTCTTATCTAGCATCATCCTCTATTCTTGAACTTAAATCCTCTATCAGGTTTCCCTCATCTATGAGAGAATGATCCACAACCTCAGCAAACATATTTAACAAAAATAGGTTTACATGGGACTTAATCTCTCACTTAGGTATATTTTGGAAATTCTTCTCTATACCAGTCTCATATCCTTCCATCTTTGGTGAAAATCATTGCAGATCCATAAATCATTAGGTGTAGTCCATCAAATACACACTCCCCTAAGTCAACCACATGAACTCAACTTCTCTTTCCTACCTGAGTGTCTCTTGATAGTAGTAATCCCTGAACTTATCCCAAAATAACTTATATATCATACCATCATTATGTCTATTACATGAATGAATGTCCCACCAGTGCTTCAGGAATCCTTGTATCATATAAGAAGAAAAATTGACCCTCTTATTTGTAGGGGTCTCTAGATTCTCAAGTATCACCTTAATGGACTCAACCTTGAACATGGACCCCTCATGTGCACCCTCTCCAGTAATAGCTTGAGGGTGTTGTAACTAGAGCTCTCACGTCAATTCATAAATTCTCTTCAAAACATACCCTAGAACTCTTTCCATAAATTTTATGAAGTGATTGAATTTATATCAGAATTGATCCCCTACATCCTGATCTAGAACTATCAGGGCCTCAGGTTCCACCACTACAGGATCTTCCACCGCCATGTCCTCTATTCATCCTCTCAAAAATCTTCTCCAGGGATTCATAAATCTGTAAATCCAAACATGAAGATTAGAAAATAGAACAAAAAGTTAACATGATTATGTAAGTAGGAAACAGAATAAGTCACAACAAGTCTCTTCCCTAAAACCTTGGCACATAGTCAAAATTGAGGTGATATCACTACTATTAACCATCCTACACCTATGTCATAGTTAACAGGGGTAAAAACATTCTCATATTCAATTTCTTATTTACACACCCATTTATTCTCATTATTCTTTCATATTTGATTTTCTAAATTAGAACCATTTTCATTTTAATTGACACAAGAAAGGAAAAATCGACATGTTCTATAACTTACCCATAACCTATTTTCATGTGAATGACTAAAATGATGCATGTATCAATATCCTTGAGTTCTTAGAGTGATCCATGTATACTGAAACCTCTTTTTATTCCATCCACGAGTCAATTCCCAATAATTTGCATAATGAATAATCACATCAAGCAACATGTGCGTCAATCAAGGTGAAATAGTATTCAGCTATAACATCAAAGAACAATAACGACAATCCGACCATGAGTACTTGGGTTTTCCCCCATACATGAGTCTGCAACTCTCATGCACAAGCTCATATACATGAACCAACTCTTCCTAGTCTCTTTCCTACAATCCCTAAAGAGTAAGATAAAATAATCTAGAATGAAAACTAGACCTCTCATACAAATTTGTAAGGTCCCAGCCCGAGTTCCACATACAGGTTCCCTAATATGGCTGGTCATAGCCTCCCCGTATGCCAGAGGCTTCCAACTAGCAGCATGGATCTGGAAAGTTATTATTGGGGAGAATATACCATCTTTTATTAGAGTGAGACACCCTTGGAAATAAATAGGCAATATCAAAATCCAATTCAATCATAAATAGTACCAATAACTCAAGATAAAAAATGTAGGAAATACAATATCCAAATGAAATAGGAAAAATTTCATGCCAAAGTACATATCAATTGTATTAAATGAAAAAATAAAATAATGACATTGATGAATCCAAAGGGGGTCCTGAACCATATATGGTTCCCTCATCAATGATTCATCCCAACATATCCATCTAACTCAAGTCATTTTCCCTTAACCTGTCAAAAAAAACAATATATATTGGGGTACCAATCAGGAAGCTCGAGTAGGGTGTGGGAACAACTCTATAGGCCACCACCAATGGTGATTAATAAAAATATAGTAATATGTGTATGCAGTTGTATCAAGAAATAATTAAAATGTATAAGTAATTATTTTTCACATTATTAATTAATTGTTATTGACTACATAGATTATTGGGTTCCTGAAGACACATGTACCTTATTACCTACTCTACCCCACACCAGGTCAAAACCATGTTAAAATTTTAATTCACTGTTAATATAAAAAATGATCTTTCATTTCCCATTTAATTTCAATATATTTGTTATATCCACTTGGAACTGTAGTCCAATGATGTTGTTTCGTGTATAGAACCCCATTTCTAGCTCTATGTTTATCATTCCTGCATATATACTATGGGGATATAATTTCATGTTAAGCACCCCAATTCTCATTCATGATTATGCATCATAGTATTAAAATTTCATTTCCGTCACCCAAATTCTAAAATATGTTCGTATCTCACTGTTTTAGATCATCGGGTCTAACATCCCAATTTTCAACGATATAGATAGATTTATCCATGTCATAGATCAACATGTTTGGAAATCCATTTAACAACTATGCAAGTATATCACTAGTGTAGATAGTCACGAATAACACCCCCTTATCACCTATGAAGATATATCATTTCTTATCACAGCTTTAGATGTATCTTATCATCAAATGATTTCACATTATCATGTCAACCATGATTAATCACATTAATTATCTTATCACAATTACCCATCACAAAATCCATTAATTAATTCATTAATTAATTAATAAATTTCTGTTAATAAATTCAAAAATTAACAAATATTTTCACAATATCAACATCGAATAATTAATTCAATAATTAATTTTTCAAAAACACTATTTCAATGTCTCATAATTAATTTACCAATTAACTATTAATTTCCAAGAACCAATAACCCATAATTAACTCCCCAAATAATTATCTCAAATCATGACATAAATATCCCATAATTAATTTCCCAATTAATTATATCAATTATTAAGATCTATAACTCATAATTAATTCCAAAAATCAATTACCAGATTTAACCATTCCAATTCTATCATAATTAATTCCCACAATTTATTATCAAATTCAATAATCTCATAACATCATAGTTAATTTGAAAATTTCATAGCCCATTCAACAATTCCTAAATCCCAAAATTTGTAAATCATCTTGATTAATTAATTTACCAAATAAATTTATTCAATTATGGATTTAAATTACTAAATTATTCTTGAAATTATATAACATGCATATACGAAATCAAAATCACAATTATGGGATTTATATTTTAGAACACCTACCTTGAAAGAAGGTGAAACAGTGGAAAAACCCTATGTCTATGATTAAAATAATCCTCTTATAAATCTAGGGTTGGATATCCAAGCTAGTATATGAGATCACTTCCTTATCGAAGCAGTCTCCCAGAAATCAATAGAAGGATACTTGTAGGGAAGATGAAGGTGTTTGGAGGGCCATCAGTTGAATAAAATGGTGTAAAAAGGAACTTTGGTACATGTAAGATGTGTTTGAGGGTGTCTAAGTCAAGGAATATTGGACTCATAAGTTTTATAGTATATAGAAGGGGATATAGGAGGCTTATATGATGCTAGAGATGTGATTTTAATGTGATGGGCATTAAAAATTACACAATCTAAATTCCCATTTCACTTCATGTAAAAGTCATAACTTATTTCCCATTTATACAAAGGAAATCCCATAAGACATTTAAAAATAATAATTACACGTGGGGTATTCTAGTTTTGTAACATGTCAAAATATAGTGAGAACAAGTTTGAGGGAGTCTAAATGGGTTTTGTGACATGTTGACATGAGGTGAAAAGCATTTATAGGGTTCTAATTTTTCAATGTTTAAATTATCTCAATCCATGAATTAAATTCACATAGTCTTTCAAAAACAAATAAATGGAGTCATACATAAAAATGATAGTATATTACATAAAAAAAATTTCAACACTGCCTCAATGGGAACTATGTTATGTTCACGTTATTGAAACATCTATATCTACAAACTCTAATGAGAAAAAATCATGACCAACCATAGACCACACCTCTGGTGAACCTCCATCAAGACTAGTGAACTTCATATCCCAACTACAAACATTGTTCATCACCAAAACCCTCATCTTAATAGACTGTGTCTCCTAGAATATAATTATCAACATCCCCCATAGTCCCAAAATACGTTCCAAACATCAACCCATGAAACCAACTAAAGAATAACATCATATTAATAAATTTATATAATTGAAATTATCATTCCCAACCAATCATGGAACCCAATTTTGAACTGTCCTTGTCGTACCAAGCTCAATAATATCATTTTTGACATTATATTATCCTTTGGTATCTCGTAGTATATAATTATTAAATAAATTTTTACAACCGAACCACCCCACTCACACCCATTTACTATGAATTTATTTTTGGACATATAAAATAAAAAAATCATAGCACCACCTACCTTGTTATTGAATATTCCTACTCATCAAATAATATCCTTTAATTTGTGATAAAATGGTAGGAATTTGATTATATGAAAAAAAAATGTGTGTAACAGCCATAAATGGAACAACACCTCAGATTAGTGGGGGAAATAAAATAATAATGGACATAGAGTGTCATCCTTACCCTTGAAATCCTACAACATCTAAAGGGATAATATCTTACACAGAATTAGTTTGAAACCTAAACTATAACCCAAAATTGATGGAGAGGGGGTGTGTACAATGCTACAAAAAAATACACCCTTGTAATGGAATGTTCCTTACCAGCCTGTTAATTTTTCTTTTTTTGGTTGTTGGTAGAGTTTCAGAGGAGTCTTGAGAAGGTTTCATAGTGGTTGGAGTTATAGAAAAGATGTACTGTGAAATTCCCATATTTAAAGGATTACATGACGTTAATTGGTGGGTCAAAACTTATATAGATATCAAGTTTCAGGGATTACATGCTAGACTAACTTATTTGATGTATGACAAGGGTGTAGACTGATGATGGGGATACATCAGTCTTGTGGGGAAGTTTTCTAATTGTAGATGTTCCGATTATATGCTATCCTAAGCATCAATTTTATTATTATATACGTTATTAGATGTGGATAAAATGTTTGTGGTTTTTTAATGAGTGGGGTTATCATGTGATTGTTAGGTGTGTGGATACCATTCATTATTTTATGGTTGACTTTTCATTGTAATCATTAGATGTTGGTGTAGTGGGATTCCAGTATTTTATTTCGGTTTCTGAGTGTTTTCCCTTATGATGTTGTGATACTACCCCCATGATGTGACATTGAATTCCAGAAAGACATGAATCCCAATGATTCTCTTATTTTGATGGATCCTTATATGATATACCCTTATAAGTATCAAAATATGAGGGTTCATATAGATGATCGGATGTAAAAGGGTTTGATCCAACCCAATGTCTCCCCATGTGGTGCTCTAGTGTTTTTCACTAAGAAGGTGGATAATAATATAAAGCTGTATATTTATTATCGAAGGTTGAATTGGGGTGATAGTAAATATTAGTTACCACATTATGATGATATATGATCTTATCAAACATCTATTAGGGGTGAGTTAGTTTTCTATGTTTGATCATCAATTTGGATACCAGAAATTGGGGTTTGAGGAGGTAGATATTAAGAAAACTTCCTTCATATGTTGGTAAGGAAAATTCGATTCTCTAGTCATATTTTTTATGTCTTAAACACACCTTCTTAGTTCATGGAACTCATCAAATGTAGGTTATATGAATTATGGGACTCCTTTGTAGCCATGTTCATCGACAACTTATTGATTTACTTGATGATAGGGGAGTATTATTCCAATCATCTCATAGATTTATTTTAGGTTCTTCAACGCCAATAGCTCTATGGAATTTTGTCCAAGTATAAATTGTAGAAAAGAGAAGTTCATTTCCTAATTCATGTGGTTTCTCATCAGGGTGTGGTAGTAGAATCGTTGACATTAAAGGAGGTTGTTTCCTTTGAAGTACCAATGATTTTGGAAAATGTTCATAGATTCCTTGGAATCACATGTTATTATCAAAGGGTTCTTCTATATTTTTCTTTATTTTTATCCATGTTGATAGCTTTGAACAAGATGCACTAGGATTTTATGTGGACTGATCAGTTCCAAGAAGCATTTGGACATCTAATGTAGATGTGTATAGGTGAACTAGTGCTTCAGTTTCATGAGGAGAGTGTTATGATTAAGGCTTTTATGACACTTCCCATCCAAGCATGGGATGTGTTTTGATTTATTAAATTAAAATGATATTTTATGGAACTTTTTAGTTATATTCTCATGAGAATAACTATTCAACCAATGATATTAAGTTGGTAGTGGGAGGGTTTACACTAAATTTGTGGTAGAGTTAACTCATTGGGGTACGATTCGTGGTCTTAATAAATCACAAGAGCGTGTTGATTAGATTTTCTCATCCTGATCTAGATTTGTAGGAAAAATTTGGGATGGAGATTCATCAATATTTTGATTTTATGATCTCATACACCATAGTAAAAGGGAATTTTGTCTCTGAAACTTTGAGAATGAAGTTGTGTAAGGATGATGTTTCAGATTCTAAGGGTGTTTGGAAAGTAATGGAGGATTTGGATGCCTTTAACAATAATGTATGGGTATATTATTGTAAAGGATATTTTTTATGGGGGTGAAGTATTATTTGATATAGAAGGTGTAGGAGTCTCATTTGGGTGACTCATATATAGATGTGATGTAAAGTTATATTTTCCATGGTGATGCACTTGAGGGAAGGTTGGAGGAATCTCGGATCCTTATGTGGTTCCATGGGATGTTGTTTGTTTTGTTGGTGATACTCAATTAATTATTTTAGGAGTTTCATACCTCAGCTTTGGCAGTGCACCCTTGAGTATCCTAGATGTACTACGTAATGAGTATGCAGTTTTGGCTGGCAAGGAAGAAATTGGTGGACGTAAAAATTATGGCATCAGGCTTGGATTATTTATTGGTAAAGGTGGAGATTCATGTTCCTAGTGGGTTTTTATAGAATTTATATGTTATCAAGTGAAAATGGGATAAAATATCAAATTATTTCATCACTGTGTTACACTATTAAAGGGATGTTGTTATACGAAGTGGTAAATTATTGATCGGTTGATGAATTTGGCCCACATCATAGTGATCAATGAGTCATGTGTAGTAGATTATTTATTTATGAGTTATGTGTATGAGTTGGTGTGGTTTCATATAAATATGAGGTAAATTTTCCTAGATATGGATTCACGTTTTACCTCATAATTATGGAGGTGATTGCGGCATAATTTTGTCACTTGGTTACACCTCGTCACTACATTCCACTAATTGAATGATAGGAAGATAGAGTATACTATCCTAAATTTGTAAAATAAGTTTTGGGAATGTATATTAGACTTCGTATAATTGATGGCATCAAACCCTCCCATCATTGAGTTTTATTATCAAAACACCTATCACACATCCATTAGCATGGCCCGATTTTATAATTTGAATGGGAGACTGTGTCATTCTCCATTGTGATTGATGGTGATTATGGAGTTAGCAGTTCTTGTTCTTGACATGGTTCAGGGCATGATATATATGGTTCAGTTGGTTTGAGTGAGGATGAAATAAGTGCAAGACTAGGATAAGTCTTTTATTGGTCAAATGAGGGTGACCTTGGAGTTAGAGGTAGGAGAACATGTGGTCTTAAAGGATTCACCTCAACATGGGAATTAGAGGTTTTTCAAGGGGACTAAGCTTTCAGTAATTCTTGTTAGACCCTTTGAGGTGTTGGGGAAAGTTAGTGAGGTGGTATATCATTTGGTGTTGTCCCCATTCTTGGAATGGTTCCATGATCTATTCCACATCTTTCATCTTCACTATTTTCCTCACGATAACTCCCAATTCATTGACTAATAGTATTTTTATATCTAGGATGATGTGATATTTTTGGAGGATCCATTATAAATCTAGGATCATCTGGAGAACGTGTTGTGAGGATGAACCATACCATTTTTTAATGTGTTGTAGAGGCATGGTGTCATGGAGGAGAGTAAATGGTTGAAATATATGTAGATGTATCCCATGTACCTATAGGAATTTTGTTATTTTTTGTTTCACTATTTTTCTAGTGATGTGAAATTTTGATATTATGGTGACATGAGATGTGATGTATCCCTTGATGTAAGATGTTTGATAAACTTCCATCATATAAAAATGTGAGGACCTCATTAATAATAAAAATGCATTATATTATGATGAGAATAAACCAGTGTGGTTGAGTTCTTGGCACCCATTGCAGATTGTATCCTAATATGGAGGATGGAATTACTCGATTCGTGTGTTCAGGTTAGTGAAGTTTATTGTTTGTATTTTTTTGTTTGGACAGTGTGGTGGACGAGATGGTTCTTTAGTGGTTTTGTAGAATTGTGATTGGGTGATATGAGGTGGATTGTGGGTGTTCAGTGTGTATCATGGGTGTTTCATTTGGTGTGTATGTATGAATTTAGAATATATAAGTAATGAGATCCTTGATAGGTATCTTACGGGGTGGTTGTTATTCTCCCTTTTAATTCTATGTTGGATTTTGGATTTTAAAGGAAAATAATTGTTTGAGTGGTATATGATGTAATGGAAACATCCATCCCAAACCATTAAAAGTTTGGTTTTGGTTGATATGGGGTTTTGAAGAGGGATTGAGGAGGTTCTATGGTGGTTAGAGGTTCATCATAACTTTAGTGGAAAATTCATATTGTGAAAGGATTAAACGATATAAATTAGTGGCTTAATGATTCTCTAGTCTACCAATTTCATGGCTTGTATATGGTAAATGGGGGGAGTTCATAAAGTGGATCCATGTCATGAAAGGTGAATTCATGACATGTAATTAAATCAGGTCCAAGAGACAAAAAGTTTGGAGGATATTTGTATTCTTGGGAAATGCACAAATTTAAGGTCATGAATGGGTTACACAACATTAAAAAAAGAAGAAATTAGATATTTTCAAAACCCTTTATAATGGTTTCTTTTTTTAGTCACACCCTTCACTCTATTATTTTAAAGTAATCTTAGGCTTAATTATAGTAACTTCCATCCCTTATCCTGTATTTCAATTCTATTGTATTTGGTGCTTTTTTTGGTGATCTATGGTGAGTTATCCACTTTATATCCCTTTTTTCCATCCATTATTCATAACAGATTCATTATGGTTATACAGTATTGGTCAGAGGTGTATGGGGGATTCATTCTGATTTACCCTTTTCTTGGTTTATCTAGATCCATGTTTTTTTCCATGCAGTTTTGGTTTTCTGAAATTTCTTCATCACATAGTGGTATGAATGAAGTTAACAGAACATATTTGTCATAAGGAATCCCTAAATTCTCACTTTTATGTACCATATGGTAGGGAGTTACTTTTTTTACATCAATGGGGGATTATTTGTGTTGGTAAAATCAATATAAATTAATCATTGGGAGAAAATTAAGGGTAAATGGGAATAATTCACATGATTTTAAAGCTTTGATATTATTGTGATGTTGTGTTTGTATGGGCTGAATTTACCTCTAAAAATTATGTTTGTTTAAAGCCTTTTCCTACATTTTATTTTTTATGATATCAAAACCTTGTTACATATTATTATGATCTCTTAATAAAATGGAAATTTTATAACCATTTGTATATTTCCAATGAAATATTTCACCCTGTATTTATGGCATGTGTGATCGTACCACCTAATTTAAAGTGAAATGTGATAAAATAAACTTTTTTAATTATATAAAATTTTATTTTATAATTTTTGATATGTATCTGTTCTTTTGGGTGGAGATCTATGGTGGAAATGTAGTGTGGGATAATGATGGGTTGAATGGAATTATTTTGTAGCGGTAGGTTGGTGGTTTCTTTGACCAAGCTTTTGGGGTGACAAGATAATGGTTTGTTCAACCAAGATTTTCAGATGGTAGGGTGATTATTCACTTTACCACGCTTTTGTTTTGGTAAGATGCTGAATTCTATGGTAATGCAAGTGAGGTAGAGAGGTGAATGTTTTTTAGCCATGCTTTCGAGGAAGAGATGTGAGGATTTTTTTACCATGCTTTTGGGGAGGCATGATGATGATAATCATGTGATGTGTGGCTGATTTAGTCTAGATTCCTAGTTAATGATGGAATAATTATTTTAATAGCGATTGAAATGGATAGGGTTTCGTTTGGTTACTTTTATGGAAATAAATAATGATCTAAAAGTATAGGTTTTGTGAGTTTAAATACTATTGTTGGAAAATAATGAAATGATTGGTATGGATAATGGAATTTGTTAGTTGTGTGAGATATGGTATGTGGTTTCTGTGGTGTTATATATTAAGTGGTGTTAGATAATGTGGGTGTGTTGTGACTTGGTTAGTGTTTTTTGTGAACCCAAAGGTCAGTCATTTCTATGGATTATATATATATTGTATATTCCATTCTATTTCTATACACACCACACATGCATCGATCAGTCTATGCTAACAATCATATTTTTATACGGAGGGTGTTTTACAAAATGTCATGGTGATAATTTTGGATGGATTCAAACCTACTATCCACTGATCTCTCTTCCAAGTGAGTATAATGCATAAAATGTGATGTATATGGGTATTTTAGTACACTAGGTGATTTCCCTAGTTTCTTTAGATGATATAAGATATGCTCATGTTGCGGGGAAGTGGATCGGTTGTATTTGAGAGATATGTTATATGATTGTGTTTTGGGGAGACTTATGGTGGGGGTTGTGCATTGTAATAGGATGGAATTCATTGGACATCATTTTTTACATAAGACCCCAATACTCTAGTAATGGTAGTGGTTGTGATTTGATTTCTTAGGTGTCATCAGGTGAGATAAGATCTAACCATGTTATTGGGTAGTGTACCTAGTGTCTATATTTTTGAATTGATGTTACCATGCTTTTTAGGTAGCTGTATATGTTATTCAGAAGAGATGGGAGCACCATGAAATATGACATTGGGGTCTGAGAGTAAAAAATTGGTTCGAAAATAATGTAGTTTACCCTTTATTGATATGTTTCTTATTATGTTATCATAATTGGCTTTGGTTATTTGGTTATCATGCTTTGGTGAGGTTGGTATAGATATTTTACTTGTTTAGGTGATGTTGGTTCAAATTTTTACCCAAAGGTTCATTGATATTCTTCTTTCACATGGGATTAAGAGATTTTTTCCTACATTGTATACTGGAATGCTCACCATATATATATAAACTAATATTTAGGTTTTGGGGATTATTACTTGGATTGAGAAAGATGGTAATAACTTGAAACATTTTATATAATTTTTGCATAAATGTTTTTCTTTTCTTTTGTGTATTTCCTTTTGATAACATTAATCATTTTTAGATGGATTTATGCATACACTATGGGAAGGTTTTTGATTCATTTATATTATGTCATATCGTGTCTTATGGATGAATATTCATATCTATTGATCCTATATTATTATAGAGGGTAATTCCTCCAATTTCATGATATTTTTATGCCCTCAGTGTTGGTCGCTGAACCAGGGCCAACTGTATGAAGGAATTGGGGGGGGGG
This sequence comes from Viscum album, assembly GCA_963277665.1. Classification (NCBI taxonomy): domain Eukaryota; kingdom Viridiplantae; phylum Streptophyta; class Magnoliopsida; order Santalales; family Viscaceae; genus Viscum; species Viscum album. The sequence continues at coordinate 1,698,248,029 of OY728155.1, forward strand.
GGGTTAGTATCTCTCTCCCCTCACTGTGGTATCTTTTGTGGGAGGGTTTCGTCCCACCATTTCAAAATATTTATATTTTGGAAATATTTTCTTTTATTTTCTCCTTATTTTACTACTTTATTCTGAGAACTACATGTTCTAATAATGATTTATTAATAATGGTTCACCCCCTTTTCTATCCCATTTCATAGCATGATACTATGTTTCACAGTGTGAATGGCTATAGTCTGTAGCTATTTTAGTTGCTGACCATCTTTATTCTCTTGAAAACCTCTTTTGGACACTCATAAACCCCATAAAACTAAAAGCCACTTAAAATAAACAGATTTTCGAAAAAAAAAGTAATAGTAAATACACTTCGATGAGTTCTCGAGTTTCAGAACCTCCCCACCATGTAATATATTGTCCTCGACCTATTATACCACATATTTTCCTAAACTCCCACCCATATCAAGAATCCTAATGTTTACTTCTCCAAACATTGAGGAGATTTTAAAGGAATATGTATCAATCCCAATATCCTTGATTTCCCTTACTAATCATTCAATAATTCGATTCATTCCATGGAACTCTTAACCAAAAGAACCACATAACCAGTTTCTTCTAGAATAGTTCCCCATCAACTTGATATTTCAACACCAACCATCCTCTTCAAACGCATGCATTAAAAATATACTAAACTTTATTTCCCATATCCTATCAGATTATCATATAATTATAACATTATACATAATGCCCATGAATTCTTAAAACACCTTTGATGCTCCCCCAAAAAACTATATCACACCTGATTCCCATAAAAGATCCTCAATTAAAACACATCACTTTTCTATCACACACTGATCCTAATGCTATTTTATATCCTAAATCACATAAGATTTCAAAATTCTTACCATATCTCATTAATTAACTCATCATGCATGCTCCCCGTACACGAGAAACTATTATTGAAAACAAAAACCACTTCCACCTTCCTTTTGTACCTATAAATATCATCGACCCTCTATCTAGTTCAAAATATGTTTTATTGATTTCAATTATCAAGACCATATCCTAACTTCCTATAACCAGTCCTCCATATAATGTTTTACACACTACCATCCACTAACCCCACTACTATGTATCTCTCTCTACTATATCCTAAACACGTGCTTGTATCCCTAATGTTGGCTCCGAGAACTACTCTTGATACTACCTTAGATACCTATGTCTAGCATGTAACTTTACACTTATTTTTTAATAATTTATTCTTACCAAAATTCTCTAAATTTTTTATTAGTTCACATTCCTAAAACACTTTCATAGGATAATCAAATTGAGTTTGAATGTGTCTTGTTTTTCCACACTAAAAACATACAGTCATTGATCAAGACAACTGTGGAATCCATGATTCTATGGTCTAACTAAACTATTGGATCTCCTCAAAACATCAATTTCATCATATCAAATCACCACTTCTTATCTCATCTAACACCACCCTCTAGATCGATATATTCCCATCCATCATGTTCCTCTCAACTATTTATAACTGAATTATTTCCTTAAAGAGTGAGTTTAATCTAAATATTTTTACTTATACCTTAGTAGCATTCCATAAACACTCCATGAATCATTGAACTGTTAAAATATCATCTCCATTGATATTTGGTGTAAAATTTAATTGTTCTGTGAACCTTCTAGCATAATCCATGTCTTAGGTAACTCAACGGCTTGATCCTCCAACAACGTACTACGAAATAAGTTCTTGAAGAATATAGTATTTATTTCCTTCTACATCATTAATGCATGCCTACATTCTAGCACCTATATTCCCTAAAAATACTTCACTGGTTCTCCAAGAATAAATGTGAAAATATTTAAACTCCTCCCTATGGCTTTATTGATCTAGTAAAAAATATTGTGTAAAGACTCTATCAAAAACTCAAACACCTATGGCCATACCTCTCCCTATAATAAAGGAGGGAGTTTCTACTAAAAATATCTCATCAAATATTAAATTTATTGATCAACACCCTAAGATATCAGGTCAATTATCAAATTGAACTACACTAACATCACTCTAAGTAGATCATCCAAAAATTTCACAAACACCTCTACATACTATCCACTCTCAATTGGGGTTATTCATCCTACCTCAGTTCCTCCACCCATTAATTTTTCTCACCCATAACCTTCTGGAACACATCTCATACATGGCCATGTGCTACCACATATCTACCCTACTAATTCTCCAATAGATACCATCTCAGTGGAATCATGATGATAACCAAATAACATGATCGTCACAAATTTTATAGTCTAAATATCACAAATAGGTAATGTTGTAATTGGTGGAGAATACCACTTCTCATTGGATTCCCTACTACAACCATATGACATATCGGCTAGCCTCTTGGATCCCCTACCCACCCATATTAGTTTCTAGAACCACATATACCATATACAAGTAGGATCACATTATTTTCTAATCATGTGTCGCATACCTTGGTGGGATGAGTAAAGTTCCACCTAGAGACTATGAATGCAATTATTTTTATTCAATAGTTGATACTTTAAATAGAAGAAATATGTTTCATTAATTATATATTTCATGTGAAAATCACAAGCACCTACATTATTCATGTTATTCATAAGATCCAATCATGATGCAAGATTACTTCATCATTACTCTCAATAAAAGAGTCTAAGAAATTTCAGTAAAATTTTACGATTTTTTATCTGAATCAAATAGAACAATCGTAACCAGAAAAACAAAAACAACAATCCCATTTTCATACATAACTCATACTTTATTTGATGTAGGTGTTTTTTGAGCACTCAACATAAAATATATCTCATGTTCTAACACATTCCAATGATCCAATCTACCACAACCCAAATAAAAATGTAGTTTTCCATAAACCACCTTTCATAAAACTTTACAACCTACTAGACAATATTATCACTTGTTAACCAACCTCATTTGATGATAAAATTTAGTTAATAATCTATTTTATTATACATAATTACAAAATAAATCATATGATACAACTTTGTAACAATCCCACCCTATTCCACTCTAAATAGTGACCAGATAAGAGAGTTATTGGGCCATAGGTGTTCCTCCTCATATTAAGTTAGATTCCCACTTGTAGTGAGGGACTAGTAGGTGATCATGGGGGGAATATAACCTCTACTGATAATAATAATAATAAAAATACAACATATTTTATAAACAAAATGTAGTGGATGAAATTTATAACAAAAGTTTTAACTATCCATAATTACACATATTATATATACAAGATAATATTTACATGTTATTCCAATCATACAAATTTAACAAGAATATATGATGGGTCAATAATATATGTACATCAAAGAAACATAAAAGATCATCAGTTCAATGCTAAAGAAACACCTAGACCATGTGAGAAAACCATGAAATCAATCTCAAGCAATCTCATCACATCCCTACTCACTAATCTCTTATCCTTGAGCAATATCTAATCAATGTACTCCAATGAATATCTCATGAATGAATCTTGAAGGGTCCTTAGTCTGTGTGATTATGAAATTAATATGCAACCAAAAATGGTGTCCCTAAATAAAAATCATTCTTTTTACAGGGTATTTAAAAACATAAAAAGGGTAATTTACACATATCACACAACCCACTCCACATGTTCTTAACATCCATAAGGGATCCATTAGCTACCTTGTCTAATCATTGAGTAGGATGATGCATCAATGTTAAATAATACTAGAACACATAGTCTTCTATCCATTCCCAGAAAATAGGATATAACATGAAAGACATCAATATATACCACATGACATCAATTTTAAACATTTCCAAATAACCACATGAAGTTAACCCAAAACCCCAATGAAACATTCATATGGCCAGTCACAAGACCCTCATACATTTTCTTATTAAACCATTTTCATCTTAGTACCTCGAAAATCTAAGGAATTAATTTAAACATCCTTCAGTAGTCCTTTCGAATCACCCCAAAAATAAATTTGAACCCGATCCCCCATCTGATGGTCTCACACAACATCAATTTTAGCCTTTTATAGTGAACACCTCTTCTATAAAAGTCATCAATATTATTATCTTGGAAGCATTATCTTTGGAGACATCCCACCAAAATGAGATGTTTAAACCACCTCAATGGGAGCTATCCCATTTTCACATGACAATGATAACACCATTGACTAACCACAATGAGTGAAAATCACTATTAATCAAAAGACACAACTCGGGTGAACCTCTTTCACCACCTAAAAACCAAGTCAGCCAACTGCATCATTAGTCATCACCATATATATAATCAAACTGAACTATTCCGCCTAACATTAGATGATCAACATCACCAATAATCAGATTTTCCATTTCCAACACCTTACCATGACACCAAATTTTCTTAACCTCACTTTAATAAATTTACATAATAATAACTATAATTCCAAACCATCCAAAAAAATCATATTCCATGCCTTTCATTCCAAAACGAGCTTAGTCAAACCCCTTAACAAAAAAGATTACACCCTTGTATCTATTATAAACAACAAAATCTAAATGTATTACACTACTAGTATCACCTAAAAACCCCACTCATTCTCATTTACCAGACATTAAATAGAACACATTTAAATTAGGTTAAAGATTAAAACCACCTTCCATATGATTTCAAATGCATACTCATAAAATATCATCATTTGATTTGGGTACAGAACATAGGATTTGGAGAAGTATAAAAAAACTAAAAATATGTAATAGTGCCTATAAGTGGAGAAACACCTCAATTAAATGAGGGAAATAAATGAACAATAGAAAAAAGTGTAATATTTACCTTGGATATATCATGCATCAGAAGGTTCCATGATCCAATAATAAATTATAGTTAATGCTCAATTGAAACTCCAAATTGATGGAGAAGGGGTGTGTCCACTACTCTTAGCTGAATAACCGCCCCCATTATTATTTATTATATTTTAATAAAATTATATTTTATATTTTCTTCTTCATTGGAAAACATCATAACAAAAAATAATTGTTCATTTCATGATTTATTAATAAAATCAACCCCCCTATATCTATCCATTTCACATCAATACAATATGAGCCGCATCTGGAATAGTTGTAGTATGTATCTATTTATGTTGAATACTAGAGTGATTCACCTGAAACCCTATCTAGGTAACAATAATCCCTTTATACTCTTCAAATAATTTAAAATACAATGGTTTTTCCAAAAATCAAATATATCCACAATTTTAATGTTATTCAAGGTTTTATAAAAACATATAATTCTATAATGTATTACCAATATGTAAACAATGTTTTTTATATTATAAATATAATATTTTCTTATTTTATGAGTAATAATTTTTATTCTAAAATATATACTATGATTTTGGGTTAATTGTAATTTGAAATTTCACATAATTAATGATTTAATAATCTTAAAAAAAATATTTTATAGATTTTATCACATTTCAAATTGAGAAACCAAATTTTTCATTGTCAAAATAAGTACATTGTTTATTTTTCAACACCAAATATTTTCTTAAAAAAATAAACAATTGTATTTCAATTAAAATATTAATTATTTTCATAAAACAGAAAAATATTAGTTGAATTATAATAGTTTACTAGTTTCATAGGATAACTGCATACAATATGAAATGAAAATAATAAAATTTGAATAGGGTATACATAAAATACACATTTAAATATAGATTGAACGAATTGATCTCATATATGATTGCCTCTATATATAACCCACAACTACATTATGTTCATAATAAAATATAAACATTTAAATATTTGAGTCCTCATACCCAATATACTAATCAAGACCTAAATTGGTAATGATGATATCTATTTCATCCCCACCATCATAAAAAATATGTCTTCAAACTACATTTGTAATAACAAGGAATTAGTGTCTTAGAGGATCTTTCCCATAAAATATTTTTTTCTATTGATTCCAAAAATTGTTGCCCATCGATAGTTATGTATGGACTCATGTCAATAACTTTATATCTACTATTTTTTATTAATGTTCCATGTAACTTCATTTAATTAAACCATTTTTATTTTATCAAAATGACTCGACCATAGGAGAAATGATCCAATATTTTTATTTCAACAAAAATGCCTGAATATGATAAATTTTCATATTGATGTCAGTATTCTATAACAATATAAAAAATGTATTTCAATGGAGTTAACATAATTTCATCACATTTTTTTTTCTTATTAACTACTCAATGGCCTATAAAAAATCTTATACCCATTGATCACTAGTGATTTTCATCCAAAAATTGGTTTATGAAAACCAAAATTTAATAATCCTATTTTAATGATATAGGGTAAAAAGATAATCTAAATAAATAATAGATATAAAAATTTAAAAATTAACATAACATTTACTATTATTTTATAAATTTAAGTTTGTTAACCTATAATTTAACCGTGGAAAAACATTCCATTAAAAGGTACTCTCCTTCTTAAAGGTAATGAATAATGATTTATAATTATATTTATTTTATTTAACTATTGAAAAGAAATTGTAAAATTATAATATATATGTTATACTATGAAGTAAAGGATAATATAAACTTGTAAAAATTAGATACATGATATATTAATTAAATAAATCTCATTTAAACAATATCGTGTGATGTGCCATCTCCCACTCTTAAAAACTGGAAATATTCAATTTATTTGATATTGTTACTCCCCTAATTTAGATGCATGAATTAAAAGTGGTATTGATATTTTCATGCTTTTCCTCTTAATTTTTTTTCAATTTCATCTCCTGGTCACATCCAATATATACAAAGAAAAAAATCTATACAGTATTGAGAAAATAAACCATTCATAATGGAGCCCTTGGAAAGATGGATATTCCTAACATAAGACATCATTCTATACATATTTAATTTGGTTGGATAAATGCATCCCAAAATTAATGGTTATGTAATAGTTATTTACATTGTAATATGAATTTTAATATGTAACATGCAATTTAAAAACGACACAAGAAGAATTTCCTCCATCTTGAAAAAAAATATTGTGCATGATCCTACATTTTCATCAAAATAAACCTCACAAACCTTTCATAAAAAAGATCAATAAAAATGTAATAATTAAATCATTATCATACTTTTATTATAATAGATTAAATTATGGATTTCTATTATGATCAATTCATAGTTAGGGTTGTGATAAAAGATGGTTTTTGGATATTTTAGTTTTACATAGAATTTGTTGACTGGTTTTGATATGATTCTTGAAAAGCCACCAAGAAACATGATAGTCTCCATTACTTATTAAAATTTATTTTCACCAATATTTTTATCATTTAAATAACATATGTAAATTTCTTTTTATTTTAATGGATATATAGAATATGTAGTTTTGGTTTCATACCCCCACTCAAAAATTCACACTATGATCATAAATTATCTATATTCATCACATTCATATATATATATATATATAGAGAGAATAAAAAATAATTCAAATATATTTTTCCATGTTTTCATTATTAATACACAATTTTGTAATAATTTGGATTAAAAATAATATAAATTAAAGAGGAAACTTTTATTCTTCAAATTTTAATTACATTAAATGGGGACATTCTTCCATTTTCTAGATTTCATATGGAATTCAAAAAAAATTAAAAAATGACATCTAAAAATTGATTATGAATATCTATTCCAAAAATATATTGAATTGGATTATTTATATCAATGATATTTTCAAACCATCTATAATTGTTTCTATATAGTGTTTCCATTATAAAGAATAGTCGATTTCCCATGAAATTAAAAATGTGAAGATATTTAATCCTTCCAAAATATGTATTTTTCATAAAAACCAAATATGGTATTTTATAAAATATTCATCCAATAGAAACCCATTCATAAGAGAAATAATAATGAATCAATCATATAAGTGTATAATGAATTTGAAATATATTTTCTGAAAAAACATTGTATAAGGATGCGCAAAGGTTATAAAGATGTGCCATTTTTTTAATTTTCCAAGTATATATAAATATCATTTCATTGATATGATGGTCTATATATGATTATACATAAATAAATTAAACAGTTTCATTATGCATAAATATATAATAAGGTTAAAAGTATGAATTAAAACCGTTCATGTTATATGTGATGTGTACATCTATCTAAAAAGATCAGAACTATCACATGATATAACCAATATGGCATTATGAACCTCAATAGAATGTTAAGAAATTTTGTATCAATTTTTTGATTTTCTAATACATATTTTGGATTATTTTACTCTTCTTTATCCTTAAATATATTATCATCATTCAATTTCATATTCTTTACAATTTCATCATACATGAAAATATTTTGGAGTCTAGGAATCATTTGAAATTTTTATTTGACATTATTTGTCACATAACTTGGTGTTCCATGAACATTAATCTTCCATTTATATGAACCAGAATATTTATAATCATATAATAATTTTATTTCCTCTCAAAGTAAGATAAAATGTTTTGGGAAAATATTAATATTTTCTAGTTGAAAATCTAATGAGATTAATGAATTTTCATTCCATTTACTAATTTGTGGGAATATTTGTTTCATCAGGATTGAATTACTTAAAAAAAGTATGAAGAAAATCAATATCAATATTATGAATTCCATAAATGTATATAAAATGATATTGTTACATTATAAATTATAGATTTTTCATTTTACACATGATCAATATACCTGATTTTTGGCCTTATCCATTAATTTTTTACTCTCTTAAAATCACCATTTGCATTAGTTTTTCAAGTGTACTATAAAAAATTACTTCTAGATTTGGAATAATATATTTTCCAAGATGATGAGGATTTGAAAACATATCAAATATCAAATTCTCTATTTCACTTCTTTCATTTCCATTATGACTAGTTTGGGATTATTTTTCTCTCCATTGTGATACCAAACAAAATAGTTTATTTGTAATAAAATTTTTTATATAAGGTAGATAATATACTATATATTTATCTATGGTTATATAACATAATTATAACAAGGTAAATGTATAAATCCTTAATCTAAACAAGTATTTAGTGAAAATATAAACAAATTCAACATAATTATATTTTCGTGTATGATTTGATCAATAACATACATATGAAATATATGCATTTTATTACAAAAAAATAAATTATTTTATTAAAACTAACATAGTAGAATATAATTGAAAAATAAAAAAATGATATGAATCTTTAGAATACATTTTATTTCAAACAAATAATTCCTTAATTAAATACATTTTTTATCATAGAAAACATTTATTAGAGCAGAACATCCCATGCCACATGTAAAATCATGCCATTAAAACAATTATTTTTATCATGTAAATCAATCATAATAGAAATAAGAAAAAGTTAATTATTAAATATTACTTAAACATTTCCATTAAGATAATATATATAATAATTTTAATAAGAAATTTATCAAAGTATACAAGTATATTTCCAAAAAATCATAAGATATGGAATATACTGTAATTGATTCACACTAGTAGGAACCCAAAAAAATGTGTACGATATTGAATATGAAATAATTGATATATAATATTATATTATGTATAGGCATATAATGATAATTAACTAAATATTAATTAATTTCCAACATGGATATTCATACATTTAAAACCTCAATCAATTGAAATTATTTATAATTTTTTGATTATATATATATATATATATATATTAAAATAAAAAATTATAACATATTTACCCCCTAATACATTAAAAAAAATTGAAAATAACTATAATGATTAACTACAAAATCCTATATAATATATTTATCAAAATGGGGTTTTTTATTATATTTATGTTGAGGATGTGGGTAAACATATTAAAAAACCCTAAACTATAATGACATTTATTATGAAATACTATAAAAAATATAATCAAAATGATATTATGTATTAGAAATTGGGAGGTATAATGACCTTATGGTAACTCAATTTCTATTTGAAACTTAGATAAAAATGAAATTAATGCTTCAAAAAATAAATGATGGACCAGAAACTCAATGATTTGATCTTAAATAAGAATAAAATCTAGAATGTGATGCATAAGGGGATATCATCTCTGAGAATTTAGGGGAGGCCACATGAGGGTAAGAGGAAAATTAAGAATAATTAAGTAGTTTGTAAATGTTGTGGAAATTATTATTTCAATTAATCACCATTTATTTATTTCAAATATCTTAATATACATCATAAAAAATGATCTGACTTAAGTTTCTATTAATTTATTTAATCATATTGAGAATGAAATTCCCCTGAATTGAAATACAAGAACCCTATAAATGTTTAAAAATTATATTTATATAAGTATCTGATGTCAAATTAATTCCATTATATTTATAATAATTATAGAGGTGTTAAATAAACTACATAATATATACAAAAATATGATCGGTCAATCAGAAAATGAATAGTAAATTATTATAGATGTGGTTGAATGTAATTATAAGATTATTAGAATTTAGTTATTTGAGTTATTTTTTGATGTTTCTATAAATTGATTCCAACACTTTAAATTATATGAATAAATGAACAATTCATAATATAGATACATGGAAGTGAATTTTAAAATAAGTTTATTTTTAATCTTTTTATTTTTTTGTTAGTAATAGTTATTTTTATTTGTTAAATTTTTATTCTATCTATTAAGTGTAAGATATATTTTTCTATGAGGTTTTAATTATAATGTTCTTGTTAAGTCAATTTAAATACCTTTTAAACTATTCTTGAATGTGTAATGAAATCTAGGGTCATATAATAAGAAATATTATTGTGTGATCAAAGGATTTAGTGGATAAGAAGATATAGGTATTTTATCAAGTACATTGAAGTAAAGTTTTACTAAGAGGTACATTGGAGTTATTATTATAGAAATACATAAAGTTCATATATATATAATGTTCATTCCAATAACAGAAGATTTTGTGATTTTTTGTGCCCATATTTTCATTTTATCGTGATTGGTGATCAATCTATGATTAACACAATGATGAACAATATTGTTAGTGGAATTGAATAAAAGAAAAATAGACAAGGTATATAACACTGAATCCAAGAACAAGATCATCACATATTATTTAAAATTTATTTAATCCACAAAATTATTATCTTTTGTGAATTATTTCTTTGTTGATGGATGGGATAATAGATCTATGATATATGGTCATTGTGTTTTTGGAATCAAGAGAATACTCCCTCTAGTGGTGATCCACATATTTTCCAAAAATCTCCATACATCACCATAGGAATATTTGTGTGCTGGCATAGAAGATATTAAATCTTAGGTTGTACACTTTTGATCTCCATGTGAGTAACATTCAAATCATTCTACTGGATATCTCTAGAATCGAGAGTGGGAGGTAGAGGAAGATCACTCCCAATCCTTGAGATCATTCTTGGAGAGGGAGATCTCTACAGAATGAGAATATTCTCTATGTTTATCAATGTGAACAACAAAAAAGGAATTTGATATCTTGTAAAATTTATATAATGGGGTTTAATACCACTTAAGTTTGTAAATATATGTTTTCACAAGTTCAATTTAATATTTATTTACTCCCTTTCAGAACCCTATATTTAAAATAATAATTTTATCATTATTTTCTTGATTTGTGGTTAACATGTGAAAATAGTTAAATATTATTTAATAAAATAATATTCAATATAAATTATTTGTCAACGTACCTAAAAACTCATTTTTCCATTCATCTACAATATTTATCAGTCCTTGAGTAATAACTATTTATTTAATAAATAAATTGAACTACAATATTCTCTAATAAATTAATAAATATTATATTCACTAAATAACTAATAAATATTTATTAAATATTCTTCCAATATAATATTCCCTCAAATAATCAGGGACGAAATATATAAGATCAAGTATAAATTATTAATTATTAAACCATGTAGCATATTAAAATTTATTTAAGTATATAAATAATAAATAATAATATAATTTTAACTGAGATTTGTTATAAACATGGTGTGTGACCCTCAAGACCTCTTCCTCATTATCATAAGGATACTCAATATAAATTATAAGGTTAGTGTATATAATCATGCCATGGAACCCATAGAGAGATAATTTAATTTCGTAATTACATAATACCTTTTATGGAAACTCATAGTATATTATAATCATTTTAGCATGATAACTCTAATCAAGTAGGTTGCATGCTTATTCCATCATCCAATATCCTCGATGTCTCTCTGTTTGAATTTATAAAAATCAAACATTTCCATAAAACTCCATGACCATGGATTTATTTAGGATATATCCTTTCCAAAAATGGGATAGAGATATCAACTTCTATTAAAGAACATAAAGGACAAATACTTTCTCCCATTATTCATTAATACAATATCACTTAGGACACAGAGAATATATCTTTCTTCACCACAAGCATATATCATCAAAGTATTCATCAATTAATAAATTTATGCATCTTATAATATTCATTAACAACAATCTTCAAGTCTGAGGATAAACACACACTGTCAATGATAGTAACATCCAATGACACATAAAAATGTGTATTTCCTACACTGGATTTTACCAAGGGTGTACTCCATGAGAATGTTACTCAATGATCTACGAGTCTCCACTCAGGGTAGCCTAATTCATTTTTTTCCACTAGTGTGGAATGTGGTATTTCACATTAGAGTTTCTTAAATTTTTACATCATTTAGTACAAAATGTTATTTTGGGCAATGTTGTAAATAAATTTTTTACATCAGTTAAAAATAACTGACGTAGTAAATAAATTACTATATTAGGTTTTAACATAAGTTATTTGGTATTCAAAATGAAAAATCAACATGATTAAGGTTTTATAAATTCATTTAAGTGATAACAAATATGAAAAAGTTACATGATAAAGGTTTTTTCACGTTGTATATATGATAACCGATGTGAAAGAAAACCCACATTTTTTAATATTTTTGTTTTCAAACCACCACTCCACTAAAGTGGAAGGAGAGAAAACAAGTCAAAAACCCAACATAGACCAAGAAGAAGTTTCTGGAAAACAACTACCAAAAACCATTTATAATTACAACTTTCAAAATTATAATATATAGTAAAAAACTAAAATAAAACCACACTAATAAAATTATTTTCCAATACAAACACATTTACCATTACAACTATAAAAATTTAAATATATATTAAAAAAATAAATTCAAACCACACCTAGAGAATGATATTCCCATAAATTTTTATGTATATCAACTCCCATAAACTATAAGTCCTCGGGTCATAAAAAATATACAAATTCAAAATTATTCATTTAACATGTATTAGGAATAAAATAAATGAAATATTGGAGAATTTTTTATAAATAAATCAAACGTGGTGGAATTTCATAACTAACCCAGTTGATATTCTTTCACACATAAATATTAAATCATAATATCAAAATAATTTTACGACTTCTTATTTATGGAAAAAAAATTAAAAAAAAATAAATTAAAAATAACATTATTATGTAATATATCCATATATTACTAATTATAAATTAATATTCACCTTGGATCTTATATATTTTATTTTGGATATCTTTATTATTATGCTCTCTAGAAATAAATTAGATTCTCTATTTTAAAATAACATGAATGAAATAAATTTATAAGTAATTACAATATAAACATAAAATAAAAAATTCAAACCTACAGGTTTAATACCTTATGAATTTTTTTCACACTCTTCCATGCATAATGCATCACTAGTAAATATCCTTATCAAATGGATAAAAGTTCCTAATATAAAATATCCATTGATACAAAATAGAATTTAAAATTAGTGGCCATATTGATAACTAATACCAAAGAAACATTAGTAGAAGTTGTCAATAAATTTAATATATGGAATTATTTATGTTAATGCAGGATGGAAAAAACTAACATCATGTTGATTCCCAATTAATATCTAGTTAGAATATCATGATATAATTTTTTCCACAGATTCATTGTCATTGCACTCCAACAAATGCTATCTTCAATTGTAATCTTGTAAAAATTGCACAAAAAATTAGAATATGATGAAAATATATCAATTCTAATTTAATTTTTATCTAAATTAATATCACTTTCTATTTTTTCTATATATTATTTCATAACCATTATTTTATTCCTATAAAATAGATAAATATATGAAAATTAAATTGTTAAAAAAAAATTAATACCAAAATGAAATAAATATACACATACCTATATGTTAATATGTTGAACACGTCTATATGGACAAACTAAAAAGTTGTTTATAAATTATCTTACTATACTCACTTAATATGTATTTAATGATACTGCAGTTGATCTATCTGAAGTATCTTTTACAATAACCCTATAATAATATATATATCTATTAATGATGAAAGATATCCTCAATAAAATAAATCATCATATATGAAAAAATATAATGTTGGGAAACATCAATATATAACTCATAATAATATGGAAGATGTGTATGAGGGGTGTAGGAGTAGAATAAGGAGTGGGGTATTTAGTTGGAGGTACAGGAGTGGGAGCAGCTGGTGGAGGTAGAGGAGTGGGAGCTGCAATATGAAACTATCTTTTCATGTCTGCAAACATCAACTATACCGATGTTCGGATCCTATCGTACATCATCACATTAATATCCATGACATCTACTTCTAAATATTCTATTTTTTATAAACATCCTCCATTTATGAAACTATATAATATGGGAATAGTTTTTTCACTGATACAACAACCAGGTATCCTTGTATATGACCCAGGTGTTCGGTATTTCCAAATGTTGTAGCTAAAATATCCTACATACCCTCATCTAAAACCCCCATCTGAGCCCTACTCCTTAATAGAATCACGTATGAAATATTTTATGAAATATATAATGAATCTCTATATAAAATGAATTGAATTAACATAAATAATTATATAAAGTAAACATCGCACAATACTCTTACATACAACCCTTGACTCTTTCATAAGATTTTTTTCTTCTTTTCTGATCCAAGACCTCTTCCATTTTTCATTTCTATCTAGGGTGAAGGAATGGAAACCTCTATAGAGCCTGAAGACTCAGCTATTAGTTTATGAAATTTTTTATCCATCATTTGTTCATTCAATAATGTATACCCTCACAGAGATAAAGTATGAGGGTATACATTTCTAGATTGGATCTCTTAGGGTGATATATTCAATTATTATAAATTAATTATCAATAAATCATTAATAAGATCATTAATATAAAAAACATCAAAAAGGTAACATTTCACATTCCAAAAGCGCTTGTTGTCTATTAATTTCAACAAATTTTCTCCATGTATCTTTATCTATAAATTGATATATATCACATGTATTATTATGTTTCCTATAAAAAATAATTTAATTTGATGTGTTATTTTACCAACTAGTATCTTTTTATTGATTTTCAAATAAACCACCTTATGAGTAAGTGGTAATGAAAAAGGTTATGAGCGGGATATAGATTCAATGCAGCCAAAATGAAATTAATAATTCAAAAAAATCCTTTAAGGAATCCTCAGGAAATGAGAATCTAATTCTTATATGGTCTCGCAATATCACCTTACATACCAACCATAATCATGTCATCCTGTCAACACCATCTTCGCTATCACACACCCATCACTGGAGAACATCACCACCATCAAACACCATAACATAACAAAACACCATCCATCCATGCAATCAAAATTCAACAACAGAACACTTGAGATAGTCAGAGACCTCCAAAGTCATCATCGTCTCCCATCAAACCAGAAGAGTAAAGTATGAGCTCTCCACAACCAAATCCTCAACACAATTCCATCTAAAATCAAAACCAAAATAAACAAAAACCAATCAAAAAACGCAAAATGGTTTCACCACCAACAAACATCTATCAGATCGACCAAATATGAAACAGAACCAAACCTTCAAAAATAACATGAGGATAAATCTGAAAGAACTGAAACCTACCATTGATGATGTTGATACCTGAACATCAAGGAGATAAGGTCAGGTGAGGGGTACCCTAAGACATCAAAACTCAAATCCCAAAACCTCTAAGAAGCCATGAATCCAGATAGAACCATGAGAGGAGCTAAGGGGCTTGAATCTCGGGATGATATTAGAGTGGTCACGGTCTCTAAATGAAAACATCCCACTGAGCATGAAACTAGAGTGAGCCAACTCAAAAGAGCGCCTGAAAATCATCGACTGCTATGTCAAAAAACCCAAAACCCATAAGAAACATCACTCTAGATCCATCTTGGAGAGGCACGATGGAAAACGATATCATAGAAGGTTGCGGTGGCCTGAGTCTTCCACATCGAACCACCTTCGAAAACAACACCATGATGAGAGAACATTATCAGAATGAGATCTTGGATTCAATGTGAGGCTAGAAAGACAGAAAAAACAAAGGAAAATGAGAAGAAAGGAGTGGTCTGGAAGGATCATCACTGTTGAGAGGAAACCATAGGAGGAAGACTAGTGTTCTCAATAGATCTCTCCATGGAAGAATGGTGCCATACAGTTGATCTATTCATGTGATGGATGATTTTAAATCCGTAAATTTCCTAGAACCCAATAAAAAAACATTCCCTCATGAATAATCTAACATTAGGTATATCATATGTCCTATGATAATAAAGAGGGAAACATATATTACTATAAGAATTTCAAGATAAGTAAAATAAAAAAAATGAGCTTACCAAAATAGTCTCCCACAAGTGAGACAGTTTCAATTTTCCAACAGTTATCAAGTCATCAATAAAAATAATAAATTATATTTTATCCTAAACTAATATAAATGTATTCAATTGTTTTGAATTTGTACTTATGGTAATTTAATTATCATAAATGTATAGAAGTATCCTATTGTCTTGCCCATGAGAAACTAATAATTTTGATAAACATTTGTTGACACATTTACCAACCCAGGATCAATTATTTGGCCCTATTGGAGTATATGTATCTTATAAAGAAGGATGAGGCTGATCAACGAGAGCATGGGTACATTCCTTCTTATAGGTATTAGTACAATCATATCTAGAAGTACGTAGTGGTTCAGTTGATTAATCAACCATTATCATACAAATCAATAAAAAAACAATTATTACACAAATATAAAAATTCATATATTACAGGCTAATGTAAATAAAAATGAAAATTTATTAAACTAAAAAGTAAACTAAACTATTAAAACAATATTTTATTAAAATTTATTATAGTTAAGTAAAATTATAATATAATTATTCAGATATGAATGGATATATAAAACAATGAAAACAAATAAAAAATGATGTCTGAATTTTTATAATTCTAAAACATAATAAATTATTTATTACACAAACAAGAATATTTTTTGAATATAATTTTATAAAATATTTTTTTATATTTATCTTATTACATTTAAAATATTTTTTAAAAGAATAAATTAATATATAACTTATGTAAGGGTAACCATAGTAAACATAACAAACCAAAACTAATGTAAACAAACAATTTACATTATTAGTTATTATTCTAGATTTAATAATGAAAATAAAATTAAAATATCTTACATTTTTATGCAGTTTTAAAAAAATAAAACAATAAATAATAATATATTACATCTAATATTAGAAATTTTCTCATGGATTTGTTTCCCAAATTCATTCATTGCCATAATTATATATTTCTCAAGCCATGTCTAAGATGTCATCATTGATAATATCTATTAATATTTCAATCGTATTAGGGATTACACATAAATTTTCATCTTTGTAATTTTTTTCATCACCAACATACAACTTTTTTTTAATATAAAAAATAGACCAATGCATATCAATTTGATCAAGAATAGAGTGTTTTTTAATGTGTTTCCATTATAAAAGGATCATTTGTGTATTCTAATATATTTAGATTAACTAGTTTCATTACAAGTTCATCATTTCTGAAACATTGTTTATTATGATCTATTTGTATTAAAATACTAGAACTTGAAATTTAATGTAATCAAGGTCCCATATATATTCATTGATGCCATGATGTGCATTTGAAGCAAAAATGGGGTTTTTTTCTATGGCACTGGAAAATTATATAGCTTATGCGAACACCAGTACACTATTATTTTAAAATGTACTTCTATTATTGTCATCTTTTCTATGAAATGTATATCCATTAATTTCTTATCAAGATTATGTTATCAAATTTAAACATGGACCACTCACTAACATTATCAATGTTTTCGATGCATCTGATCTATTATGAATGGTCTCTTTAAACCATGAAAAATAATTTTATGATCATTAAAAATACAAATATCATTTATCTTCAGATAAATTTTTTCAACAAATTGATATGAAATTTTATATATGGGTGAGAATTATCCATGTTACTCATGATGTATAAATATACCTTCTCAATATATTCTACTATCAACAATTTTACTTTCCATCCATAGATCCTCTTTCCCTCATAATTAATTCATTCATAGAGATATATTGAAAAACTAATGTGCTCCACTACATATAAGTAGCTTGTAAAAAACTCCAAAAACTCCTCAGATATATCCTTTTCAATAATGGAGGATTTAGGTCAATATGGATTCTTAACATATCCATTTAGTATATTCATATATAATTCAGAAGGTTACATCCAATGTATATAGAGGGCAGTAAATCAGTATTTCCTGCACCCAATATTCAATTAAATTTACCATGACATAAAAAAATATTGAAGAAAATACATTTACAATTGACAAATTAGATAAAATTCTTCATTCTATAACTTTTTCTATCAATTAAGATCAATCACCTTATTACAAATTAAATTGAAAAAAACTACACTCCTTCCTAATATTTATTTTGATATAGATGTAAAATATTCCATGAAATGAAACTAGAGGTATTTGATTCATCATGACATAAAAATCATGAGATATCATACCTATGAACTTCTAATCCTTCAAAGACACGAAATGTTTTACTTTGGATGAAATACGATGTGGCACCTTGATATCATGAAGTCACTGAGAAAAGATAATTTTATAACTATTGGATAATTTATGAAATGTTGGCAGTAGGAATGTTAACCTTCCATCCGGATTGGGAGCTAACTCCAAACATATTCTCATTGAGAGTAAATAAAATCATTCAATTAATTGACCTTAATTATTTCCTTTAACATCTAACAATTTTCAAATCGAGTTGTCACATATATTATTCTCTCCTTTCATAAAATCAATGTTATGTTTCACCTCCATATATCTCTAACATGGTAGCTCAAAAAATATTGAGCATTTCTTCCAAATGTTTCTATCATAGTCTAAATTATGGGTCTTTATAAATTGTCACCTTAATGCTTTTCAGCCTCTCAAAATACATTTCACTAGAAACTATTTTACCAGAAATATAAAATTCATGTTATCTATGGAATGCCTTTTATAATCTTTTATAAGATTTATCCATAGACAAAATCATTTTATCACCCATGTAAACATTTTTTCCCGCATGATGTATTTCATAATATGAAGTCGTTTGATTGGAAATTGTATATCCTTTATGCCCCTAAGCACAGTATCCAAAAAGAATTAACATATTTTGGGAATTTATTTACATTGAACAAAATCATTGAATTCATTTGAAAATATTAAATTATATAATAATAAGGCACCCTAATACCCTTACCCCATAAGATTTTCACATAATCAATTAATGGTAACAAACAAAATCAATTTCAATTTAGGTCTATTTTGGTATAGAGATCATTAATCTCCTCATGTAATACTTTAATTTCATACAAAATGTGGGATAAATGTTGTAAATTAACAATAAAATAAACCATGAAATATGTTTGTTTCTAAGGATTCGATATGGATTCATTCCATCTATGCACAGTCCAAATTTAAGATTTATAACATCATTTCAGAATGTAAAAGACTATTGATCAATTTTCAAACACTAATGCCATTCAGATGGATTCCATTAATTTTCATCACATATTTGCTCATATGTATTCTATCATACTATTTTTACATCATGTGAATTGAAAATAAAGGTTTCAAATGATGAATTATAGGAAGATACCAAAATTATGTGGCATGGGTCTCAATACCTGTTAAATTATCATGTAATTTTTCTTTCAACAAATAACATGACATCACACATTATAGACTCCTTGACCAGAAATTCATAATCTTTCCTATATAGAACATAGTCCTTCGAGAAGTAATTTATTATTTGTACTATAATCTCATCAGTCATATTATTTTCTTCAATTTTTATGTGAATATGAATGATTAATTCATTTTAGAAGAATCTCATTCAAAATTTATAGTAAATCATGAAAACTCTTGTCACTCCAACCATATTTCCCCATAAAGTTAATTAATATTATAACTAGGGAAAAAACTGTAAATTCTATACAAACTAAATATAAAGGGTTTTCAACATCACCATATTGACACTCAATTAGTGGTAATTTTTCAATTATTTATACTTTAATTTCATGAATCATTTCTTAAATTTGATATAAGTTACCATATTGTAAAGTATATTCATCAATATATTTGAAAATATTCTCATTTTAACCCTACAAAATCTATGGGTTGTAACTCAGATAAAACCATCACAAATTAAATGATATTTGATCTCATTTATTTGTAATTTCTTCATATTCAAATATTTCAAGCATGGATAAAAACAATTCAATATTTTGAACTTTTTGGTTTGAAAATTCAAAAAAATCATCAACACCTTTAGCTTATTCATCACTTATTGAATGTTTCATAATTCAATATTAATTAATTATTATCTATACCAAAAATATAAAAAATAAATAACTTTTCAAAATAATATAGTGGGGATAAATGAAATAAAAAATTATTCAAGTTAAACCATGTTTAAATTTATATCAAAGATGTCACGATTTGATTGTATCAAAACATTGGTTTTTTAAAAAAAATATTTATATTTGAAATTTATATTTATGAATACTAGAAAATAATGGAATATATGTTTATACAAAATTGATAAATCATAAAAATAAATTCCTAGATGTAATTTAGAAAAACAAATATAGTAATACAATTCTCTAATTTGTCACATTATTATGAATGATATTAGATGAAACAAAAAATGAAATATTATGGACCAGAATCCAAATCAAGTGTTCCTTTTCCATATTTATTTTAATCTTTATCATCAAATTTATTAAAATATTTATTTTTATGAAAAAAATAATAATTATTATAAGAATCATTAATTCATACTATAATATAATCGTGTAGTATAGTTCAAAAAACACAATTATGAATTTTTAATTCAGTATATAAATATATATATATATATATAATTGATAAGATATAATATTCATGTATATTTTGTAATGAATATTATGAAAAGAATATTAAAAACTATGTATTCTATGAAAATATATTTTATTTTAATATTCTTCACTAATAACCTTAACTTTAAATAGTTTTGTCTACATCATTTTATAAACTAAAAATCCAAATTTATGGGGTGAGAAATGATTTCATTGTGAATATCATGTCAGGAATATCAAATTCCATGAAAATATAACATAGAAAAATTCTACCTTTGTAGTGGGATGATCCTATAAATTTTAAAAATTAATGTTACCTAATTTATGACTAGGGATAAAGTATGAAAGAGGAAAAAATATGACTCATTATAGTCATCAAATCAATATCTATTATCATTTTTATCAAAGGGGTAAATTATTCCAAAAATATTCAAAACTGAAAATATATCTATCATAATATTACAAATATATGTAAGAAACAATTGATAGTTCTTATTATGTATTCAACCATTTTTTCACCATTATATGGATAGTAACACATAATATGGATACTAAATATTTAATATATTATTTATAAGATAAGAATATTCTCACATCACCTGAAAAGTGTTGATATGCATATACTCTACTTACATGATCATTCATATTTAAATTTTTAAAAATTAAAATTTCTGTAAACATTACATTTCATGACTAAAATGTCAGTAATAAATGAATAACACTAACTTAAATTTATCCATACACATGGGTGAGTGTGTATAAATAATTATTTATTCAAAAACATCATCTAAATAAGCAAAAAATAGATATTAGATGAAAAAATATAACATGAGATGCAATATAAACATCTATGAAACAAATCTATTAAAATGACCATAAATATATTAGAGACTTTGAAACACTAACATATAATGTCTAAATTTATTATCAAAAATTCACCATTAAGATAAAATAATATATATTCTTTTTTCACTTAAATCAATAGATAACTAAGGTATATTCATATGGAAATCCTATATTTATGATGATAATTTCTATATACTAACATGCAACAATGAGGTTGATGAACCCTAAGGGTTTATAATGATGCTATTGATATATTTCTATAAATGATATCAAAATAATGAGAATTAGGGATTCTATGACATTAAAAGACCAAAAGTGATGATTGATGTGTGAGGTATACATGAGTGATATGGGTTGAGAAGACCGAATGCGCAATAATGAGGCTGAAAAAACATGAGGATTTATAATAATGGAAAATTGATATTCTAGAATATTGGACTGAAAAAATGAGGTTGGGGCTTCCGCATGAGAGAAATGATCTATATTTCACAAGATTGAATAACATTGAAATTATTCAAAATGAAAATTTATAACATTTAAAATGGAATATCACACCGCTTATATATTAACTGACGTGAATAATATTGTTTATAATATTGGTTATTATATAACCGATCTGAAAAACCCACTTTATCACATAAGTTCTTATATAAATAACATGTTAAAGTGTGATACTTTTTTCATGTTAGTTATCAGATAACCAATGTGATAGAGCAATATACATGGATTTTTACATTGGTAATAAATAACCAATGAGAAAAAGATGACACAATAAATAATTTTTACTAATGTTCCCTCAAATGATTTCCACTAGTTATAGAAAACATATTTAAGAATAATGTCATTGCACTTTGAGGTTCTGATCGTAGCTGGGAACTACAACGAACTTCTTGTGAGACAACTAATCTTAGGATATTATCACATAATATGTTACAAAAAAAGAAAAAGCATGATGTTATAATGATTTTATTAATATTTAATATTATGAAAACATTTTATCATAATGTACATGGAAGTTTGTTCTATGGTACCGAATCTAAAGGACTCTTACTCGCACTAGATCCAACTGCTAACCACCTTCAGTCTCCAATATCTCACATGAGACTCATTATTCTGCTAAGATATTCCATTAGTCAAGGGGATCACCACGTTCTCTTCCACGGGTACTCATATTACTTAAATTTCTCTGATTTATATAAATCCCTCAATATTTTATTCTTATGAAGTGTTTTATTTGTCATTTGGTGTCACCTTGTATCTTTTTCAAGAGAAACCACTATAGTATTATCACAATACAATGTGACACGGTATTTATTGTTATGTACCACATCAAATCATGAAAAAAATTCATATCCAAAAGGAGTCTTGGATTCATTATAAGACACTATATTTTTGGACATCTCTATATAATTAGTGACAACTGGATTCTTTGAAATAATCCAGCTCACATCTCCTCCATTGAGATAGAAAACATATCCCGACTATGAATTCATATCATACTGATTAGTTTGAAAACTAGAATCAATGTAACCCCTAATGAATAGATCATCATCTCCTCCATACACCTTGCACACATCCCTATTTATTCTCAATTACTAGAGAATAAACTAAACTACATACAAACTGTATTATATCACAGAATAGTATTGGATCATACACATTATCCCTTTAACCTATTTGGTTTGAGGACACATTTTCAGTGAAATATGTAAACCATGTGACATTGAAACCAAACCCCTATTTGATTTTTTTCATATTAATTATATTTAGTATATAGTCATTATATGTACTTTGACATAGACCAATAAGCCTCTTGGATCTACCATGAATGATCTTTATCCCTAGAATATAGGCATCTTCACTTTTGTCCTTCATATTGAAACAATTTTTCAACCAGTCCTTAATAGACTGTATGACTGGTATTTCATTTCCAATAAGAGAAATTTCATCAAAATATACTACTTTGATAATGGCATCATTTCATCAAAAACTATTATAAACACATAGATCACATTGGTTCTTAATGTTACTAAATTATTTTAAATCATCCTTGAATCCAATGTTCCAGGAACATGGTTCTTACTCTATCAATAAATTGATTTCTTCAACTTCAACATCTTTTTGGAATCACCTAGAGTCACAAAAAAAATTCTAACATATAAACATCTTCCTAAAGGATTCAATTAATGAAAAAAAATTATTTCCATCTTCCAAAACTATTATTCAAGGTATGATGCTATATAATGCTGAATTCTGGGGGATTTTAACATGGAAACAAGGGAAAAGGTTTCATTGTAGTACATTTCATGATGTTATTAAAACCCTTTATCCACTAGCCTTGATTTATATATATTTCAAAAACCTCCTATTTTCATTTTTCTCTTGAATATCCATTTTTACTATATTGACTTCATATTAATTAGAGCATCAACCAAAATGAAAACATGGTTCTAATACATGGTATCCTTTTTAGAATTCATGGATTCTTTCCATCTTGCTATTTTTGAGCAATTTAATGCCTTTTTTAAGAGATATTGATCATTTTAAATCAGTAATGACTCACCATATTTGTTGATGAGAAAACCATATCTTTATAGTTCTAATACATCTCTTTTCCTTATATGTAGTACTTCTATTTTAGGATCTACTTCTTCCATGGGGACATATGAAATCTATTTCTCTACAAACTCTTCTTTATCTTTGGAATTAACTACATCGTATTAAATCATTCTCTGGTTATACTTTTTAACGATTTGATCCCCCTCAAGAAATATTGATTTTCATGATATAGTCACATTCTTGTCTGAGGGGTTTGTAGGTAGTATCCCTTTGTTTCCTTGGCATACACTGCAAAGAAACCATTTTTGCACTAGGGTTCTAGCTTTTTTCCTAATAAGGCCTTAACAAAATTTTCACTGAACAATAAACATGATTGTGAAAAAAAAAGTTTCATTCCACTCTATATATCGAAGGTAATTCCATTTTCTACCTTTGTTGGTACTCGGTTTAATGTGTATTCGATAGTTTGTAATACATATCCCAAAAAAGATAACAGATTATCTATATGACTCACAATTGACCTTGTCATTTCTAACATGGTATGGTTCCTCATTTATCTAATATCTTTCCACACTAAGGTATAAGGTGGATTTATTTGGGATAGATCCCAAAATTCCATAAAAGGTCAATAATCTCATCGTGAAGATTTTCCCCACCATAATCAGATTGAAGCTTCCTTATTATTTTTCCAATTTTGTTATATACTTTATTATTGAATTCCTTAAATATCTAAAATAACTCATACTTATACCACATTACCTAGACATAACCTTATCTTCTCAAGTCATTAATAAAAGTTATGAAGTAAGAACACCCACCTATAGATTCTACTATAAATCGTTGACACCCTTTAGTTTGTACCAATCCTAGAATTTTTTTGTCTCTTCACCCTATCCAAAAAATGTCTATTTGATCATTTTTACATATAAACAAGAATGAAATATTTTCAGTTGATTTAGAAATGAATAGACTAAATGAACATTTTTATAGTGCTTTGTCAAATTCTTCTCATTTATAAGACTAAGATGGTGATTCTGTAGTTGGGTGTTATATGAGTTCTGTGAAATTGTTTTTTTCTCAATTATCAATACATGTTTTTAATAATTTAATTCATAAATAAGATTACTGAAATTTTATATTATTGAGTTTATAATTTCTTTATAAAAGAAAAAAAAATTCCAAACATGAAAATCAACCCATCGTCATTTAGGAATGATACATAAATTTTGATCATGGCAATAGTTAGTACATAAGAACAATATTGTAAACTAAATTCATTCAGATTATAAATGAATGGTGGTAGTCAAAATTGGGTAAAAAATATTTCCTCGCATCATTGGATGCTCATAGACCCATCAGTCCTCTAGAAATCTTTTGGAATATACCTGATTACTTTATTTGGATACATATGCACGCATCAAAAGCTTCATCTAAAACCTAATGCGTATATATTTAAAGATTACACTCATTATTGATTGCACTATTTGGTTCCCCTTTCTTTTGTGTGTAGTTCTTATTCCATTGGACTTTCATTCCACAAAATAAAAAATTGGATTCTTTTCACTACCCTAATTTTGGATCTTTGTCTTCATGGATGGATAGTACTTTGGAGCTTTAGAATTTTTGTGAGTCTTAGGACCCTTCTCCTTGTTCTTCGTTTTATTCTCCACTATAAGTACCTTGGGTTTATCATGATTGAGGACCTTATCCATGTGTAAAAAAAAGTTTGATGTTATGAATGAATCTTCTCAATATTTATCATATTGTTATTAATAATAAAACTGGACAAGGTCTTGGGAATTGATGAAAGCATGATATCTATGTGAAAATAATCTAGGAATTTAATCCCAAATATGTTTACACATTCAATGTTTCTGGTAAGAATGACTACATGAGGACCAAATGGTTCAGACTCTCAAAGATTATTTGTAAACAATGAATTAGAAATCTTATATCTCTCTTTTATCGCCTTCTCTTGATAGAGATCCCAAAGGTGAGACAATATGCAATAAGCATTAATGTCCTCATGTTTCTCTAAAAGTTAATTTGTTGTGGATGATAGAATGAAACACTGAAAATCTGAATCAGGATACAGATATGTCTCATAGAGAGATAACACTATATCACTAACCATGTTACTAGGAACATTATGAATAGAAAATTATAGCATATACAATTACATTTTATGGATAAGGATAACATGTAAGCACCTATTCCCCTCTTATAAATTACATCCATGTAGAAGGATATCCTTATCAAGTGTGGATTGTTGTGTTATGTTTGATGTCATTTTTTTTGTTTCTCCTTGTAAGATGAGATGATATTTAGTACTTTATCTAATTAAATTTAAACAAATAAATTAATATTATATTTATCAATCTCCCACTATATTATCAAATCCCAATAGCCCTCAAAATTTGATTTGGAATATAGTGATTCTTTGGAATTATAGTGTAAAGGATTCATATTCCCCAAACCATTACCCCAACTTTTATTTATCATGAAACTGGAATGGTTTTACATCAGAATCCCAAATTCCAACTGTTTTAACTAACAATTCAATTATCTGTTGAGTCGAATACAAAATCAAAAAATTATTAAATTGTATTTCCTCAATCCTTTATTAACAGTTACACCAATTACTCCATTAGTAGAAAACCCTTGATGTCAACTACATTAATTCAACCAGAAACATAATGTTAGATATCCTTGATAACAAAAGGGGCCTCAAATTTGTCCATTCAAGCACTTTAAACTACGGTTCAATTTTAATTAAATTAGTGGAAGGCTATACTGACATAATATATTATTGAAGGATTTTATATTCTCTGAAAAAATTTCCAATTAATATTTTTATCACATGCTTTTTGTTATTAATTCTATTTACTAAAGTTATTAACCTGGT
This sequence comes from Viscum album, assembly GCA_963277665.1. Classification (NCBI taxonomy): domain Eukaryota; kingdom Viridiplantae; phylum Streptophyta; class Magnoliopsida; order Santalales; family Viscaceae; genus Viscum; species Viscum album. Next base: position 1,698,275,715 of record OY728155.1, read on the forward strand.
CTTGGATAACATTTATGCATACGAAAACATATTTTAGTTCTATGTTACGTGGTTGTTAATTGATTAATTCAAGTGATCGCAAAAAAAATACTAAAATAATCATGTAATTTGAAATAAATAAAATATTAAGGTTTTGTGATCATATGATATTACTAATGGTTATAATATCTAGAAGATTATAAACAAGTCGTCAACCTACGAGGAAAACACCTTAAACTAATTGTGTTTTTTGTTGAAAATCTCCACTTATCTAGCTATGTATATTTCATGGATTGGTTTCAAATCATATCAAAACATGAACTTCCTCCACTAAATTGGGAGATCCATCAATTATATATGATTTCACTCACATGGAGGCAAGGGGTATGGGTTTACCAAAAAGAGAGCATGTGAAAATAGTCCTCTGTATAATGAGTTTTGAAATGACACGAACACCACAAATTTAATTTAATAATAAATTAAATGAAATGAATCACATGAAAAGGTCTGGTCCATGATCATGGTCATCAACATGCATGCAATTAATTATGTATTTAATAAAAATACCATCCAATTCATAATATTTCTTATTTAATATGAATATCATTTGAATAAATTATTTATATTATTTATTTAATCAATTAATTATTATTAATTATCATCCAAATATACTTGATATTCTCATAAAAAATGATTTTAAACAAAATAAATAAATTTATTTAATATTAATTATGTGCATAAATATTTCCTTTGAGGGAACACTGTGAATACCATTCCGAATCTACTCAGCATGTATTATACTTGTATACTTTTTTATTTTTTAAAAAAATTAAATACATGAGTTATCATGTAAATTATTGAAATTTATTATCATATTAATGATTACAGGAATTACATGATTTTTGTGTCTTGTTTAATGCTTAAATTATTGTATAGTAATATCTATAATACAACTCACATATGATATGTAGATCTGAACATTACACATTAATTAATAGAACATATATATATATATATAACAGAGTGTTTCCTATCAACTGAATGGCCTCATGAAATCACATTACGATAATGTTTTCATAGTATAAGAAAATTATTTTAATTATGCATAATTTGGTATAAGTACACATCACGTAAAAACCAGCTACAATGTGTGTACCGTTTTCATTGCCAATCTATAAAACACCCATATGGACTCGGTTTGTAAATCTTGACAAAGAAAAATCAGAGTACACACTTTGTACAAGGGATAAACAGTGTGTGGTCTTCGAGTTACATGGTCACTATTCATGTAGGCTGAGTAAAAAAATACACAACACGTTTGTGACTAAAGTACTATATGTCGTGTATGATGGCTACGTGGTGTGTACTTCAACTAATCGTGTGCTAGGTGGGACCAATAACAATGAGGTTCATAATTAAATTCTCCACATGTATTAAATTGACATAGTTTAAATTAATTATGAATTAATTCTTTGGGAATTGACCACTAGTACATGGCGTGTACCTACGGGTACATGTCACGTACTTTTGTGTTATCTATCCAGAATGTGTGGAACCTCCGGATGAGTTATTCTAATTTACCTTATTCATAAAATTAATCTCTTGTATTAGATCAATATGAAAAAAGAGGAAAAATCATATCTGGCAATTTGTTTAAAATAATGATTAATCATGACTTTAAAACTGAATGATAAATGGATAAATAAATCAATGATTTTTCAATAATTTTAAATAATTATGAGACCTCTCTGATACCATATGATGGTTCTGGGAGCATCAGAAGAATTTGATGGGTCATTCCTAATATAAATTTTTTCCTTGATCAATGACCAATTTGATATTTGCACAATGACGAATGTCATAATTAAAAAAATAGAATCAATGAAAAAATAGACATGTGATAGATCGCCCGAAAAAATTAATATGATTATTACAAATAATTTATAGTTAATTTAATAAATTAAACAATTTCCTTTCAAGAATACATTCTTCATTGATGGATCTAAATAAATATATACATAGTGTGGTTTTTCATTGTTAGATTAAAAAAGAAGATTCCCTCTATTAGTGATGCACACATGTACTACAAATCTCAGAACAACGTCGTAAGAATCTCCTAGTGCTAGCACAGTAGATTCAAACACTTGCATAATTTTCATTATATTTTCACTAGAATCACTTAAAACATTCTCTATGATCTATCAAGAATTGATTGTGTTAGGTGGATGATGATCTCTCTTCATTCATTAGATATTTTTTTAGAGGAAGCTCTCTATGTCTTGTGATTCTCTCTGGGTGTTGTTGGGGACACAACAAAATGAATTGGAAAGCTTAAAAAATAATATAATTGAGTTTAAATACTACTATAGTTTATAAATAATTATCTTAAAATATTCACTTTTATATTTATTTAATCACTTAATGAACCTGATGTCTAAAATATATTTATTATTATTATTTCCTTGAAATGTTTTTAACTTGGGATTTAATTAAATATTATATTATCAAATAATATTCAATATATATTATTTCTCACTGTAACTAAAAAAAAGCCTTCATTCCTAAAAAATATTTATCAGGCCATGAATAATAACTATTTATTTATTAAATAAATACAACTACATTATTATCTAATAAAAATATATATATTATATTCACAAAATTGATATTTTATATTTTTTTAATGTTTCACCCACATAAATTCTCTCGAATAACTTGTGAGTAAATATATGTGATCAATAACAAATGTATAATTTTTAAACCATGTGTTAGAATAATATTTATTCAACTTGCTAAATAAAAACTAATAAGATATTATTTAACTATGATTCATGATACACTTAGTGTGTGACCCTTTAGGACTCATTCTCATGGAATTAGGAGGAGTTTCCAGAAGTCCAATGTTAACATCTAGTAACATATAATGGACCTCGTAGAGAAAGTAGTTAATTTTCTAAATAAAAAATACCTCATTCAAATGTTCATAGATTAATGTAATCCTTTTATCACAAAATATCTAATTTAGAAGGTTTTGTGTTGGTTCCATCAACCTACGTGCTCGATGTCACTTTCTTTGACTTCATAGATATAGAACTTTAATATAGAACACCATGACCATGAATTTATTTAGGCTATATCATTTCAATAAAAGGGACATAGATATAATATCTTCTTATGAAATAAATGTGAAAAGTCCTTTTTTATATATTCATTAATGAAATATTACTCATGACTAACCCAACACATCATACCTCACCACAAACATATGTCGTCACTATTTTAACTAATACATAAAAGTATATGAATTATAATATCCATTTATAATAATCATAATGTCTAATGATCAATACACACATCCTCAAAAAATATCATCCAATGGCAAATATAAAAGTGCATTCCCTTCTAGTGAATCTCGTTCTCATAACATTCTACACCTGATATTATCACAAGAAAACACCATGAGAAGGTGCCTCAAAGTCCTACTACTAACCACCACTAATATCTAGAATCATTTGGGTCCCTAAAATGTCTTGATCTATCTATAGAACATATATTTAAGAACATTTTTGTTGCGCTTATAGATTATCATATTATAGCGTAACTGCTATGACCTTTTTTTGTGTAAGAAACTCTTAGGAAATTATCAAAAACTATGTTATAAAGAATAATATTTACGATGTGATAAGTAGTATATTAATATCCAAAACTAATAATACATGTTATCATAAAGTACACTAAATTTGGTTCTATATAACTTACTCTAACAGATAAAACATCATTATATATGAATATTTATTACATACCATTATGATTCATAAAAGATTTGAATAGGTTTGGAGTCTTTAAAACATGGAAACATAATACAATTATTCAAAAGTGATCCATATAATCTCCCACTATGTCCTTAATAACTAAAACCCTTTTAAAACATACAAATCTTTAAACCTTTTTCTTAAACTTGTAAAAGGAGACATAAGAAAGGTTATGCTAGTTTCTCAATAAAGTTATACTAGGGATATATCAATGTTTACATAAATATAAATTGTGTATAATGGTATTAAAAAATGATCTTAAATATTTAAAACCATACCATACATATCATAGGTTATAATTTAGGGTCAATATATAATGAAAGTAACTTCATAAAAAATGAATCATTAATAAATTGAAGAACATGAGTTGTGAGATCATAACTATAGAATAAGACATAAGTTTTTTGCCTACACATAAAAATAAAAAATTGTTTCCTTACTCAATGATCCCTAACAATACTATCCTAGAAAACTAATTTTACTCCCCATTACATATTACCCTTAGTAAAGGATCACTATCATGATATTAAATGTGTAATGAGTCCCATTATAAATTGGGTTCACACCCCCATTCAATTTAGTATTATCTCATGAAATAACCATGTTTTCACTATGCATTAGATGTCAAAATAATTCAAATAAAACCAATCAAGTAATCATAATCCATTAATTTTATTCCATAATAGCATAAAACATTCAACATATATCATTACCTAAAAAAAGAAATGGGTTTTATAAGAAAATAATAATTCATAATAACATAAATCACGAAAAACAAATTGTTTTCACAAGAAGCTCATCAAAATAATAATAAAACATATGATTAAGTATTAATAATATTTTCATTGGATCTTATCCTAAGTATAGAATATGTAGCATAATAGGATGTCATATTAGATAAAGATTCATTTAAAATGTCTCGTGAATATTATCTAAGGAAAAAATTCTATTTGAAATCACATATTTAAAATCTATAAATATCCCAATTATTAAGAAAAATATTTATTTTAAAGTAACCTTATAAAATATTAATATGTTATTAAAATAATTGATTGGTTATGATGGCAGGAAATTCCATTCATACCTTTAATGATAAAATGGAGACTCTTTCCACATTTTTGGTAAAAAGTAAAAAGATCCTCATTCATAAAATTTCAAGAAGATTAATTTCTAACAATTTTTTAAAAAGGAAAACAAGTGTAAAAATGGATTTTCACAATAATTGAATATTATTATATACATTCATGAATATATTTAAAAAAACATGGATGTGGAATTAAAATTATTTTTAGCTGAATAAAATAAATGATACATTTCCATAAAAAACATTATAATGGTATAATGTGTTATTTCATATAATAAAATGAATGGAAAACATGTAATCCATAAAAATATCTATTGGATATGTAACTTCATGTGATTATTCATAGGTATATCAGGATATTTTATCTTCTCAAACCTAATCATTAACAATCTCAAAAAACAGCAAGATTGTAACATTAAAGCCTTCCCTAATGTTTGAATTGATTTGAAACATCTTTAACCTAAATATAATAAATTTAAAGCTAATATATTTATATAAATGTGTCATGAAAATATATATAATATCATATATTATCTAATTTTAAAATTTCTAATCTCATTTATTAGCAATTTCTTATTAAAATATTCATTTCTTGGTGTTAACTATTTTATTTTTTCTAAGCCTTTTGGTTCATTAGTTATGGTACTTGTATATTAATCATGGTTACATCATGTTAATAAATATATTAATGATATAAATATAATATATAGTCATGATATATATATATATATATTCATTCATTCATGAGGGATATTGAGAGATAAAAGTATTACATAGTCCACAATGATGGTGGTTCATACATACGCATGAATGTTGTTTTCACTTTTCAACAAATTGAATGAAGGATACCTAAAAAAATACCAATATAAAAAAGAAATGTTATATCTTAAATATCATAAATATTAATTAAATCTTTCCTTGCTACCATCTATGTCTTGAGAAAATGAAAAATGAATCACACCGCTTCATGGAGGTGGATATCCATATGTATACATGAATGATGTTATCGGTTTCTAATGGATTATAATGTAAGAAGAAAAATATGGTATTATAATTCAAGGTTAATAATTATACAATAAATATCATATATAAATATTAAAACCATATTTATAAAAATCAATAAAATATTGTTATGTAAATTGATTTGTATAATTATGTGGATGAGGTTGTCTAGATATATGCATGATGATACTTTCACATCCCATTTGATGGAAAAGATGGTGGATAATGGTAGTAACATAATCATAAGGTCATCTAACTATAAGTAAGATAATTATTTTGTTAATTAATCATAAGTATTACATATTTATAGGAGGTACAAGATGACATAAATTTAATGTGGTCTCATAGAAATGTTACCTCTTCTTTAGTAGGCCTACTTTAGATCCCTTTTCATGGAAACATGGAAATGTATTTTAACAATAACATAACCTATAATTCATGAATAGTGAATATATGGAAAAATATACTATATGGATTGGTATATAAATATCACTCAAGTAGATGAGGTAAAAATAGAGAAGGGGTGACCATTTATAATGGAAGGAATAGACACACATGGAATTACTTTAAGGATTTAAATATTCTCTAATTTATTTCTCAAGTATAATGATTCAAATAATAATAATTTGAATAAAAATACTATATTGTTGAAATAAACACCTAATGTAAATTTTGGATTTATTTTTTTGTTCTTGTAATCATTTTCATCTTTTTTAACCCCACTATTATTCAATTTTAACCCAAACTGAAACAATGAGTTGTTCAGAATTAAATATTTATAATTTTACATTTCGTTTAAAAGTTTTATAATTAATGTCCATAAGATTTAATTTTATACCATTTCACATCATACATATTCTTTTTTAATATTTTTAATGTATATAAATAATTTAATAAAATATTTCATTCATAAAATGCCATTAATGTCAATTATGATACTATTCATGTAATTTTATTTTAACAAAATCAATATAGAAATGGAATTGAAATATAAACCATTAAAAACCCTAATAATTAATATTAATCTCTATAATTCTGTGGTAATTATAAAACATGACAAAAATTAATTTTAGGGTTCTTAAAATAATTTATTAGATTTTTCTACTACATTCACAAGTATTGCGTCAGTTGTGTGACTGATTTTATGGTGACTATTTCATAACTAAAATTTTTAAAGAAATAAATTTTAGAAAACAACTCAAATTTAAAATGAAAGTTTATAACCAAACATTTCCTGGTTTTATTTTTCTTTTTAAATTGTTAGATATTATTGGTAAGTTAGTGAAATTTTGGGGTTTTTTTAGTTAAAATGATATAATTGTCATTATCCCTAGTAAATGTCACTAAAATTTAATATATTATAAACATGGATAGAAATTGGTGAATTAAACATAAAAAAAGAATAATTTTATCTTTTTTAGATATTTTAAATCCATATCATACAATTTTAACCATGTTTGGTCTATTTTACTCGTATCGGGATAAAAAATATTTACGGTAATAAAAATTCATAATTACTAAATATAAAATAAACCTATTAAATAAAATGGATCCTCTAAGATAGAAAAAATAATCCATTTTCAAATATTCTTTTTCATTTAATAGAAAAAATTAATTTTAAAATTAAAGAGAAAAATGCGACAAAATTCTTTTTTTAATTATTTTTAAGCATAAAAGTGGATTAATTTTTTTCACATTCCTAGGAAACTATTTACATAAATTATAAATAAATATATTTTATATTTAACATATATTTTCCCTTTAAATAATACCCCAAAATTAATTAATTTATTTTATTAATTTAGAAACACTTTTCCTACAGAAATATAGTTTTCCAAAAAACATCTCTTTTATTTTCAATGGAATTTTATTTAAATGTTTAATAAATTGATTAAAAATAAATTCATTTTGTATATTTGTAACCCATTCAGTTTTCATATTCTATTTAGTCCAATTCATACTGACCAATCCAATGTCTTGGAGATAACTGTCACATCATATAATAACATTTCAATATTTTATTTCAGTTTTTTTGAACATGGTGTCGGGTATTAAAAAAGCTACCAACACAATATAATTAATCCTTAGAAAACATTACCATAAAATCATGAGGTGATACATACTACTCTCCTTAAATAGAAATTAAACCTTGAAATTATATCACTTCGATATAAATAAAATATTTCGATGTTTCATTACATAATTGGGTTCCCAGGTAGCTTCTTGGAATTTATGACTCCTATAAAGAATTATAACCCGGTGAGTAGTATTGTTTTATAGTACATTATCTCTATAATCCATGATTTATAACATTCTTTATTTCTAGTAATGGGAATGTTCCAATTGTACATCTTCAATGATCTTTATATGTAAATGATCTGGTATGTACTTTATGATGAGTGATAAAGAGAACACATCGTGAAATTGGGAGAGCTTGGGTTGAAGTTCCAAACAATAAGCTACCATCCCTATGTGATCAAGATAATAAAAATGGATGATATATCAAGGGATCTGATTTAACTTCTTTAAAAATTGATAAAATTATTACATATAGAAACTCATATTAATTCATTCACACCAATTTCAAATTCAATATTTAAATAATGATTATGAGAATCACTTTTCAATCGACTCTATTCTTACATGAAGTGTTTCTGAATGGTTATCACTTTCCCCACTATTTTCCCTTCTAACACTAGTCCCAAAAGATTTATTTATCCAATATCATCCTATCATGATTTTGTTTTGAATTTATTTAAATATATGAAACCTAATAAATATTAATTTTAATGACTTAATTAAAGTAATTATTGCAAAAAACACGATTAGAGTAAGGTGTAATATCGACCACCAATAAAATACATTGAAAAATAACATATAATATCCTCTAGTTTTTTAATGGTACTCTCAAACTAACCATCTATATAAGGATGATAATTAGTTTTAATTCAAAACTCTATATATATATCCTACTTTAGACTTCATCATAATGTCAAGGTAAACCATGGACCTCGATCATCAATAATAGAATAATTTACTCCATAAAACCTTTGAACTTCATTAATATATATTCTGTACAGATTATCAAGTGATAAATCATGTCTCATAATAAATTTTTCTTCCATCATAAGGTATTCAACTATAACCCATATATCATTGTAGACTTTACACTTTTTGGGGAGTCTAATGATAAAATCCTTTGTGATGTTATCCCATTTCCATTATGGTATGAGTAATGGTTTTTACATCCATTTAGACTTTTCTCTCTCATACCTAACTTTATTAAATTCAAATAATTGAGATAAATACTATATATTATCTCCATTATTGTTTTAAAACTATAAATACTCATTCAGATATCTATACATTTTGTATTACCCAAATTAATAGAGAATGATGTACTATGATCTTCACCCAAAAGTTTCTTCTTTTAAATCGGGTATAGATGTAACATATGCATGGTTAAAAAAATATCTATCCATCTTATTAAATTATGAACACATAAAAATTACCAATATTTGCTTTCAGTTCTACAACTTCATATTTCAACTCTTAATCCTCACTTTGACAGATAGGGGAAGATTCATTGGATAAATATAAGAGTTCCCATATTCCTCAAGAATTAAATTATCATCTTCTGAAAACACATAAATATTATAAATTATGTTTTCCTCATCATATATATTATATCATGTTCCTTTATAATCATATAAACCTCAGAATTATTTATTAACCCTATGTGGTAATATTTTGAGAATTTATCACCATAAATGATATCTAATCATCTTCTCTAATAAATATTCCAGTATTTTTATTTTAATAGATAATTTAATCTTTATTGGTCATTATATATATAATAAAATTCTCCATAAATATAATTCTTTTATATCATTAATGAAAATATTATTACAACTCACTCTATATCAATATTTTGGAAATTTTATTCATAAACCATAATTTTTTATCAGACATAAACTATCACCATGTCATTATATATAAGAACTCATCCTATAATCTTTATTGATGCATCACAAAAGATCACATAACCCATATAAATTATAGGATTGTGTATGAAGAAGTATACATACTAACCTTCTCTTCATTTACATGAAATTTTCCTCAAATTCAGTTGTCCAATAAAACATAGCTGCTTTATGAGATGGAATGGTTAGTAGATTAGACATCTATGAAACATTCTCCATAAAGTGTTGATAATATCCATCCAAACTAGGAAAACTACAGATCTCTGTCCCAGTGGTTATTATGAGAAAACATTCAATATATTTTGACTTTGATAAATCCTTCAATACACACAATCTTGAAATTATATGACCCAAATATGACACCATATTTATCCAAAACTCAAACTTTATAAATGTTTTGTATAACTTCTAATTTCTTAAAGGCTAAAATAAAATACTCAATTTATCATCATGATATTATTTATCCTTATAATATTTAAGAATATCATCTGTAAACACTACTTTAAACTGTTGAAGGTAATATCAAAAGACACTATTCATTGAATATGTGATGATATCTGGGAAAGTTGTAAGACCAAATGGAATCACTATAAATTTATATTGTTCATACCTCATTTGGAAGGATATATTGCACATGTATTAACTTTTTCCTTAAATTATATTATCAAAATCAAAAATAAATCATACAAAATTATAAATGTCCTCATAGCTGATAGACCAAATCATAAATATGATGTACATAATACATATTTTTAATTGTGATATTATTTAGTTCTTTATAATCAACTCTTAGTCTCATTTTTCCATCATTCATGATAAAAAAAGAATAATTTCACCATGTTATGATGCACATGGTTCAATGAGTCACTTATCATTATTCCAATGGAGTTCCCACATTAATTTTAAAAAACTCAATAGGGACCATTATATAGGGAGTCGTTGAAATAAGTGTATCACTAAGTATTATTTTCATTAAAACATCAATTATACAATTAAATGTAATTATAGGAAAATATTCTTGATATACATCATTATACTCTCATAAAATATGTATATATTTGATGTTGAGATTCTGCCCAACCATATGAGATAAACACCGAGTTTTATATGGAATCAAGACACATATAGTGGAATTAAATTACAATGTATGTTCATATTTAACATCACATATATATAATATCCTCAGTAGGTATTGGGTATCATGGGTGAAATTCCATCCTCAGTAATTGATGATGGACTTATGTAAGGAATTCCAATAAATTCTTAATATAAAATCAGATTACCCTAAGTGGGTAATATTTATATTTTTAGGAAGCACATTACTTTAAAATTAAATTGGAGAAGAATCATAGAATTGATATGTGATTATCATTCCATTTTGAGTGTTCATGAAAAATTAAATATCTAATTACTGAGGTGTTCTTGTGATTCATTTATAAAATTCATCATTTTAGAAATAGTGGGATAATCCAAAATAAAATTCAACTTCTGAAATTTTTGAGTTGATAGTAACTATGCCTTCCATCAGTTCATTATCTAAACCAATAATAGTGATCACATGGTATTTCAATTTTTATGTAGGATTAAGAGTTTTCTAACATTAATAATCATCATTAATCATCAAATTTTAGCAATAGTAAGCATAATTTCTATACTCATTTCATTTTAAATACAATACTGTGGGTAGTGATTTATGTCATTCAATTTATCCAACATTATATAAATTTTTCATCCCAGTAATTAGGTATCTGATTTCATAATGACTTTTCATTCCACACAATAAATGTACCAGACCCAATTAGAATTCTTCCTCTATGTTTCTAACCACACTTTGAGCATAAAGGGAACATTACCATCTTATCTCTAGGTTTTTTAGAATTTATAATGAATTGCATATTTCCTTTATTATCAAAAGTTGATATTGATGGAAAACTCTATTATACATATCCACCTTGATAGAACATAAATTGTTTTCTTCATGAATACTAATGTATATTTTAGAAAACATAATTTGCTATCTTTATTTTAAGAAAAACATAATTGATCAATCTTAATTTCATATTGAATGATAATACCATAAGAATCCCATTAGAGTCTCAAAATAATTTACACATTATTACTAATAGATTAAATAAAATTATGTATTATCTCATAGAATTTATTCCCTATTTTTTTAATGAAGGATACAAAGAATGTGCATATTAAAAAAATAATTTCTAACCCTCATCCCACTCCATGGAGTAATTTTTTTATTACCTCCTTTTATTAAAAAGATTACACCATTGATCTACTTTTCATTCTATGTGACAAACATCCAAAATTCGTTTTCAATGTTATGAACTCTAGATAAACGAAAATATATATTCAATTGTACTAATCCATTTCACAACAATTGGAGGATCTTAATATCACCCAAAAAAAGGTAGGTGTTTCCTTATAAAGGACTAAAAAAATTCCATTCCCACTATTTCTCATTTAGAAGATTAGTATGATTCATTGATTGGTAATTTTTTTTAATAAAAGTAAAAATATTTTAATTTAAAACCCCATATCATTTGGATTCTAAGGAATATTATAATTTCATTTTCCATTGTAGTCAGCATTAACACAGTTCCACTGGGTTTTAGCTATTTAATAAAATGTAAATTCATAGTTTTAAAAGCAATTACCATAGTGGGAAGAAATATAATGATGAAACATAAATAATAGGATATCAAAACCAAAGTACCTTCTTCTAAATCTATGCCACCTCAGGATTAACCTAGGTCATCCGAGATCAATATCAAAACAATAGGTCGTTATCCAATATTTAGCCTTATCTCAATGGTTTTCACTAATGTTTTCTCATCTTAGTTTCTAATGGTAACTAAACCATTATATGATACCAACTATAGAGACCCAAAATGTTCATAAACTTTTATTACTTTTTAATAGATGAATATTCATTAGATTACATTATGATACATGGTGGAATCATGTAGGTTTAGTGTATTTAGAATCATTTATTCATAAACAATATATTTTTAGGTGATCTACATCATCTCTAAATTTGTTATTCAAAATTAGCAACATTATTAAACATATAATACATAAAAACTTTTTCCCTAACCTATTGAATGGAAATATATTAATGGGTGATCTTGGATCATAAAATCCTGACCTTATCTGAAATGTCTCAAGATTTTTAGTAGGAACTCTTTTGTCTAATTTCATTTAAATTTCATTTGGTTTTTATATTGGATTATGTTTTCCTAAAAATTTTGAAAAATGGAAGAATGGGGGCAGTGAACAGTTGGTGCCTGGTTTTTTGTAACCATACGTAGTACCTTAGAAAACCTAAACACTCAGACTTTAAAAAGTTGCATGATTTCTCCATGGGTTTTCAAACCATGAACCCCTTATAAGAGGCACAGGGTTAGGGGAAACTGTGTGCCTCAAGAAGAAAACCATGTGTAAAATATTTTAATCCACACAAAATTATTAAGAAAATTACCAAACATATTTCTTATAACATTGAATGCCCAAGATCTATCCATAATGGATTTCTCTCATTTCTTGAGCCTCTTAAAGAGATTCTAAGGCCATATGACCTAAAATCATTGTTATTTGGGGCCCGATTGGAAGATCTCATTGGGTATGTGGTTTATTCTCAATTGATCTCCCCTTATTCTCCCATTATATTGGTGGGATTCAATCATATATTTTGTTTTAACTAGATATAGATTTCTAGAGTCTATATCTAAGATTGTGGATGTAGATTTAGTAATAAGATGTCTTCATTTTTACAATTTTGGTTTATGTTTTAGATCTGCATCTCATGCAACCTCGTAAATCCTTCCAAATTGGGGATTTTCCATTGGGTGAATATTTTTCAACTAATTCATATAGTTCGTATATAATTTAAATACCATAGTCTTGATGGAAAATATGGGTATTTAATTTTTTAATTTCTATTAGATTTCAATAAATCGAGTTCTTCATTAAATTAATTAATTTGGATAATTAATTAATTAAGTAAAATGTAAAATTGAGATTTTCAAATTTTAGATCATGATTAATTAATTATTGACCTAATTATGAGTTAATTTAAATTTTTTATTTATGTACAATTAATTGTGTATATAATTTTTGGAATATTGAATTTTTTTTGGGATAATTAATTTTTAAATTAATAATGAGATATTCAGATTGGTGAATTGAATGATTAATTAATTAATTAATTATTATATATTGAGATAGTTAATTTGAGATAATCAATTAATGAATTAATTATTAATTATTGAGATTTTCAATAGAGATAATTATTTGTGGAATTAATTAAATGTTACTGACTAATTAATTTCTCAGTTAATTATATGAATAGATTTGTTGAATTGTTAGAGGAATTAGTTTAGGTGAATTTTATGATGACTAATTATTGAATTAGTAATTAAATTTAGATGACTAATTGTTTTGGTAATTAATTAATAGGATTTGTATGATTAACTATTTTTTGAATACGTAATGAAATTTATGTGGATAATTAATTGTTGAATTAATTATGTGTTGATGAATGGGTACATGGTCATTACATTGTGAAATTATGAATGGTAACATAGTCATTCAATTCTAAAATTATGAATAGTAATATAGTAATTCAATTGTATAATGTGTGAATGGTTACATGTAAATTCAAGTATAAATTATGGGATGGTAACATAGTCATTAAATTGTTTAAATATGAATGGTAACATGAGAATTCAATTATAAATTAATGAATGGTATCAATGGAATTTGGAAATATGATATAATTTGGGGATAGTTTAGAATCTGGAATTAGACAAAGCACATATTGGGATACTGGTGTCCATGGGAACATTGGGGTTATGTGGTTAAATAAACAATAGTTGATAATGTGATAAATATTTATTGATAACTTTTGATTTATTATTCATAAAACTGCATACACTATTATTTTCATGGATATTGTTTTTGAGGTCATTGGTGGTGGGCTACTGAGTCGTACTCACACTCTACTTAAGGTACATAATCAGTACCCATATATATTTCATGGTATTAGGATAGGATAAGAGAAATGGACCTATGTTAGATGTATGAGTTGGGGTGGTACATGGATAATTGATCCAAGCGTGGTTTGGGAACTTCCTGGGATTTTTTAGTCTCTTTACATTTCAGATTTCATTTTAGACACATGACATGTACATTAGTACGAAATGTCATTTGTTTGTTTTTTATAATGTATTTCTAGTGTTTTTTATCATGTGATATTAGAATGCTTATAGTTATGGTTATATATATATTGTTATTGTTTATTTATTATCCACTGGTGTTTTACTTTAACAAATAGTGCATAGTCTCCCCATAATTTATATTAGACCCTCACTGTTAGTTGGGAGCCTCTATCATATAGGTACGTGTTCTTGAGGTAATATGGTCAACCAAATCTAGGTACAGATGTGTTGAACCTGGGTCGAGACGTTACAATGTGGTACCAGAGCCTAGTTTTCTTTTTTATTACGGTTTGGGGAAGGCATACATGATACTAGAAAGACTTGGACCTTGGTTATGATCTCATTCATGGGAGTATATAACTCATGTATGGGGTAGAACCCAAGTACCAAATGTGGGATTGTTATTATATATTTGTTGTTGTTGTTGAATGTTTTTTCACCTTGGCTGAGAGACTTGTCTTGTGATGTGATAATTGTTTTTGAGGTTTTTTGAGTATTGACTCATTGCCAAGTATGGAATGAGGGTTGAGTATATCATCATAATTATAGGAACTCAATATTATCTTGGGGCGTGCATTATTTTAGGAACACATGAGAAAATGATTTATGGGTAAGTTGTTGAACATTAAGTTTGTTTCTTTTCTTGTGAAATTTCACTAAAATGTTTTCCTAACATGAACTTGAGAAATATTGTAAAATGATGAAAGATGATAGTAAACGGGTATCTAAATGAGAAAGTTGAATAATGAGAATGTGTTTAATATTTTTAAACAGGACCTTTGTGTACTATGGTTAAGGGTAGTGATTACACTTTAGTTTTAACGGCGTGTCATGGTTGGGGGAAAATGATTGTTGTTTCTTTTTTGGTTTTTTCCTCTATTCAAAACCTGTTACTATTTTTATATGTGTCTTGATACATGTGTTTGGAATTTTAGAGAGTATGCATACCTGATGAATATTGTTGAGAGGATGACTAGAGGACATTTCTAGCGATGATCATCTAGTGGTAGAACCTAAGGCATCGATCGTTTAAGGTTAGGAAGGTGAATAGAATGTCTATGATAACTTTTATCACTTCATGTAGCTTATAGAAATAGATCTAGAGAATGTATGGAAAGGTATTCCTTATCTTAAATGGGAGTTTTAGTTTTATAACCCACTAATTTTTACTATAGTGAGGGGAAATGAGAGATATTTGTTCTAGATTGAGTCATTCCAGACTATACTTTACCACTTGGAAACTCCTTTGGAGTAGATATTCAAATTGGATACTAATATGCTACAAGGATCAGGGAAGTTTTGATAGAAAATTTTGGAATGGAATTGATAGGATGACGATATTCTATGGAAGGAATTCTTAGAGATCTTATTGGATCCCTTCTATCCCAAGATGATGATATGGGTGGGAGAAGTTATGTTCAGTTGATGGAATTGGGGGAGTATGTATTTCATGGACTATGACAGATGATTCCTATATTTTCAATGCTTTACATTAGCAATATAGGGTGATGATATGACTATAGAGAGGAATTTCTTGGATATACATAAATGTGAGATTAAGTCCCAAGTTAACTTCTTTCATTTAAATAAAATTACTAAATTAATGGATTAGGCTCTCTTAGTTGAGGGGAATGTGAAGGAGGCTTCCAATGAAGGGGAGATAGTTAATGTTGGATGGTAAGGATGTATGAATTCTGATAGTAGTAAGTGTTGATATGATTTTTTTAGCTTGGGTAGTGGAAAGATGAGTGGAAATACAGGAGGGTTAGTTTCATAGGACCTTAACATAGTGATCTTTCATAAGTGTGGTAGGTCGGTCCATTATTTCATAAACTATTCATAACCATTAGTAGAGTAATGGGAATTTTGAAATATGGGACTTGTAAATACGATCTGAAAGACCCTTCAATATATGGGCAGTCATGGTGCATCTAGGTAGATTCATGGTGTAGAAAGGGAATATTTTACACCATACCAAGATGTAGAGTAGAGTTATACTAGTTGAGAATGTAGAAGAGGTGGATGATATGATTCTAAGAGGGAGTGCAAGTATCAGTAGGGTGGTGCAGCTCAGGGGAGTCAAGTTGAATCATAGAAAAGGGGGGATGGATAGTTACATGTGGTTCATCCTATAATTTTGAATAGAGAGGATAGACTAATGACAATGAGATGCACTATTATTTGTTATTCTACATTAAATAGTTCTATATTTGATAAACGTTTCTCCCATTCCATTATTTATGCTCAAAATGTTAATAGTATGAACCTCATGGTGGAGTTCGTGAGTGGAATGTTGACGATACACTCACTTATCGGATCATAGTCGGGGGACATCTATTTTTTCATGGGATATTATCTCTTGGTTAGAGAGTATATATTTCTATGGGATCTTCACATCCTTGAAATTTCAGGTTTTGACCATATCTTGGTTATAGATTGGATTGTAACATACTATGTCTACATTGATTGGTATCATAGTAGAGTGACTTTTACATCTCATAAGAGTGACAACTATTTTCACCATGGTGATTGGGTTATCTAGGAAGGTTGAGCTGGGAAATTACTCATCAATTAAGAGAGATCAAAACCTAGGTCACTAGTCTATATTTAGATGATAGAGGTGTAAATAAAGATGTTTTCCACCTATAGTGGACTAGTTTATGGATGTGTTTCCTGTGGATTTCTTAGGGCTTCCACCAATGAGATATGTGGAATTCACCATTGATCTCATATTGTAGGATGAGCTAGTTTATTATTCCGCCTTACAAAATGGAACCGGAATAGCTTCATGATCGTAATAAGTAGCTAGAGGGGTTGGAGGATAAGGTATTTATACATTCGTGTATGTCTCCTTGGTGTTCACCAGTGTTTTTTTCTAAGAAGTATGGTGGGATTTTTCCCTTATGTGTCAAATACAAAATCTGGAACCAGATAAAAGTGAAGAACCAACATCTTCTTCCATGTATCAAATATATATTTGATGAGCTAAGAAGATCTTGTGTATATTTCAAGATATATTTGAGATTATGGTTTCATCAGTTGTGAATTCATACATATGATACACTAATGACTGATTTCAGAAGAATTTGTGGCCTATATGAGTTCGTCATAATGTTGTTGGTGTTAACGATTGAACCAGAATAGTTTATGTCCTAGATGAATTGGATATTTCACTCATACCAAGATCAGTTTTTGGAATTATTTTTGTATCGAATCTTGGTTTTCTCCATGAATCATGATGATCATTCCTAAAATCCCGAAATCACTATGAGTACAATGATATATACACCAATATTTCAAAGTTTCATTTATTGATTGTTCATTCACACTTATTGGGATACATCATCTCAGAGGATGGTGTGTCATTGGTCCTAGATAATGTTCACAAAGATGTATCTTGAGATAAAATTAAGAACGTTTTCATTATTCAAATATTTCTAGGGATATCGGAATATTATCATAGGTTCTTTCTAGAGATTTCCAATTTTAATGTGATTCTTTTGGGGTTGAAAAAAAGGGGTTATTGTTTGATTGTTATAGTGCATGTGATATTTCTTACTAGGAACTAAACAAGCACGTTCCATCAGCACCAATATTGATACGACATAGGTTTGGTGAGGAGTATATGATGTATTTTGATGCTTCTAGGATTGGACATGAAGTAATGTTGATATAGGGAGATCGATTTGCAGTGTATGGATCTCTTCAGTTGAGGCCACATGAATAAAACTACACTATACAAATCCTCAAGTGACAAGAATTTATTTATTCCATGGAGTCTTTATGTCACTATCTATTGGGTGAAAATTTAACTGTGTATACAGATCACAAGAGATTAAAGTACATCGTTTCACAATGGTATTTGAATTTCAAGTAGCTGATATGGGTGGACTGTATCTAATCAGTTGATTTTGGGATATCATATATGCTCGTGAAGGGTAATAGTGTAGCTGGTGCTTTGAGAGGAAAAATAATAATCATAGAATTAATGAGTATAGTGATGAGTGGAAGATGATAACATTAATGGATAAGATGAATGTGGTGGTTTAGGAGAGTTAGGAGAAAATTAATACAATATTAGTTTGAGTGGAATCTACAATTCTGAGATAGATTAGGCACAAATAGTATGGGATCCATAGTATGTGAACGTGAGGGAAATACATAAATATGTGAAGTCACCTTTAAATTGGAGCATAGATGAGGGTGACATCGTCTAGGTCAGTAAATAGTGTGTGGTGCGTACGATCATGCGAGATGTGTTGATGTGGTAATTTCATGACTCAATGTGTGTTTTACATACTAGTGTGAAAAAAATGTACCATGAACATTGATGGCAGTTTTGGTGGTTATGCATGAAAAAGAATATAGTTGGGTTTGTGACACGATTCTATACCTATTAATAGGTAATGGTCGAGAATAAAGAACCTATAGGTTTTCTACATCCATTACCCATTCCAAAGTGGAAGTGGGATGATGTGAAAATGGAATTTTTAGTGGGTATCCCAAGGACACCTCAAAAGAATGATGCTATTTGGGTAGTTGTGTACAAACTGATGAAGGTTTCACATTTCTTACCTATACATGAAACCTTTTTAGTGGAGCAGTTGGGAGAACTGTATGTTCGTGAGATAGTCTATATGCATGTAGTGGCACAAACACTAGTTTCAAAACATGATTCACACATTACTTCAAACATATGAAATGGAATAAAGAAATGTGTTGGGTACTTAGGTTTTTTTGGGTATGGAGTTTCACCAAATGAAAGATGGGAATTTGAAGCATACTATATAGGTTCTAGGGGATATGATACGATATTATATTCAATACATTGGTTGTACATGGGATATGCACCTAGAAATGGTAAAGTTTATCGATAATAATAGTTATTAGGTAATGATAAACATATCACCATATGAGGATCAATATAGTAGGACATGAAGATCACCTTTATGTTTGATGGATGGAGGTGATTCGGATTTGTTGGAACTGAGTCTCATAGAGGAGACATCAAAGTAGGTAGAACTAATTCAAAATCATATGGATGTGGATAAGTATAGAAAGAAGTCATATGTAGATATAAACTGACGAACCATAGAGTTTACATTGGGTGATTATATCTTCTTTTGATTGTCTCCTATATTGGGTCATTATAGTATATAGAGGTAGGGAAAGTTGGCACCTAGGTTCTTTCGATCGTTTGAGGTTGTGAAGAGAATCAGTCAAGTGGCATACCAATTGCATCTTCCATAGTGATACAGTGATATACATGACATCTTTCATGTGTCAAAACTATGGTGGTATCACCCTAACCATTCTCATGTAATTGATATGGACGATGTTGAGCTTGAGAGAGATGCATCATTTGGGGAACATATGATACGTGTGTTGGATCATATTGAGAAAGTCTTGAGGGGAAATATCATGTTGATTGTTCCTGTATTGTGGAAACATGGATATGTGTAGAAGGATAAATGGCAGTGATGTGTATATATGGTGGCTCAGTGGCCTGATCTTTTTAACTTGAAATCATAGAGATGTATTGGAGTATAGATCATGGATGAGCTATTATAAGGTGGGGAGATTGTGAGATCCCAACCATTATCTAAAAATGAATTGGGATTTTTATAAGGTACTCTTTTGTATAATTTTCAGTACTTTTTCTTTGGGTTTTACTTTGGGGTGTTCTTTGGTAAAAATTGAGAAACAAATTGATGAAATATGGTAGTGCATGGTTAGCGAATGGATTTCCCAAATGGTACACCCTGACCTATAAAATTGTGAAATAATGAATAGTGAGAAATTTCATGACTAGAATATTGTTTTTTTGAACTGTTCTCCCTCTTAGGAGAAACCATTCGCCCCTAGAAAAGGTTCATGGTTAGGAACATAGTTAGGGGAAACTACACACCCCAAATAGAAAACTGTGCGTATTAGCTTTTTATCCCTAGAAAATTATTAAAAAAATATGGAACCCCAATCATGTACCCTCAAATGCACTATCTTGTCCCATAACTGATTTATCATAATTCAAGAGACTCGTAGAGGGATTTCAGTGTTTTCCAACCTCTATTCTAGGTGATTCGATGCCTGATTTAGAAGA
This sequence comes from Viscum album, assembly GCA_963277665.1. Lineage (NCBI taxonomy): Eukaryota > Viridiplantae > Streptophyta > Magnoliopsida > Santalales > Viscaceae > Viscum > Viscum album. The sequence goes on from OY728155.1 coordinate 1,698,296,906, forward strand.
TATGCATCTCTTCAGGTACGTGGTTTCTTACCTATTAATCAATAAAAATCTTCCATTCTTTAAGTGGGGTTTACCATCAATTTTTTGGATTTATATATATATTTTGGTTCTACATCAAGACATGTGTAATGGGTTCTAGAAATAGGATATCTTGATTTTTTTAATCATGATTATTATTTTTAGATCTGGATCTACTGTTATGTCGTAACTCCCTTAAAATTGATGATTTCTATTACCTTATAGTTTTTCAATGAATTGAGGTTGGTGGTCTATAATGAAAATCCCACAGTCTTCACTTAAAATTTGTGTATGTAATTTTATGATTTCTATAATATTTTTAGCAATTTATTTCATGATCAAATTAATTAAAATTTCTAATCAATTAATTAATGAAATTGTAAAAATTGTACATTGGGAATGTAGATCTTGAATAATTAATTATTGAATTAATTTTTGGGGTATATAGATTTTTTATTTAGTGATAATTTAACATTGAGTTAATTATTGGAATATTGAATTATTATTTGGCATAATTAATTTTTGAATTAATTATTTGATATTGATATTTGTGGATAGAATGATTGATTGATGAATTAATTATGAGATATTGAGAAATATTATTTTTGATAATTAATTGGTGAATCAATTATATGATTTTAATATTTGGAGTTGAGATAATTAATTCATCAATTAATTACGGGTTTGTGATTATGTAATTTATTAGTTAATTGAAGGGATTGATATACCTAAATTGATGGATAATTAATTAAGGGGAATTATGTGATGACTAATTTATTAATTTTTAATGAGATTGAGATGATTAATTAATTTTTGGATTAATTAATGTGATGGTTATGATTAACTGATTTATGAATTTGTAATGAGATTTATAGGGTTATATAAATATTGAATTAATTACATTTTTTTTAATAGTAACATGGTAATTATATAGGAAAGTTTTGATTGGTAACATCATCATTCAATTATGAAATTATGAATGGTAACATTGTAATTCAATTGAGAAATTATGAATGATAAAATTTCCATTCAATTTTAAAATTATGAATGGTAAAATGGTTATTCAATTGTATGAAGTGTGAATGTTAACATGGTAATTAATGTATGAATTGAAGAATGGTAGCATGGTCATTATATTGTATAAATTAAGAATGATCACATATGAATTCATGTTTTAATTAAATAGTGGTTATAATGGTACTCTAAAATATGATATCCCTTGGGGATACAAAAGAATATAACATCTGCCAAACGGGTGTTGAGATACTTGTGCTCATGGGTACCCATTAGTTTATGTAGTTAAAAAAAGAATAGTTCATAATGTGATAACTATTTATTTATGATTTATTATTTATTATTTATAAAATTTCATACACTTTTATTTGAATTTATATTAATTTAGACGTCATTTGTGGTGGTCTACTGAGTTGTACTCACACCCTACTCTGTATGCCTGATCTGTACCCGAATAGATTTCATGGTTATAGGATATGATAAGGGATAATTCCCAGTGTTAGAAGGATAATTTGTGGTGGAGAATGGATGAGAGAGCCAGATGTTATTCAGGACCTGCATGGGAGTTTTTAGTTTCATTGATTTTGAGTTAAGATTTTAAAACATGACATGTACATTAGTATGAAATATCTATTATTCAGTTCTGATATTGTATTTCTAGTTTTGGTCATCATGTGATATTGGAATCATCCTTGTTATGGTTATATATATTTTTTTATTTTTTATTTTCCACAGATATTTTACACTGACAAAGATGATTTAGTCTCCCCATGATTAATATTAGACCCACGTTTCTAGTTGTTAGCATAATATATGGAGTTGCACCTTTTCTCATGTAGGTGACCAGCTCGAGGCACTGGTGTGTGGCACTCGGGTCGGGATGTTACACATATTCACAGTAAGGGTAAACAAGGGAGAGATCAATGATCACTTAAATAAAACATCTATATAATGTTTTGATAACATGAAAATAAAATCTGAAAACTATACCATATATATCAAAGATCATAATCTTGAATCATGGTATAAATATTAGAATGTCATAGGATATGAATCATAATTGAATCAAAAAACATAATCCATGAGGGCTTATTGTTGGAAAAATACATCAGTATGTAGTGTACACAAAATCATAGATATGCATTTCCTAATTTAAGGCTCAAATCAAATATTATCATAGTGGATTTGGTTAAATACCCATTACATCATAGCAATATTCAAGGATCACTCATGAAACATTTTTAGTTCACATAATCACTTACTAAACTAGTTTTACTCCACACTTCATTGTATTTTATTTTATAACATATGTATATTTACTCAATGAATTAAAGGGATATATAATTCTAGGACAACCTTCCAGATAAATATAATTGATTCTTATGTGTGATAAAATATCACAAAACATTCATCATATATCAAAACCCATTAAAAATACACAGGTTCATTAATATTTTAATAATTCATCATAATATAGACCATTAAAAATAAACAAGTTTCATAAAAATCTATTTATAATAATATTAAACCATATAGAGAAATTATATTGATTGTATCATGGGATCATACCCCCAATAAATCATAATTATCATAAAATGATGTCCTTATTAATTTAAATTACATTAAAATACCTCTAGAATACTTCTTATCGAAAATATCCATTTTATTTTGAAATAAATTATTTTAAATTTAGAAATTCACTAATATTAATGACATCGTTTTCATTGAAAATAACCCTAGTAACCTATAAATTAATCTTTAGTGAATTGATTTTTCATGATTTTAAGGAATTATATTCATGTTGTATATGTTAAAGAAAATATTCCATTTACATTTCTGATAAAAATTCAGATGTACCTCATTTATAAAATCTCAATAATAATCTATTCAATCCATTTTAAAAAAATTAAAAATTGGAAAAAATGAATTTCAAATTTTTTTGGAGATTTTTAAATAAATTCTGAAAAATATTTTTTAATTAATTAATATTGATGAAAAATAATTTTCGACCAAAAGAAGAAAAATATTTCTTTTCTTGAGAAATGTAAGATAAATATAGAAATCAATTAGTCTCTACGAAAACAATTAGAATAATAATCTTTGTAAAAAATGAAATATAATTATAGAAAACAATTGATCTGTACTAAACCATTATATGCATTGATAAATGTTTCTTATAAAAGTTAACTATCAAATTATTTACAAATTTATCTATTGACTATAAATTTACACTGATTCTAAATATGAATGATCAAATTAATCATAGGATTAAAAAGATAATTCATTATTAATTAAAAAATATTATTCATTGGAAGATAAATAAATAGTACCTACTACACTTGAAATGGATTTATATGTAACTATTATGAATGAATAAAGTAATAAACTGAAAATGACCAATGGGTTACTAAGGAAAAAAATATTACAGTTGAAAATATAAAATGAAAATTAACTTTAAAAAATTGAAAAAAAAAATATTGATATTCAAAAACTAATGATTATATAAATTTTGTTGATCATAATTTTGTTTATCATAAATATGATAAAGAGAAAAGAAAAATTAATGTTCAAAATAAATCAGATGTTTATTGTTGAAAAATTATTTTCTCTAACATTATATCTTGTATAGAAAATTTATATAAAATTTATCCTCATGTAATAACATTTATAAATTTAAATGTAATAGGTTTTACTTTTGAAAACCCATATTTTCAATCAAAATATTGTGAAAATAAAACCATTCATATTTATACAAAATCCCAAATAGGATGTAACTAGAGTAAATATTCTTCTTTAAATAGTGATACATATTTTTTCACTAATATTTTAAATTATAAGGACCATAATTAGTAAAACACAAAATGGTTGGACATATGAGGATTTATAAAATTCAATTTTCTAATTTAATTGGTCTCAGATATGTGTAGGTACCAATAACATAAATATTTATTTTTTATGAAAAGATGATAAGTGCGAGTTACAAATATAAATGATATATTGATGGTGGTTATTATCTATATATGCATAAAGACAAGTTATATATTTTAAAAGTCAATAACGTGGAAGGAGGAAAAGTTTCATTTTCAATAATACACTTGGTGAAAAAATAAATAAACAATGATATTTATTTTCATAGAATTTTTTTTTCAAAAAAAATATATGTTTTAGGGGTTAAGAACAATCTCATAAACCTAAGTCAGTAATGTGGTGAGGGATATCTTATAAACATCAAGAATTAAAAATTTATAGTTCATGTTTTATAAGGAAATTTAATTTTATTTATAAAAAATCATGAAATTGTTCACACATGCAAATTATAGGAATCAAGAAATTTTAATTTTAAAAGTTTTAGTAAAACCAAAGGCTTCTCTTAGTTATGGAATATAATACTAGGATATAGTAATGTTGATAATTTATCTATAATTTATATTAAAAGATATTTTAGGGACATATGTTAAATTATGTTAAAATGAACTAGAGTCTGAGATCCCTATCAATTTAAAAATCCAAATAACAAATGTTTTAAATTTTAATGTGAATACAAAACTATAGTTGGTTTAAAATTTTACTCACATTTACTTGTTTGGTCCTGTAAAATTTAATATATTGCAAGAAAATAATCTATATATTTCTAAGTTTTTGGTAACACTTTATTTACATAGGGATATATTTTTAGACTCATAAATATAAATATTTTAATTATTTTATGAAATTACATGACACTATTAAAAATAATGAAAAGATTACTTCAGTTAATATCTCAACTAGTCATGGTGATCAGTTTGTTAATTCTAATTTTGAGAATTTTGATGTCCAAAATGTATATCTCATAATTTTTCAACACTAAGAACACCCATGAAAATTTATGTAGTCAAATGAAGAAATTAAACTCATATGAAAATTATTCAAATTTTTCTATGGGAGTATTTTACTCTAACACATGTTTTGGCTAAGGTTGTGTGTACATAATTTTAAATAATAAATCTAGTTTTAATTATACATTTTCTTGAAAAAAACTTATGAGTTTTGGGCCAAAATACTTCCAAAATGTTCTAACATTATAGTATTTGGTTGTAAAGTGTTCATCTGAAATAAAAAATATTAGTTATATAAATGTGTATAAAAAATAAATGAATCCATTTTTATGGATCATTCTAACACAAATAGAAAATATATATTTTTTAAAAAAATAACTAATATTGTTGAAGAAATGGTTCATTTACTTCTTGGTGAATCCAAACCTATTATTTTATTTTAAATAATAGGAAATTAAAAATACCTAAGGTACTTTTAAAAGATCTACTTGTTTATATACAAAAAATAAATCTCAATCTATCAATTGTCAATACTATAGAAGTAATATCATCATATTTTAAATATCCAAAAGTTACTTCAATAGTATATATGAATCAAATTCCAAAATATAATATGGAAACATTATCCAAAAAATAGTTTTCTTCATGAATAATCATTCTAATTATATTACTATAAATTTAAGTAAGCCATTTAAATTTATAATTTCCCTATAAAATCATTGTGAAAATCATGATTTCCTATCACCACCTAATCCTATAATAGAATATCAGTGTAACGACCCAAAGTATTTCAATAGAAAATTACCTTCTTATATCTATGTCATAAAAACACAAAATAATGAACTACTAAGTGATAAGTGGCCTTTAAACATAATTTTGTCACCCCTATGTTTGGAATTTTAAAAATCCGACATACACAGTTGTGTTCAAGATAGTTTTTGGAGTCTAATGAAACAAAAATAATTTTTGGTGAATAGTAACCTACCCTTAGGAATAGTAACCTACCCTTATGAATAGTAATATGAACCTTATGAATAGTAAATAATAGTAACATTACCTATGAATAATAAAATAAAATTTTAGACATTTTAGAAAGTGACAATTTGACCTTAGTAAACGTGTTTGGTATTTTATAAGTCATAAATAATTAATTACAATTAATTAATCAATATAAAAGAATATTTATTTTCCTTTAATGTATTCATAAATTATTTAATCAATGTCTATTAGTTTTTAGATAATTTTATAAGACCCTACATAATTTTTGAAAGAACTATAAAATCAGTTTTAATCTTAAAAACTGTTTTTTTAAGTAAATTATGATTTTATTTAAATATTAAATTAATAATATTTAGAAATTTAATTTAGAAAAATGGACTTCATTTTTGGATTCTAAACGTCGAAAAATAGTAGGGGTAAATTTTTGGGTTTATTCTGAAATACTTCAATTTTCGGGTCAATAGTAAATAATACAGTTTTTTCGCATAATCGGTGTACACTAAATTGCATCATTAATGATGTAATGATGAAATAAATATTATAGAACTTTCGTTTCGGCCAAAACATATTAAATTTCATAAATTTTTCCTTTAAATACAATAAATCCAATTCTCAAACCTTAAATGAATTTTCCAAAGCCTAAAGTCAAAAGGTGATTTCTTAAAGTGTCTTTTTCTCTTTCTCTCACTTTCCTTTTAATAAATTAATGAATTCGAGTTAAAAAGAAGATTTTAAGCCTAAAAACGAATTTTATTATATTAATATATTATTTAGGATGTCAAAAAACTACTATTACAAGTTTAACTTATGATATATTATTTTATTTAATATTTTATACCAAAAACACCTCCCTCCTCCTGTATAAATAAGCCCTCCCCCTCCTCTTGCCAAACCACACCTCTCAAGCTTCAAGAATTGTATAAGCTCTGCCCAATTAATCTCTCCTAGCCCCTTACCCATGTCCAAGAGCTTCTGGTCTCATCAAAAGACCAAGCTTAGTCCCTTAAGGAGGTTCTCAAGTGAAGGATTCAAGAGGTAATTTTCCTCCCTCTTCTCCATTAATTTCCTTTCAAGTTCAAGTTCCTTTCATGATCTCTCCCTTCCTATCTTAATCCAATTTGTTTTTTAAATCCATTATTATATAAATAATGTAATATTATGATTCTAATGGTATATTATATCACACCACACCCTTTCCCTCTTCATTTTATTTTATTAAAGAGAACGTTATTCATGTGGTGATAATTTATCACCTTCAAAAACGACATGTTCTCTTCTTCCATTTATACCTTCAATATGGTCATGAAACCATTTTTATGGTTGTGCCAGAATATGTTATATGTATTATGTTCTATTTTATGTTCTGTAAATAACCTATGTCCATATTACTAAGTGAAAAAGTTAAAACGATTTCGTTGTGATCCAAAAACCGCTCAAATAAACCCAAATAATCTTCATTTAATTCTTATCTAATGATTCGTCCACATGGAAATAATATAACACACTATAAAATCATTAAAGCTTCTGTAATAACATAAATAACATGTAATATCAGTTCTGGATGTTTACCCATGATCTACCCAAACATCAATTTAAGAATACAAGTGGACCGCTCAAGAAAACCATGAAAATGAACATCCCCGATCAATGTTTTTAAAATCTATAAGTCATCCAAAGGAACATAATATGAAATAATGAAACCATAATGAACCCTATTAATGTATAAAATGTTATTTAATTTCTAATTAATGAATATAATGTCATTATACAGGACATTAAAGGGAAGGAATCTTTCGAGTACAAGGTAAGGGGAAATCTCGAACCCAATTTTCTTCCTTCGGGGTCTCCCTCTTTCACTCCATTTTTGATATGGTTACTCCTCAAGATCATTTGTTCATCATTTCTTTTACTTTTCTGGGATATACATGTTTTTCACTGGTTTTTATGTCCATCAAAATGTTTTCCAAAAGAACTCTTCTTTCATGATCTCACCTTTTACCTCTCATTCAAGGTTGATGGTTCTTGTATCAAGTATGTTGTTCCCTCTTTCTTTTGGGAACCCAAATCTTATGAATGTGTTTTTAAGAGATGAAAGCCATTCCATTCCATGGGTTATTTATTTACATGTTTGATATGTGTTCTATGTGGCAATCATGATAATGATAATTTTATGATGTGACGGGTGCGCCCGGAATTATACAATGATCCAATGCATTGGGAAAAGTGATGAATCTCATGAGTAAATGTGAAATGATGTGTGAACATGATGCTATATTTTTTCACAAGTATGTGTGGTAGTTAACCACTAAGATGTGATGTTTCATTTTTATGCATTGCCACATTTCAAGTCTTTTATTTATGCTCCTCTAATGTTCATGATCATTTGCCTACGTCATGATTATGCTCACCTCATGCTATATTGTTCTTGTATATCCTCTTACTGGGCTTTTAGCTCACCCCTTTTGATGTATATCCTCATGTGGCTACATGTACTAAGGAGAGGACAAGTGCTACTAAGAAGCTATAGAAGAAGAAATTAAATAAATATTTATGGTTAATGTTGTATTTGTTATGTATGGTCCTAGTTTTCCCAAGAAACTAAACCTATGGATCCTCCATGTGTAATAGTATTATGCTGTTTATCTTTGAAATGATTTAATAGTAAAGTAAGAAAAGTTCAGGTCGTTATAGTTGGTATCAGAGGAATGGTTTATTTAATTTGGGGATTAGGATTAGTGAACCCTAGAGAAAACCTACAACATGAGACTAAGTACAAGTATGCACACAAGGATATTTACCTAGGGATCCCATATGTTATGTTTTTGGTATAATTGTTTAAATGAATAAGTTATTCATGACTTGTTTACTTATGTTTTGTTCTAACCTTTTCTATTTTAGAAAATGGTGGGAACCAGGAGAAATCAGGCCAACAAATCTTGCGAGGGACAATGAAACGATTGCCCGAACGACATCCCCAATGATTTTGGAGGTGGAGTTCAAAACTTCATGGTGATGCTTACCCAATTATCTCGGGTTATGAATAATAACCATAATAATGGGGAACGTCCTCCTTCACCAAAGAGAGAGAAACTAGCTATCGAAAGTTTTATGCGACAACGACCACCGACGTTTTGTGGATCTTCTGATCCACTAGTTGCAGAACAGTGGGTCAACTCCATGTAGAAGATATTTTTTATTCTTCACTGTTCTGATACGGAGAAGGTGACTCTAGTCGTTTATCATCTAGATGGAGAAGCTGATCAATGGTGGGCTTTGATTAAGAACACCAAGCCAAAGGAGGAAATTGAAGAGATGGAATGGGAAGACTTTAAGATAATGTTTCTTAATAAGTACTTCCCACGAACTCTTCGCACAAAGATAGATAGAAAATTTAGAGAGCTCAAGCAAAAGGAAGGAGAATCTGTCACAACCTATGAAGAAAATTTTACAAGGCTCGCAAGGTATGCTTCGGGTTTTGTTATCAACAATGATATCAAAATTGATAGATTCTTTAGTGGATTAAAACAACATCTTCGAAAGGCTCTTGAAATTCGAGACTTTGGGAGTTATGAAGAAGTTGTTTGGTGTGCTATTAAAGTGGAGATTGTGTTTGGAGAATGGTCCCATGGCTATGGTGATAAGAGAAGAAAGATGGAGTTTCAAGTTGGTGGATCTAGTGATAAAGGTGGGAAGAAAAATCGACCCACATGCCAAAAATGTGGGATGTTGCACCATGGGAACTACCTCAAAGGTACGATGAAATGATTTAAGTGTGGGAAGGAAGGAAACCAAGCTCACGAGGGTCGAAAAGACATGAAAAGGAAGGATATTTTAGCCGATGAAAGGAGAGAACCACTCGTGGTTCAATTCTACAACTGTAAGGAGCTAGGGCACTATTCAAACCAGTGCACTAAACCTCGAGCTCTCGAGGGTAATCAGCGCCAACAACCACCAAATCCAAAGGAACAAGGGAAGGCGTATGCCATCACTACTGCGGAGGTGGAACATGATAATGAAGTCACACAAGGTACACTTCATATTCACTCCAGAATGGAAAAAGTCTTATTTAATTATGGTTCTACGCATTCCTTTATATCTTTCAAGTTTTCTAGAACTATAGAATCGAAGCCCCGAAACCTTGAAGTAGAGATATCTGTAAAAACACTAAGTGGTGCAATCATTGCAACCCAAGTGTTTGATTCTTCTCCTATTGACGTATGTGGGAAGATTCTTCCAGAAAATCTCGTAATACTTACATTAGTGGAATTCGACGCTATAATGGGAATGGATTGGATCTCGTTATATAGAGCACATATCAACTGTCGGGAAAAGGAAATATATTTTCATATTCCAAACCATCCCATGATCCTCTACAAATGCAAGGAAGATCATTAATATCCTTTGAAAAATCCTTCAATGGTGTGGGTGTTGATTCCCTATGATGAAGCATACCTCTCCCAAATGGCTGAGTCGAAGGAAAGTGCCAACCTTGAGGAAATGCCCATCGTGAGGGAATACAGTGATGTATTTCTCGAAGAGTTACCCAGAATTCCCCCGGATCGTGAGGTAGAGTTCTCAATTGAACTCATACCCGGAGCTACTCCTATCTCGAAGTTCCCCTATAGGATGGCTCCTATCGAACTAGAGGAGTTAAAGAAGCAGCTGCAAGAGCATCTGGACAAAGGGTTCATACGCCCTAGTGCATCACCTTGGGGTGCGCCAGTGCTCTTTGTAAAGAATAAGGATGGAACCATGCGGCTGTGTATCGATTATCGGGAACTCAACAATATCACCATAAAGAACAAGTATCCTCTCCCAAGGATTGATGACTTGTTCCACCAGTTATGAGGAGCTCAATACTTCTCAACGGTGGATCTTCATTCTGGATATCATCAAGTAAAGGTGAAGAAGGAAGATATTCAGAATACTGCCTTCCGTACAAGGTGTGGGCACTATGAGTTTTTGGTGATGCCATTTGGACTTACTAATTCCCCTACAATCTTCATGGATTTGATGAATAGAGTTTTTAGACATTACCTCGACAAATTTGTGGTAGTGTTTATCGATGATATTCTCATCTACTCCAAGAGCAAGGAGGAACATGAAGAACATCTAAGACTTGTGTTGGTGGCATTGAGAAAGGATAAGTTGTATGCCAAGTTCAGCAAGTGTGACTTTTGGATGAATCAAGTCATGTTCATGGGACATGTGATCACAAGCGAGGGAATTTCTGTGGACCCTTCAAAGACAAAGGTGATTGAAGAATGGACCAGGCCCTCTAGTGTCACAGAAATCCGTAGTTTTCATGGATTAGTTAGGTACTATCGACGTTTTGTGAGAAAATCTCACGATTGTCAAGCCCGCTAACTAAGTTAACAAGGAAAGGGGTAAAGTATGTCTGGACGGATGATTGTGAGGGAAGCTTCAAGGAGCTAAAGAGAAGGCTGATCACTACACCTGTACTCACACTACCGAAAAGTGGAGAATGTTTTTTGATATACAGAGATGCATCAAAGAAAGGCTTGGGTTGTGTACTCATGAAAAATGATAATGTGATAGCCTACGCCTCATGAAAGTTGAAGATCCGTGAGCAGAACTACCCGACGCATGATCTAGAGCTGGCAGCAGTGATTTTTTCCTTGAAAATATGGCGGCACTACCTTTATGGCGAGAAGTGTGACATATACACCGACCACAAGAGCCTAAAGTATATATTCACACAAAAGGCGCTCAACATGCGTCAAATGAGATGGTTAGAGCTAATCAAGGATTACGATTGCTCTATTCACTATCATCCTGGAAAGGCGAACAAGGTAGTTGATTCTCTAAGTAGAAAAGAACCTGCTACTCTATCCATGTTGAGGATTGAGAAAGACCCTATCTTCTTTGATATGCAAAGGATGGATTTGGGAATCATAAGGGTAGGGGATACATCCTACCTTGCCCAAATGATGTGTAACCATCCATCCAATAGAAGATTAAGGAAGCACAAAAGGATGATGTGGAGATACAAAAGAGGGTGAATGCAGTAAAGGAAGGGAAGCTGCAAGAGGTCCATATCGACGATGATGGTGTGATTCGGTTTGGAACGCGGCTTTGTGTGCCTTCATCACCCGGGATAAAGAAGGAGATATTGGATAAGGCACATAGCTCAACATTCTCTATTCTTCTTGGAAGTACCAAGATGTATCGTGATCTCCGAGAACACTTCTGGTGGGATAACATGAAGAAGGATATTGCAGAATATATATCAAGGTTCTTGGTATGTCAGCAAGTTAAATCTGAGCGGAAAAAGTCCAAAGGTATGATGCAGCCATTGCCTATACCCATTTGGAAATGGGAAAATGTTACTATGGAATTTGTCATGGGTCTCCCAAAAACGTCAAGAAGAAATAATGCGATATGGGTTGTGGTTGATCGACTCACCAAGACTTCCCATTTTATCACTATTCGGGAAGACCTCTCACTTGAAAAGCTTGCAAGGATATATGTGAAGGAAGTAGTGAGATTTCACGGTGTTCCAATCTCGATTGTCTCTGACTGTGAGCCAAGGTTCACATCAATGTTCTGGAGGATCCTTAAACATGCTTTGAGTACTGAATTAAATTTCAGCACGGCCTATCACCCCCAAACGGATGGCCAGTCTGAAAGGAATATTCAGACGCTCGAAGATATGATAAGAGCCGGCTATCTTGAATTCAATGGTGGTTGGGATCAGCATCTCCCATTGGTTGATTTCTCATATAACAATAGCTTCCACATGAGTATTCAGATGTCTCCATATGAAGCTCTTTATGGGAAGCGATGTAGAACTCTAACCTGTTGGGATGAAGTTGGAGAACGAAAGCTACTTGGTCCCAATCTTGTTCAAGAGATGACATAGAAGGTTCATGTCATCTAGAAACACATCAAAGCTGCTCAAAGTTGGAAAAAGAGCTATGCTGATAATCGTCGAAGGGACTTGGAATTCGACGTTGGAGATAAATTCTTCCTTCGAATATCTCCATGGAAGAGAGTCATTAGATTTAAAAAGAAAGGGAAGCTAATCCCAAGGTACATTGGCCCCTTTGAGATCCTTGATAATATTGGAGTCGTGGCCTATCGTCTAGCACTTCCACCGAATATGGCTCAAGTTCATGATGTGTTTCACGTATCACTACTGAGGAAGTACATTCCAGACCCCTCACATGTACTAAACTCAGAGGTGGTACAGCTGGAAGATGATCTCTCCTATGAGGAGCAGCCGATAAAAATTTTGGACCGAAGTGAAAAGGTTCTACGCAACAAGACAACCCGCCTTGTCAAAGTGTTTTGGAGGAACCAAAAGTTTGAAGAAGCAACTTGGGAACCGGAAGAGGCAATGAAGGATAAGTACCCTCACCTGTTTGTGTAAAGTGAAATTTCAGGGGCGAAATTTCTTAAGCGGGAAGAATGTAACGACCCAAAGTATTTCAATGGAAAATTACCTTCTTATATCTATGTCATAAAAACACAAAATAATGAACTACTAAGTGATAAGTGACCTTTAAACATAATTGTGTCACCCTTATGTTTGGAATTTTAAAAATCTGACATACACGGTTGTGTTCAAGATAGTTTTTAGAGTCTAATGAAACAAAAATAATTTTTGGTGAATAGTAACCTACCCTTATGAATAGTAACCTATACTTATGAATAGTAATATGACCCTTATGAATATTAAATAAGAGTAACATTACATATTAATAATAAAAGAAAATTTAGACATCTTAGAAAGTGACAATTTGACCTTAGTAAACGTTTTTGGTATTTTATAAGTCAAAAAAAATTAATTATAATTAATTAATTAATTTAAAAGAATATTTATTTTCCTTTAATGTATTAATAAATTATTGAATCAATGTATAATAGTTTTTAGATAATTTTATAAGACCCTACATAAATTTTTAAAGAACTATAAAATCAGTTTTAATCTTAAAAACTGTTTTTTTAAGTAAATTATGATTTTAATTAAATATTAAATTAATAATATTTAGAAAATTATTTTATAAAAATGGACTTCATTTTTTGATTCTACACGTTGAAAAATGGTAGGGGTAAAGTTTTGGGTTTATTCTGAAATACTTCAATTTTCGGGTGAATAGTAAAAAATACAGTTTTTCGCATAATCGGTGTACACTAAATTGCATCATTAATGATGTAATGATGACATAAACATTCTAGAACATTAGTTTCGGCCAAAAAATATTAAATTTCATAAATTTTTCCTTTAAATACAATAAATCCATTTCTCAAAACTAAAAAGGTCTTTCCAAAGCCTAAAGTCAAAAGGTGATTTCTTACAGTGTCTTTTTCTCTTTCTTTCACCTTCCTTTTAATAAATTAATGAATTCGACTTATAAAAAAGAGTTAAAGCCTAAAACGAATTTTATTATATTAATATATGATCTAGGATGTCAAAAAACTACTATTACAAGTCTAACTTATGATATATTATTTTATTTAATATTTTATACCAAAAACACCTCCCTCCTCATGTATAAATAAGCCCTCCCCCTCCTCTTGCCAAACCACACCTCTCAAGCTTCAATAATTGTCTAATCTCTACCCAATCATCTCTTCTAGCCCCTTTACCACGTTCAAGAGCTTAGGGTCTCATCAAAAGACCAAGCTTAGTCCCTTATGGAGGTTCTCATGTGAAGGATTCAAGAGGTAATTTTCCTCCCTCTTCTCCTTTAATTTCCTTTCAATTTCAAGTTCCTTTCTTGATCTCTCCCTACCTATCTTCATCCAAATTGTTTTTTAAATATAGTAATATATATATACTGTAATATTATGATTGTAATGGTATATTATATCACCCCACACCCTTTCCCTCTTACTTTTATTTTATTAAAGAGAACGTTGTTCATGTGGTGATAATTTATCACCTTCAGAAATGACAAGTTCTCTTCTTCCATTTATACCTTCAATCTGGTCATGAAACCATTTTTATGGTTGAACCAGAATATTTTATATGTATTATGTTCTATTTTATGTTCTGTAAATAACCTATTTCTATATTACTAAGTGAAAATTTTAAACGAGTTCGTTGTGATCCAAAAACCGCTCAAATAAACCCAAATAATCTTCATTTAATTCTTATCTAATGATTCGTCCACATGGATATAATATAACTCATTATAAAATCATTAAATCCTATGTAATAAAATAAAGAAAATGTAATATCAGTTCTGGATGTTTACCCATGATCTACCCAAACATTAATTTAAGAATACAAGTGGACCGCTCAAGAAACCCATGAAAATGAACATCCCCGATCAATGTTTTTAAACTCTATAAGTCATCCAAAGGAACATAATATGAAATAAAGAAACCATAATTAACCCTATTAATGTATAAAAGGTTCTGTAATTTCTAATTAATGAATATAATGTCATTATACAGGACATTAAAGAGAAGTAAGCTTTCGAGTACAAGGTAAGGGGAAATCTCGAACCCAATTTTCTTCCTTCGGGTTCTCCCTCTTTCACTCCATTTTTAATATGGTTACTCCTCAAAGATCATTTGTTCATCATTTCATTTACTTTTCTGGGATATGCATGTTTTTCACTGGTTTTTATGTCCATCAAAAATTTTTCCAAAAGAACTCTTCTTTCAAGATCTCACCTTTTACCTCTCATTCAAGGTTGATGGTCCTTGTATCAAGTATGTTGTTCCCTCTTTCTTTTGGGAACTCAAAGCTTATGAATGTGTTTTTAAGATATGAAAATCCTTCCTTTCCATGGTTTATTTATGTACATGTTTGATATGTGTTCTATGTGGCAATCTTGATAATGATAATGTTATGATGTGACGGGTGCGCCCGGAATTATATAGCGCAATATGAATGTTTAAATGTGACGGGTACGCCCAGAATTATACAGCACTCCAATGCATTGGGTAAAGTGATGAATATCATGAGTAAATGTGAAATGATGTGTGAACATGATGATATCTTTGTTCACAAGTATGTGTGGTAGTTAACCACTAATACATGATGTTTCATTTTTATGCATTGCCACATTTCAAGTCTTTTATTTATGCTCCTCTCATGTTCATGATCTTTTTCCTACGTCATGATTATGCTCACCTCATGTTATATTGTTCTTGTATATCCTCTTACTGGGCTTTTATCTCACCCCTTTTAATGTATATCCTCAGGTGGATACATGTACTAATGAGAGGATAAGTTCTACTATGAAGCTATAGAAGAAGAAATTTAATAAATATTTATGGTTAATGTTGTATTTGTTATGTATGGTCCTAGTTTTCCCAAGACACTAAACCTCTGGATCCACCATGTGTAATACTATTATGTTGTTTATCTTTGAAATGATGTAATAGTAAAGTAAGAAAAGGCCGGGTCTTTATAATCAGTCTATATGAGATGAAATTTTGACATTGTACATGAAAGAATAACTCCATTAGTTTGAACAGAACCATGTTTTGACCATTTTTGAATATCACACATATCTATAAATAAGTAGAGTAAAATTTATTTTTAAATAAAAATGTTATTAGAATGGAATATTTAGTAAAAATAAGGAATGATTTTTTTCTAAATACTAATTTTAATATGAAGGAATATATTTTAGTGAAAATTTTACACTAATATCTATATAAGAATCTATTCAAATCATATTAGACTATATAGTTAATCTAAACTTTACTTTATATTAAAAGGGTTTCTGATGTGATTTCATTAATAGTCATTTTCTTGAAAAAGTTTATAATGAAAAACCTAATAGTTCCGAATATACATAATTTTTTCAAAGGGTATTTAAACATAATAAATCTCTTTATAGACTTAAATAATCCCCATGATATTTGTATTAAATTCCTTTCAGATATTTTATTCAAAATAATTTTTCTGATTGAAGTGCTGATATAAATAGGCCCATAAATAAAATTTTACAAAACATCATTTTCATTCAAATATATATTAATGAGATATAATATTTAATTCAACTAATAAATCACTTTTAGATAAATTTTATATAGAAATGAAAAATGTTTTAAAATAATCAAGATGGGAGAACCCCAATATTTCCTTGGTTTTCAAATTTTACAAAAAATGAGAAGGAAATATTTTTAATCAAAAAAAATATGTTAAAGACATACTCAAAAATTGTGTTTTTAGAATATACTAAATATTAGTGTTCCTATTTCAACATCAATATATATTTTTCTCAATGAAACTTGTAAATTAGTAGATCAAAAACATTATAGAAGTATGATAAAATTTTTACTATATATTACTACAAGTTGACCAAAACTAATATTTTTCTCATGTTTATGTGGGAGACTTCAAGTAAATTTAAATGAATATGATTTTAAATCAATAAAATTAATTTTATTATACCTTAATTGTACTTATGAATTTGGAATATTTTATAAATTTTAAAATGATTTCATTTTATAATTTTTATCAGATGTTGGCATTGGAGGTTGTTAATTAGATATAAAATCTAATTTTGGAAAATATCATTTATTTGGATAAGATTTATTCTATTAGTATAGAATGGAAAAAAATATAGATCATTGTAGTACTGAAATAAATGATGTAGCATAAAAATTGTTTTCTTCTCAAGTGTTGTAAATGAAACATACAATTATAGAATTTGGATTGATTTTTATGAAAAAACTAAATAATTAAGATAATACTAGTTACATTTCCCAATCTTGAAAACTGAAACACCACTCACAGTCTGTGGATATAGATGTATACGCCATTTCATAATAGATAACACAAAATAAATATATATCATTCATGATTTTACAGAAATTGAAAATGAACTTATTGATATTTTTACAAAACCTCTTACATATAATATATTTATTTTCATTGAACAAAAATATTTAATGATCAATCTTATGATTCCATTAAAATATTTTTTATTTAATCATTCTTCTAAAATTGAAAATTATTTTAGAGAAAAGGGGTTGAATATTTTTTTAAAATTTATTAGATTTCAAAATAATTATTAATTTCAAAAAATTATGGGAATTAAAAAAATTTCTTAATTCCCAATTTTTTTAATTTCAATACATTTATTATTTTTAAATTTATCTAATTTTTAAGAATTAACTACTTTTGAAAATTATATGATTTTTAAAACTTATCTGACACTCAAATCTATCTAATTTTTTAAAAAAAATATAATTTTAAAATCCATCTTATTTTTAAAAAAATGTCATGTATTCAAATCTATTTGATTTATACACTTATCTATATTTAAAAATATTTTTTTCCAAATTTAATTATTTTTTGAATTTATAGTTTATCATTTTTTTAAATACCCCATTCCTAATAGCTTAGATTCAGTGGTCAGTTTGTCAAATCAACACTAGATAAAAGGAATCACATCTTAATGGACCAAATATTTTGGTATATTGGTAAACTAGATACATAAATGGTACCACTATTACATTGGTAATTAAAAATAAATCATAATTAAGGAAAATTTTTTCATCCTTGAACTCATTTAAGCATTTCATCTTCATATCATGGGGAAAATAAGACATATTAAATGGGGGATATTAGATGCCTGGTAAGGGTACGCATACTACAGAATGTATGAGTAAATAATGCATAAATAATATGGAATGTAAAATAATTGAAACATATTCCATTAAATATAATCTTTAGAATAACCTGGATGGAATAAATGATGATCAAATAATTCAATATAAATAACCACATTTGAATGAAACATAAACATGGAAATTATTTTAGTCAAAATAATCACATGGAATATCTATAACTAATCACATAATGAAGGAATTAATAATTTTGGATGTTTAAAACATTCCAAAAAAATTCCGACCAATAATTCTACATTAATGGGTAAGGCCTCATCCAAAACCTTGTCCAGTTTATCTCACAAGACCTACTGATGCATCTAGGGGCTATAGAGGACCCCACACATCACTTACTATGTCCAATGCATTACACATATTAATGTTGGGAAACATAAAAACATGAACATTCATACTAAAATATGCACACTAAATGAAAATACTTTCCCCATCAATAAACATAATCATAAACCATCTAGAGTAACATACTGAATGGATTCAAAATAGTGGTTCCCAACATAAACAAATCATATACCATCCATAAATAATAATATGGATTATATTAATAAAAAATATCCTATGTGGGTTATAATTACATTAAATTCGGTATGACATTTATGAATAAAGATATAATTAAAAAAATTATTGAGAAAAATATCATTTTTCACTTTCAATTCACTTTTTCGAATGAAATTTTCACAAAAAAATTGAAAATTATTTTAATTGAAATTAATATTTGAAACATATAATTTTTTAAAAAAAAATTATTTTTCATGATGGCAATAAATTATATTCATGTCTTATATGTTAATACAAATATTCCTTTCACATATTCTACAAAATCCAAATAGGCATTGTTTTAAAAATGACAAGTGGATTTCTATCAATAAAATTATAAGTAGTCAAATAATTATAAAAGTGGATTTAAATAAATATAATTTAATAGAAAAAATGTTTTCTTAAAAAAATAAAAAACATTAACTAGGAATAGAAATATTTCCCCATGGGAGACTTAAACATAATCAATAGTGAATAGTGAAGATATTTTGAAATAAATTTTTACCGCATGGGTATCTTATGAATCTTAAGCCCCAAGATATAAAAAACATAATATGTATATGTAGAAAAAAAATCATTATATGTATCATAACATTAATTCAGGGGTATAATATAAAACAAAAATATGAAACAAGTGGTTAATAAGGCACATGTCTGATAGAAATAAATGTGAGACGAGAAACCCTTACCTCAAGTTCAACTTCAATAAAATGTGTTCAATCCTCCTTTATAATTATTTTATACAAGTGATTACATTATTCCTGATAATTATTAATATTTATATTGTCTTATATGATCCTTTTATACCATTTTACCACCCATTAAATAGTAATATTTAATTATTTACATTATTTCATGTTTTAATTTTAATGTTTTCACTTGCATGTTTTGTCATTATTTTCCTAGTTATTTTGAAATGGATATAGATACACAATCTCTTTAATTATATTAATTTTATAAATATAATATATTATCATTAAATACAATTTTATAACCATTATTTAATGTTAAACATGGAAGAGGAATCATATCACGTCTTGGAGATGGTAAGACGTACTTACGAATGAGTGAGGATATAATTCCCTTAAAGGGTGAGATTTTAAGCCAGTTAAGGATACAATAAAATTAACTAATTGATATTATTTAATTAATATAATATATATCCATTATTTACATCATTATAACAACCCATGTAAAGTGGATATGAAAAAAAAATTACACCATGGCATGAGGATGGTAAGACATACGTACTCACGCATGGTGCATTCATTTTTCATAGGATGGACTAAAGGTGGAATGTGGATTTACCATAATCATAATAAAATATAAAAATATATATTATATATATGTTATTAATTTATCATGTAAAAAACAAATGAATTGAATATGTATAAAGAATTAAACTATAAAGAGTTAGTAAAGACCATTATCTATACTTCAGCGGACTTCTTATAGAACTCTTCTTAAAGAAAGTAGGGTTAGTATTTTGAGGAGACCATAGCCTCTAAAACATGGATAAGAAATTTTATAAGATAATTGGGTAAGGTTTGGCTGATTTATAAGGCTCAATTTTTTGATTATTTGAGGGAGGAGGATCCCTTTTATAATTGAGGTGAGCAGCACTTTTGAAATTGTAACACCCCAGGTAAATAAAGAATATGACATTTTTATATTTATCCATATTTGTGAAAAAATATTAATATTACTTTAAAGGGAACGCTATGCTCGATGGCGTACACAATACACAACAACAAGTTCCTTTGAAATCTTACGTTGCACTCTAATAATAAAATAATATTATTTTAAATGGTAGTTAACACCTAGTTGTTGTAATGGCGAGAATGAACAGAACTAACTAAAAAATGAGTATATATGTTTGTCAAATATTTTTAATTTTTACAATAAATGTTAGAGGATTAAAAATGCGAATGAATCCAATTTTAAGCGTAAACATTATAATATTCTTTAAAAGGTAGATTAACCGCCTTTTGATGGTGAACCTCTTTTAAATACACTTTTTGACAATTTTATGTGTTATATTTGACAAAATAAAATTCTTCTTTAGAATCGGGACATCAAAATTTACTTTGTGTAAATTTTTGGTATTTTTCCGATGAAGTTCAATTTTTAATGAATAGTGAAAAATGTTGTATTTTAATTCAAAACATCCTTTTAATATAATTTATTTATATGAGTAGATTATATTTTTAATTGGTTTTAAAGTGAAATTAGAATATATTTTTACCATTTAATCCAATAGTGTTCGTTGGAATTAATTTCACTTTGAAATCGGACTTAAACTAACGTCAATCTTTTGATACATTTTGTTTCATAAAAACACTCTATTTGTTTTGACAGCAGGAATTAATTATTAAATTAATTAATTCAACTTATATGTTTTGAATTTTGTAAAATAGACATCATTTTTTTATTCGGAATATCAAATATAGCTTAGGGTGATGTTTTGGTATTTTTCTGAAAAACATCAATTTTTGATGAATAGTGAAACCACTAAGTGGTACTTATAAAAACTGATTTTCCGTTTATATGAAATTTTGCCATCATTGTGTGTTGAATTTCAAAACTCCGACATAAATGGTTTTCATTAAGAAGTAAAATTTGGTTCAATGGGATTAAAATAATTTTTTGGTGAATAGTAACTTATTAAGTTTTTAATCGCGATTAGAGGTAATTAGTGTAGTTTAAGGTAAGAATAATGTTTTAATAAAATTAAATGACCTAGACACATGTCCTACCATCATTGGATGTGTCATGTCCGACCAATAAAATCCATGGGTCAACTTGGGGACCCCATGAAGCCACTTTGGTTTGAAAATGACATAAATACCTTTTTATTTAATGTTAAAGTAAAAATGACACACACATGAGATGTTTTACTAAAACAATTTTTACATGGGGTTATAAAAGTCAGATTTTTCACTATAAATAGTAATTGTAAAGATAAAAATATTTTATACACCATAGTATTCTTTTTATAATTTTTAGACATTAAATAAATTAAATTATTTATGATATCATGATGATGCAGCGATGACCTCATTATTTAACGATTTAAATAAAATGGAAAGATAATGTAATATCTAAGACCTACACATGTCCAAAACCTATTGGATGAGTGGATTTAGAACCCTTATCACCTTATCCTCGAAATACATCAATGTGGGACCATTAAAATCCGAAACGCTTTTGAAAATAAAGTAACATTTTATAACTTTACAAGAGTGCCCCTCTTCTCCTCTAATAAAAGGCCCCCACCTCTACCTCCTTACCCACACTACCAAAGCCTTTCGCTCGACCAAAACCTTCCCATTTTGTCTCTACACATCTCTCTATAACTCCTTGAGGCCTCACATTGGGAATAAGTCTTCCCAAGGAAGCCTTTTAGCTCAAACCAAAGGGAGTTACCCGATTTTAAGGTAATGTCTTCACTTGAGTCCTTTTGTTTTATTTTACCTCTCCAACCCCCTAAACTCATTTTATTCATTTCTTTTGTAAAAACTACAGTATCTTAAATATACTAGGATGTTTTTATAAGAATTATTATACCTACACTTACACACACATACATCTAATGGTTAAAGAACATACTGTTTCCGTGGATGGCGAATTTCTGCCTCACGAAATGATGATTGTTCAACACTCATATAACACCTTTAAATGTGGCCATTAAGATGTCACTATATTTATATATGATATATAATATGTTTATGTTTTCCTTAGTCTTATGTATTATTCATTTTGATCATACTTTTATGGCTTCCATTATGGGTAAACACGATAATTTCATTTTAGGAAGTGCGGACTACCGCCCCCTCAAAGTGATTTGATTCGTTACTGCCATATGTGGGACGTATAAAGGATGTATTTAAAGCTATTATATATTATGTTATAATAGAATTATAATATAACTATATATCATTATTATTTATTTCCATTAAAGTATGAGATAGAAATGAAAGTAGCGTTCATGCGTACGTACGGCTTACCGTCTCCATGAACGGTGCATTTCATTTCTTATCCCCAAATGTAATGTACTATTATAAGTACATGTATATAATGTATATATATGATGAATGATACATCTCAATGATGAATATAATTATGTAATTAAAATATACATACCTCTCATTTAGTTTTAATTCCATTAATATGACAATGAAATGAAAGTAGCGTTCATGCGTACGTACGGCTTACCGTCTCCATGAACGGTGCATTTCATTTATTACCTCTAAATGATTATGTAATATTATAAATACATGTATATACTGGATATATATGATATATATTATATCCAAATCATGAATATCATTCTGGATATAATGAACCATTTACCACACGAACAACATGTAATTGTAAGAAGTTCACTTTCGACTTAAGAACCAGATATCGAAAAAACAAACATTATTAACTTAAATGATTACATAATGTTTATAAAATGTAAATAAGTGATATAAAAGGAATAATGAACCTGAAAAAGGTTCTAAAGAAAATAGAAATTAACTCAAGTTGATTATTCAGGACGTTAAAGAACGATCGAGTCAAGTCGGACCCGAGGTAAGGGATCCTACTCCTCTCTTTCTTTTTAAGTACACTCTTTTATGTCATTCCTTCTAAGCTCATATTTCTTGTGATTGGGATGTTATTTTATATTACTATTACTGTAATTTTTATGTTCATATGATTAGAGACCCTATTCTCTCTCATCAAACCATTTTGGATGTTTTGAGTGGGGCCGTTAGGCTGCCGAATTTTCGTAAGAGATCAAACCTCTCTCTTTCTCTTTAAGTACTCTCCTTTATGTCACTCTTTTAAGCTCCTCTTTTTTACGATGGGGTATGTTCGTTTATATTCCTCTTTCTGTACATTTTATTTTAATGTGATGAGATGACCTATTTGATCTCATCAATCCATTTTTGGAAGTTTTAAGTGGCGTCGTTAGGCTGCTGAGTTTTCGTAAGGGATTTTTCATCTCACTTTTATTCCCGTGAGATTTATGCTACATTTGCCATAATTTCCTTTGAGTGGTGTATGTACTGCCCATTATTATACTCTTTTTGTCATATAATTTCATTTATGGGTACTTACATATTCATTGTATGACCCTTCTTCAATGGGGTGTACGTTTCGAAAGTTACCCATGTCGGTAAGGGAACCTTTCACCCTCCTCTTTTTAAAGGACTTATTTTGTTATGTCTTTTAATTCACATACTATTTTGTTGGGATATGTTCTTATATATCCTTATTAATGTAAAGTTTATGTCCAAGTGATGAGATACCCTTTTTATCTCTCATCAACTCATTTTATAAGTTTTGAAGTGATGCCGTTAGGCTGTCGAATTTCTGTAAGGGAACTTCTTAACCCACTTTCAATTCTTTGGGTTAAACCTATAATTCTTGATTTTATTATGCCAAGATTATGTGTGGAATCTATATGTTGTAATTTCCACAAACTTTTGTGTGGATATACTATTTCTACACATAATCATTTCATTGATAAATTCTTATGTCATTTGGACAGACTTGTATCGGAAATCATAACTCAATCTCATTTCATTGAGTTAAATATCTATGTCATTGGTTTTGTTTTTCCATGATTATGTGTGAATGACCTCTGATTGTTTTACACTTAATATCCAATTATATTTTGTGTATTCGTATTTTTCACACATAATCATATAATTGATTTATCCTTAATCTAAGGATACCGACTTTGTAAGGGACTTCGTCTCAATCTCCTTTCATTGAGGAATATTTCTTTTTATACACAACATTCTTTTATACGGTGTATAAACTCCTTTGACTTTTACTTTTATACAAAAGGAATATTTTTCTATGAAGAATTTTACAAAATGACAAAAAGGAATGTTTCTTTTAACGTACGCGGTGACAACGACCTTTTCCGCCGCCGCGAGTATTATTTGGTCTTTGGCTTCCTGAATAAGCCATAAGGTTTTTTTAAAATGAAATAAATACCATATACTCTTTTATGTATTTTGGTATTGAAAATGGTTTTTATAATGGATTTGTTATGTCAATATATTTAAGTGATATATTCTGATCAAAGTGTGGAAATGTTTTCTTTCCATTATATTTGTTTTATGACTTATGATTTTTTTAATGGTACTTGGACATTTGACGGGTGGTTACGTGATAAACCATATGACGGGTGGTGCCGTGAATACCAGGATGGGTGGTTACGTTATAACCTCCAATGCATTGGGTATGGAAGTTGACCGTATGGCTATTCCATTAAGTATGTGTGGAATTCTTCCATATGGCTATTCCATTAAGTATGAGTGGAAGTCAACCATATGGTTATTCCATTTAAATATGTTTATGTCCCAAGTTACCTTTTTACGTTATGTGTTATTTATATGGGTTTTATGGTAATCTTTTGGTTACAAAAAGGGTAAGTAATGATCTTTTATTCAGTGAAGAGTTTTTACTACTTCATAAAGGTGAAAAGTATTACTTTGGTAAAGTACTCATGGTTTACTTGTTGTTTTGGAAAAACTAATAGTTTTCCTTCTTTGTGTATCCTTTACTGGGATTTTTATGCTCATCCCATGTTTTTTAAATGTTTTCTATAGGACTTAAAGATGAATAGGGTCAAGGATGGGATCAAGGAAAGACATGCTATCTAAAACATAGAAGTAGACATGTTTCTTTTTAAGTTTTTTTTATGTTATGGAAACTTAGTAGAAGTGTCTACTATGTAATCTTTTGAGATGTAATAGTTTTGACCTAATTCTATAAAACTCTAAACCTGAAAAGATCCTCATTGTGAATTATTCATTTAATTCAATAATTAAGTAAGGTTTAAGGCTGGGGCCTTATAGTAATATCAAAAAATATTAAAATATAATAATGTTATTTTATAGAAAAATACATAAAATTGTTATATAAATGAATATGGGATGAAATTTTAGACTATATATTGTCACATTTGTAATTATATAATATTTTTTGGTATTCATACAATTTACTAAAATATTATACTCAGGAAATATAATTATTATCAATTTTGACACTATTCAATACATTGATATTAAGAATATGAGCATCAAAAATATATGTTCAAAAAAATAAATTTATTACATACTTAATATGTAATATGTATCTAAAAAATTAATTAATAACATAAATTAATTATTAATTATTACTTTTAGTTTTATTAATATAATATATTTAACTTTTCCATTAATTGAATAATTACTTCATCGTCATTGTGTAATTATTTAATGTATTTTTCCACCTAAAAATTAAAATTAAATTACCATGTTGAAGATAAATATTTTATATTTCCCAAAAATATTTATGCTAGATCACATCTTCTGGATGATCTATTCTTAAAATATTTTTACTTATTAAAAACAATATTGGGATATGTTTGTCTTTTATTAAAATAAAATACTATAGGGGACTTAATGACATCCAAGTGGGTCAAAAGGGCCATTAATTAGACCCATTGATTAATTTGGTGCATAATTACACATCCAATAAAATTAAAATACATGTTATGGTAATTTTATAATCATTATTAAATGAATTTTAACCTAAATTACCCTTTTTAACCTTTATCACGGTAACGAAAGTTACCACGATTACTATTAATATTGGAAAAAATAAAAGTGACCTATTAAATAAATTATTAATTATTAATTATTTTTTTCATCAATTTTTTAAAATTTAATACACTAAGGTGTCATAATTTAATTTTAAAGAAAATCAAAAAAAACAAAAAGAAAAATAATTTTTCAGAAAAATGCACAATTAAATATATAAAAAATTATACCAAGTTTAACCATGAAATTTATTCCAATTAAATTAATTTTATTATTAATAATATAATTAATTTCAATTTAAAACCAACAAAAAATAAAAAATTTAAATTTTTGAAATAAAAATATAGGTTTCTATAAAAATCAATCTTTTCACTGTTCACTAGAAAATAAATATTTTATTAAAAATACCAAAAAAATTAAAATATACTAATTTTGACATTACTATTTAAAAATATATGTTTATTTTTAAATTTAATTTATAAAATTATCAGGATATAGTGTTAAAAAAGTGTTCCATCATAAGGGAAAAAAATTTCCTTTAAAAAAATATAAACTTCAATGCATAAAATTGGCTTTGTTCATACCATTTTTCAATCAAATATTTTGAGTGAGTTTAAAAAAATTATATAATATTTATATTTCATTAATATAAAACATTAATATTAATGAATTTAATTTTTTAAGATAAATCACCTTTAGCATATAAAAATAGTTTTTTATAATAATATTTCCTTTATATACAAATTTTTTTTTATATTCATTTCTAGTTAATTGGTAACCAATGAATTTAATTTTAACGTTTAAAACATATATATTCATATGTTATTTAATCATATTCATACCCTATAATATAACATCTAGGTTATAATAGTAACATTTATATAATAATATTTAGTTATTTGTTTATACTCGATGTGGTGTATCATTTATGTTATCGAACATAGTGTTTCCATTTAAAAACTCAGGATGTTATATTCTCCCCACCATATAAAAATATTATTCTTTAAATTTGAATTTGATTCTTTAAAATAAATGTTTGTTACATGAACATTTTTTATGGTAATACAACATCCTAAATAGGGTTAATAAAACATCTTGTTAATAATAGGGAAAGGGAAATAATATGGTCACCACAAAATTAGGATTTTGAATTGGATAATAGTAGTGGGAAGTGAATAAATGGACATGGAAGGGAGATATAACTATAATGTTCTGATGTAAAGTGATAGAAAACATGGTAATGATAATGTTAAACAACAAAAAGCCATAAATCTGTTACCAGTTAAAAGAAAATTGATTTTTAAAAAAGAAAAGTAAATAGATAAAGTTTTTGTTCCAAATACTTTTTTATAAAGTTCAGGGATTATTTTAATATATATATTGGAACTTGATAAAATAAATTAATTGATTTATTTACAAATCATATGTATAATTTCATTCTTCTGTTATTCTTTGATATTTTTTCGCTTTATTTCAAATGCTATGAAATAGATATTGAAGATGAATTTTTCATACCTGAAACAATTTTAATGAATCATAGGGTCTTCTTTTCAATAATTTAACCATTAAATATTTATCAATACCTAAGTGGTGAGAATATTTTATCCAATATTTTAAATATTACTTAATCCTAAAACAAAAATATATAATTTTAATCTTAGTCCATTCCATAAGTAGTTACCTTAAGACTTGTTCAAAATACCTCTGTACAAATTCAAAGTGGAACAGTTTTTATAGTCACTAAATATCTCAAATCAACAAAACATAAGATTCCCCTAAATACATAATGTAGCTCTTATTTTCAAATTCCAATCATTTTAATTAATTATAATGTATTCTCTTAATAATGGTTATAATATGAATCGGCATAAAACCTTAATGGAATAAAGGATGATTTCAAAAATAAAATTTCATGTTGATAAATATATTACATAAATTTAAACTTGTATTAAAACCAAAATAGATCACATAATCCATCAAATTACTATCCATTAAAATCATATAAACACCTCTTTATAATCAAGAATATATTAAGGGACATCTTCCTTTAAATAATGTGTTTGTAAAAAGATCAACATTCTAGGAAATAACTTCTCTTGGTTACAAGTATTATTCATCACATACCTCTATGTCAATAAAGAACAACTATTGTAGTACAATCTTAATATATCTCTTTATTTATTATAACCAGAATATCTTTGAAACTTTTATAACATAATTCTTAAATGAAAATAAAAATAAATTTATTCATTCAACTTATTTCTTAAAAAATTACCAAATTTACTAACTTCTTCCAATCATATACCATATGTTGTATCTTCATCATAAATTGTATAATCATTACTCATAAAAACATTTTAAATCTCCTGAAAAGTTTTCCCATATTTGAAATTGATTATATTTCCAAATTCAAACCATTCAACCGCTGATGATACCAAAGGGAAACAATTATTATTATAGTATTTCATTAAACAATATTTTTATTTTTATTTAGAAATTAATTACTTCTTGTCCTTTTTTACACTCCCAAACCATCTTCCGATTCCACCAAGACATCTACATTTGTATTTATTCTCACATTATCAACATATATGAATCTAAATATTCTTTTCACTATGTTTTCCATCACCTGAGATCTCATTGATCTCTAACCTTCTCTTCTTTGGTGAGTCTAAGAGTTGGTTAAAGTGCCATTTGATAATCATGATAACTGATTATGGATATTCACAATATCATTCACTCAAATAATTATCAACAGATTTTTAATCACATTCTTCATTAACCTAGTTCCTTTGTGTTCCATTCACTGAATGAACAACATAGTATGTGGTACACTAATCATAGTGGTAAGTCATACATTCATGTAGAATCATTTATAAGATGTATAAATCATGACACATTATCAATATATGAATCTATATATTTACCCTAGGTTATCCATTTTCATTTCACAACCTTTTGGAGGACTTAATATACATATAATTATCGTCAAAATTATTTAAAAGGTTTTATTCCTGATTATATGACTTTTGAAATCAAGTTAAAAATGTTTCTACAAAACATTATTTATAGAATTTTATATATATTGTTCCCACATTATCGTATAATTAGTGGTAACTTTATTAAATTGGCACTATATAAAAGGAATAAAATTCTAATGTACTGAATATTTTAGTGGTCTTGGTAATATATATACATAAATGGTATCATTATTACATTGGTAGTTAAAAATAAATGATAAAAAAGGAAATTCATTTTCTTCATTAAAATCATTCACACATTTCATCTTCATATCATGGGAAAAATAAAACATATGAAATTTCTTATTTAAATGATATGTTAGGGTAAGCATATAGAAAAATCTACGAGTAAATATTTTGTAAATAATATGTAAAGATAAATAATTGAAACACATTCCATTAAACAAAATATTGAGCATAATATTAAAGAAATTAATGATGATCAAATAATGTCATATAAATAATCACATTATAATGAAACATAAGCATTGATATTATACTAGTCAAAAAATAAAATGTAGTATCAATAAATAATCTCATAATAATATAATTCATAAACATGGATACCTAAAACATATCTTCAAGTCCTCATCCAAGAATTCCATATAAATTGCTAAGGCCTTGGCCAAGATCTTGCCTTGTTTGTCTCATGATACCTACTGATCCATTGAGGGGATATAGTGGATCCCTCCTCTCACTTACTAATTATAATTTATTCCTTATATTTAAGGGTGTAAACTAAAAACATTAAAAATCATATTGAAACTATAATACAATAAATAAATACATTTCCAATTCCCTAAACATAATCATAAACCATTGAGAGTGATATGTTGAATGGTATCAAAATAGTACATCCCAAATTAAACTGATCACAAACCATCCATAGAGATAATTATCATGATATTAACACAACATATCTATAATGGTTACTAAAAAAATTAATGTGTGTATGTCATTGATGCATTAACATATTTGTTTAAATATTTTAGAGGAAAATATCCTTTTCACTTTGAAATTCAACTTTTAAATCTAAATTTTCTCCAAAAAATTTCAAAATAATATTATTTTAAATTAATCATTGAAAAATATAAAATATTATTTAAAAAATCATTATTGATTTTTTTTTTATGGAAATTTCTTTAATGATGTACTCACTAAAACAAATATCCTTTCCACTTTTTTGATGAATGCCAAAGGGTCATCTTTTTTTAAACAACAAGATGACTAACATCAAAAACATGGAAATAAAATATGGGTAAAATGAATATAAATAATTGTAGGAAAATATTATAAAACTTTTTGATTCCATATTTTTTACACATGAACAAAAGATATAAATATTCCACAGTGTATATGTAAAAAATAATATCAAATAATGATGAGATTGTGAAATAACCCCTTACTGCTGGGATAACATTTGAATAATAAGACCCATGGAAGAAAAAACATAAGATGTATATGTGGATAAAAATTAAATTCATGACATGTATCATGAAATTAATTAATGAGAATAATATACATCCTAAAAAATGAGACAATTCGTGAATAAAGTGTATGTCCCACAGAAAGAAATGTGAGACGAAAAACCCTTACCAGAGGATAGATTTCCATGAATCATGTCAAAAATATTTTATAATGGTTTTTTATATGTAATTAATTTATACCATACCCTTATTCATATTTATAATATATTCTATTAATTTTTTTTAAATATTACCACCCATTAATTAATAATATTTAATTCTTTTCATTGTTTTGGATGTCAATTTCCTTTTTTTCTCTCAAATGTTTTTTCTTGAATGTACATGTTATTTTTCATATAATATATATAAATAATATTTAGAATGAAATTTATTCAATAAATATCATATTTAATCATTAAATATTGGGTTATAACCATTATTTAATGATTAACATGGAGAATGAATCACATCACATCGTGGAGATGGTAAGTTGTACGTACAAATGTGTGGTGAATTAGTTTATTGTATGATTGATAAATGGTGGAATATGGTTTTACCATAATCATAATAATATTGGTGAATATATATGATACTGGAATAATTAATTTATCATGTAAACAACACATGAATATTAGTTTGAAGAATAAATAATATTGAAAGAGTCAGCAAAGACAATTACATTTTCTTCAGTGAACTTTCTTTAGATCTATTCTTAAAAATAGTAGAGTTAGACTATTGGTTATATCACCACCTTCATAACATGTATAATGATGTTTCTAAGTGAAATATTAAGGTTTTTCATTGAAATTGATCAATTTTTTGTGAATAAGTGAGGTAGGAGGTACCCTTTTATAATTGAGGTGAGGAGTGGTTTTTAAATTTCACAAAATATTACAATATAGTAAGGCTAATCTAGAACCAAAGACTTTAAAATGGTCTATAAATGAATATAAAATGCAATATTTGTCCATATAATATCCCAATTGTAATTATTTATGAATATTATGGTTTTTAAATAAATTAATAAAATATAATATTCATTAAATATCATTATTGTGAATTTTGACATTATTCATTACTTTCACACTAGGAATATTAAAATAAAGATATATATTTAGACCAATAAATTTAATAGATCACTAATATTTTAAAATAATCTATATAACTCATGGATAAACTAAATTAATTCAAATTATATTATATATAGTAATTTGTATATAATTTATTTAATTTTTCCATTAACTATATAATTTTTTCATCATTGTTCTATAGTTATTTAATGTAATTATTATTATATGATTATTAAAAATATATTAATATGATGTTGATAAATTTTTTCTATTTCCAAATAATATTTATAGTCAAAAGAATCTTTTTTATAACACCATATTGAAGATATTACAGATATTGAAAACATGAGTATGGCATGTTTGACTTTTAATTAAATATAATACTACAATGGTCATATCCACTTCCTATTGGAAAAAAGATATCATATATTGACATTAATTTTTTGGGAAAAAAATTTAATAATCTAATAAAATGTCATCAATTATTTTTTGTAATATAATGATTCTTATCATTTTAATTAAATTTAATTTAATGATTTTTCCTTTAATTAAATGATTATTGTGTCATTATTATAGGATCCTTTAAGGTAATTAAATCTTACCACAATACTAAAATTTAATTACGATGAGTAAGATAAATATTTTATCTTTTAAAAAAATATTTAAGGCCAATCTAAACTACTTGGTGACCAGATATTGATAATTTTATTCTTATTAATTTTTTTTGAGAAGTTCTACTTTTCATAAAATAAAATAAAATAAGGGACTTAATATCAAAAAAGTACCTATTAATGGTCATAAATTGGAACCATGGATTATTTTTATCTAAACACACACATACAATAAATTTTATAAAAAAAATTGGGTAATTGTGTAAACATTGTCATATTATTTTAAACCTAAATTACTCAATTTACCCTTTACAGTGGTAACAAAAATTACAATGGTTACTACTCATATTGGTAAAAAATTAAAGATACATATTCACTAAATTTTAAGCTTCTAAATCCAAATATTTATACAATTTTTAAATATTTAAAACAAATAAGTCATAGAATTTTATTTAAAATTAAAGCCAAAAACACAATAAAAATAGTTTTTTTCTGAAAAATTCCATATTTAATATAAAAATATTTTTATCCCAAATTCATCCACATAAAATATTCCAATAAACAAAATTTAATTATTCATAATATATAGAAATATTCTTGGAAATAAACATATAATGCAACATTTGAATGGGTGAAATATAAATACCTCTTTCAATAAAAAATGATTTTTTTAACTATTTACTGAATCAAATATTTTCTAAAAAATACCAAGAATTCACCTAAGCTAATTTTGACAATAAAATTTTAAAAAATAGGTTTATTTATTGAAATATAATTTATAAATGTGTCAAAATTTATTTTTAAAACAATTTTTCCTTTATAAGGAAGCAAAACTACATTTACAAAAATATATCGTTTGTGCTTAAAATTGGATTTTTTTCATATCTCTTTTCGATCAAATCTATTGGATAAATTTAAAAAATTATTACAAAATATTAAAATATCATTATTATCATAAAATTATAGTATTTAACATAATAAATTAATAAAAACACATTTTATATATAAATACTATTTTTTAAAATAATATTTTCATTATATTTAATGAGTTTTTTTATTTATTTATAGTTAATTGGAAACCAATTAATTTCATTTTATATCCATATTGTAAATATTTAATTATGTTTGTTAATCATATTTCTACCCTCCAATATAGTGGATATTCTATAACTATCAAATTTAAATAAAATTATTTATTTGATCATTTAAGCTCGATGTGAAGTATATTGTATTGTATCAAAAAGATAGTTTAATTTTAAAAACATTGGATGTTATAATTTTTTCGATGAAATATTTAAATTTTTTTGTTAAACATGTTCTTGAACCATCCTTGAAAAATGAATATCACCCTTCAAAAGATAACTTCATGATGGTTTAATCTTTATTATCTACATCTTTTTCTGTTTCTATTGTATTATTATTAAATTTAGGGGGTATTTTTAAATGTAAATTATTCTATTTATAATTTTTGGGGGATATGTAACTACTCTATAAAAAAATTTGTTTTCAATTTATTTTTTCCATTCATTTTCTAAATCACAAATGTAGGGAAAATTAATAAAATTTATCTTATTATTGTTTTTTTATTTATCATCTCTTTTAGTTTTAGGGGGAATATATTAATTTTCTTTGATAATTTTTTAATTGTCAAATTTTTTTTTAATTTCATTTATCTTATTGTTGAATATTTTTTTATTTCAAATAGTTTAATATTTATAAAATTAAAAGGTTGTTTTTTTCTTAAAAAAAGTAAAAAAGGAAATATATTTTATATCATGTATGATACATGGAGATTTATTTTAAATTAACTTTTTTACTGAAATTATCTTATGTGCCTTATATTTTTTTAAATAGGGATATTTCTGGGAGAATTTTTAATTCAATTACTTAATTATATTGTTATTTTAGTAATCAAAATACACTTCCTATAAAAATGATTTGAGTTATGTCTCTATTAAATTTCATAATTTTAGAGAGAATAAACATCTATTAAAATAAAATACCAAAACTTTAATCATTTATCTAAAATTATGATGATCTGAAAACCTATAAAATTTTACATCCAACAAATTTAAAAGGAAATTAGTTGGGTTAAACCAACTATTCATTATATATAATAAAATTTTTAGTCTTTTAGAAATGAATAGTAGTTCTTAATAATTATGTTTCAACTAGTCCCATGTTTTTTAAAATTTTACAATTAGTGAACCTAAAATTTTTACTATAAATGAAGTTGTGCCTCAAGAATTAGATGAATATTTATATATTATATAAAAAATATACATTAAATATCATTATAAATTATTTTGTAAAAATTTAATTTTTTCTTATAAGATGTCAAAATATTCATACATATAATTTGGGTGCTAGGCATAGAGACAACATGTTATTTTGAGGTCTAGTTTGCCCAGAATTAATTTTAAAAATTTAAAAAATATATTTTATACTTTACATGAGTTGAGTAGTTTAAAAAAGAAAATTGGACAAATCTTAAATAGAATCTCATATCATTAATCAGATACCATGGATGAATCTAAAACCTACCATTTATCGTAAGCACTAACTAAAATAAGTCAACATAGTCCATTTCAAAATATAAACCATTGGTGGGCTCATATAATTAAAATAAAAAATTTAATATATTTATTTTAATTAAATAAACCTACTCTATATTTATATAGATCCAACATTGGGGTTCGCTAGAGAAACCCTATGTGGCTTCAATATCATTCTTCCTCCTTTTGATGGTGAATCACATCTCGTGACAACAAGCCTCACTGTCAGGGAATATAGGGGCACAATGAATGAAAAAAAATCCTTATAACAATGTCAAGCATTTTCATTGATGAATAATGATTAAATCTCTTGGAAGGACTCTTCAATTCATAGTTTATTCCGTTTTTGATTAAAAAGATTGATCAATATTATCCCTTCTTTGATCTCCAGCAACTGTCAAACCTTACAAGTGCCCTTGTATTGAATTAACTTGATTATTCTTTCATTTCAAATACCGAGTGACCCCATTCATAATAATTTACCAATAAATAATGGAATGGATCAATAAAATTTTATTTTTCTTCCTTCAACATATAAATTTCTTCTTTTTCATCATTTTTTGGCCTCAAGGTCAAGATATGGAATTTCTGGATGGAACTAAGCTCGAGCAGACCCTTGGATTTGTAATGATTTTCCAATCAATGAGGGGATCAACGATCAAGGACATATTTGGGTTTGAATATGAGTGAAAAGGATTAGTTTTTCATAAATTTAATATCTAACTTTTATAGGAGGTTTATTAGATAATGTATGCTTCTATGACCTTTGAGTTTTTTAATGTAATTACTTTTCTTTCCACTGGATGGAAGGAAATTAGGAATTGTGAATAGATCCACAGATTTTAGGTGGTGTGGAGGAAAAATATTTAGTAGAGTGGAAATATTTAGAGATCAATGTTCAAATATAAATTACATTAAAAAACATGACTACATCCCATGTATCATGATGAAAAAATACTCTACAGCCTATATTCTTTGACAGTTAGGGTTTCTAAGAAATATAATAATTGCATGACATGTATACCTCTTACACATTGTGTACCGCTTCCTCACGTGTGAGATAAATGTATAATAACACATTGAAAATACACAATATTAAAGGACATGTGTAGGTGCATGATATATACTGAAGTACATGGGAACATCTAGGCACATGGTTGTATACCAAAATACACAGACATGACCAATGTGTACTAGTAGGGAACTGAGTGTCTTTTACATATTGTGTAGTCTCCCTACCCATTGTGTAGTGATACATGTGTTGCTTATCCATGTACCTCCAAGGACATGTCCAGGTGATTGAGTGAGACCACACACCATGTGGGTCCTATAACACGCCGTGTACAACTTGGTTCTTTTGGAAGAAACATCTAACTCTTGTATATCCTTCATTAGGACTCTGATTTTGTCCCATGGGTTGTTTATCCAATGTTTTTTTTTCACATAGAATGTGATGGTACTCTATGTTATGTATTTTAGAATATTAATTGATGTTTTCTACGCATGAATCTTGTTCAGGGAATTTATCAATGATGATAATGATCTGGAAGTGGATCACCAGTGACCTATAAGGTGGAACCCCATTATTTTGGGCATGATTCCTCTATTTACTTACTTGAACCCCCTTATTAGATAGGGTGTGGGTCCTCAAGACACCAGTGTGGAACCAATCCCCCCCCCCCCCACCATCATCATGGGTGTGTATCCTCCATCAACCAATTGGAACCCCCTGTGGGATAAGGCGTGGGGCCTCAAGAAACTAGAGTGGATCCACCTATCGCAGCAGGTCATGGGTCCTCAACCAATAGATTGGATCCATCATTCATCTTTGGAATGGTTTCTATAACTACTGATAATAACATGTCTATTAGATAGCTCTTGGGTCCTTGTGAAACTATAGTGGAACCCTCTATCACATAAGGGAGAAGGTCCTCGTCTAACAGAGTGTAACCCCCCCCCCCCCCAATGATGGAGTAGGACACTGGTCCCCTAAATAGAGATTCTTTCACCAAGACATTATAGAATATTGATGAGGTTTGGCCTTCCACATAGTTACTTCTGGGAAGACGTGTGATATTCTTGTCATCATTGATGGTCTTTTGCAACTAATGGTGACTCTTTTGCAGGGATAGGCTTTGAGATGAAGATCTCATTTCTCTCTCATTTGGGATACTTTTAATTAGTATATATATATTTGTATCCTTGAATTTGGATTTGGTTACTCTCTTTCAATATGTTGTCAAGACATGTTGGGTAGTCCACCGACTCACCGTGTTGAGCGCCTCATGGTTGGATGATGGTACTTTTCTACTATGGGTGGTGAAGACTTGATGTGTAGTATACCTACACAATGTGTTGTGACCCTTCTGTTTGGATGAGGTTACTTTCTCATACTTTTGGTTGGGGTAAATTCTATTTAATGTTTAATATCATTTCATTCTGATTGTATCTCTCACTTCTCACTTTCTATATTTTAAGTGGTCCTATTGGGTATTTAAATACTCACCCATGCATGGTATTTTCCCACACGTGTCATGTCATATGAAGATGATGGATATTTCAGAAATGACTTCAAATGACCTTATGGATACCAGGTGAAATAGACCATGTTTGGTGATCATATCATGAAGATTAGGATTTAGGATATACCAGTACTTTACTATCCAGTTTTATCAAGTTGGGACATCTCCTAGTTTGGAGTATATTTTTCTCTTTTAAGTTTTAGTTTGCATTTTCATACTCTTATATGCCCTAGAGGTTTTTTATGTTTGTTTAAATTTATAGTTGTTGAATAATTTAATTACTATTCATCTACATTTATGAATTTATATGGTCAGATGTTTTCATATAGGTACATTAGGAAAAGTACTCCTATATTTTTTATGCCTTCTTTCCTAAGGTTCCACCTCCTGGCCTATAGTGACAGACTTGGGGTAGTTGTGGATCGATCCTTTGTTAGTGTTGGTTCATGAAATATTGGTATCATAGAAGTTCATTCCATGGTAAAATGATTGTATTAGTAAACTTATGAGTATTTGGATTGGAATTAGGGAAACACTGTCAAAGATTCTTGACAGTGACTCTCATGCTAGGGAAACCAGTGATGGTATGGGTGGTTGACGTACCCATTCACCTGTACATTGACTACTTTCTTATAAACATAGAACACTGAGACATTGGTTATAGGGATAATTTCTACATGCATCATATAGGATTAATTCTTTAAAATTCCTTATTGATTAAGCTTCCTATTGTGTGTGTGTGTGTGTGTCTATATATATATATATATGGTCATCTGACTGTGGTATGTCTTCATTAAATTTTCAGGATTCCTTCATAATGAAAACCAGTGAGGATACAAGTTTTAGATCATGATGATGATCTAGTGCGGTATTAGGCCTTAGATCATCTTCAATCCCATGAGTATCTTCCGCCATGTGGGTGAGTAGAAACATCCCAAATTGTTGAGCAGCAGATCCTACCTACAGGGTAGGTTGAGAATGTGTGAAGGCTTAGTGCCCTCTATGAGTTCTAACACTAGTGGACTCTAAGGTTTCATGGAGATCTAGATCCCTAGAAAGGGAATTATTGGATAGATTTGGTGGTCCATGTTTTTTGGTAGATACAAACATCAATGGATCATATGGTTTCAGATGAATATAGCATTTTCCACAAAGCTGTTGGGCGTTGGTGGTGTTTTTTTACTGAGATACATGATGACTCAAAACTCTCTTGGACCAATATCCAAAATAAGTTTTGTGAGAAATACTACCATTACATATTGTTAATAGTCTATATTAAATATCATTGGGATCTATATCATGAAGGAGTAATAGTGGAGGAGTATGTGGAGAGGTTCAAAAACCTTACATGATACTCTCAAAACCTGATCCATGATTGAAACTTATGATCATGTATGTTTATGTAGGGGATCCATAGATAGATCCATATCAGCATTGTAACCCTGTGAATCCGCACCTATGTTGGGGTGTTGGAGTGGGAACTAGTGAAAGAGATATTCTTTTTTGAGTGATACCTAGAAGATAGAGGTGGTAGTGGATGTCACAAGGCTTAGTTTTCTGCAGTAATGTATAGGCACCAACTGATAGGATTTAGGGGTAGGAGAAATCCCCATTATCATAATTAGGAATGTTGTTAGTGGAATTATAGAGGATTATGGAATACTAGAGAGTGGTAGTGATATGATTGGGATGGGTTAGGTCACATATAATTTTAATTCCAAGCCATACTTGTTGAGGAGTGCATACAGTAAGCAGAAGGACCGCCGCTGTAGTGATAGCTCCATGATCAGGGATCTTCTAAGAGAGGTAAGGGTGGCCCTAGGGTGGAAAAGAAAGTAATAGAGTAGGTGGATCTATAGTGGGAGATTTTTTTTTGTGGAATATGCTCTTAAATCCTTTCACCACCACCACTAAGAGTCAAACTTCAGGCTTAGGGATATAGAGGTTGAGGTCACAGACTACTACTGACTGTGGAGGATTCTGACCTTGCAACACACTATATGATCAATGCTATAATTAGTGTTTATTCTAAAATTTGTTTATTATTATTATACATAGGTTCTAGTAATTACTTTATCTCTACACACATGGTGTAAGAGGTGGATCTCCTAGTTGAGGTTCCATCCCAGCAACTTCGTCATGAGGTTCCTACAAGGAACACTTCTTCAGTTTCATTTATATTCCAGGTGTGTAAGTTATCTCTTGTGGGAGAGAGGTTCACATGGGACCTTTCTTCATCATGATGTAACCGTATTATTTCATATTGGATATGTATTTGTTTTTTGTGGTCTGATCCTAGATTAACTCTTATAGTAGACTATTAATATTCCTTCACACTAATGGGATGAGATTCATCTTTTTGGGAGAGAGATATCTCATGGAGGGATAACAGGGTTTTGAAAGAAAGAAGATATATCCTATAACTAGTTTTTTGGGGAGCATAGACCTAACTGTAGAATTTCCTTCAATAATATTTATTTATTTAGATGTGATGGATTTTATGGAAATCATCCCCAAGTGCATTATCAGACTACCTCCAAGGAGGGAAAAGTTTTTTATCGACTTACATCTTGTAACAACTCCAATATCTTCTTCTACACAACAGATGGACTCTACTGAGATACCAGTGTAGTGGTTGTTGTTGGGGGACCTTTGAGAGAAAGTTTTTACCAGGCCCACTATCTCCCCTGGGCAGCTCTATTGTTTCTTACTAACAAGTTAAATGGGAGCTTGTGGATTTGTGTGGATTATTGTAACTTGAACCAATCCATTATAAAGATTAAGTTCCCTTTTTCAAGTATTGATGACCTATTTGACTAGTTGAGAGGCAGGATATTTCTCTCAAAGACCAATCTCAGGCCTAGATTCCACCATTTGAGAGTTCACAATGATAAAATTCTAATGATAGAATTCGAATGTGTCTAGAAAACATTATGAGTTCATGGTGATTTTATTTGGTGTGATGAATGCCCCCATTGTTTTTTTTTTGTATTTGATGAAAAAATCTTCTAGACATACTTAGATTAGTTTTTTTCTTCATCGATGACATACTCATTTCCTCTTCATCATATGAAGATTATGCAATGACCATGAGAATGTTTCTATATTTTTATTGAGAGAATTGGATTTCTAAAAAGATCTTGAAGTGATAATTTTGTATTAATTTGTTTCAATTTCTGGGGCATGTCATTTCAAAGAATGGTTTAGTCTAGGAAAAAGAGAAGATAGAGGAAGTGCTTTCATGGGATCCACCCAAGAATGTGTCTTATGAAAAGAGTTTTATTGTCTCGGTGGGGTACTTCGAGTTGTGTTTGGTAGACTTACCTAGGAATACAGCCCATTTGACCACTCTGATGTAGAAAGGGAGACCTCTTACTAAGACTAAATTGTTCTATAGAAACATTGAGGAGTTGAGGATAAGGATGATGAGTGATCTTGTGTTAAGCCAAATAGAGGATTTTAGAGATTATGTAGTTTTTTCTATGCCTTATGAGTTGTGACTGTCTATGTATTGATGCAGCGATACAAATTTATCCCATAGTTGTTGAATCAGTTAAGACCCCATGATCATAACTATGTGCCTCATGATCTAATCTTTCATTAGTCATCTCACCCAGAGTTTTTTTAGGAACTAACTTCAGGTAGAGTAATATGTGGTTTAATCAAACTATTAGATTCCCAATAACATCTTCACACAATGAGACATGAACCTGAGATAGTGGCACCTGTTCGAGTTCCTGCATAAAAATGACTTCGAACTAGTATATACTCTATATAATGGAAACATTGTAAAATATTCACTTTTTAGGAGGCCCCAGGATTACATTGTGTATGAGGATTTTGAGCAGTTGGCTTCCTTATAGCTGACCATAGTGGAGCAGGATGGTGCAACTTTTCATCAGTCAATGGTGTTGACTTATCTACTTCTCAAGCATGTGAGAGATCCCAAAATGGTAGACATAATCTATGAGGTATGTAATGACCAAATATCCATTGGAGATTCAATATATCGATATTATGAATGTGATTTCACACCATCTGTTTCCAAGGATGAACTGTGGACTAAGTCATGATGCAAGAGGAGGTCATGTGAGTCTTATACACTTCTCCCAAGTTTTACATCCTAGTGTGGGATTGATTAGAGTATACCTTCAGTGGTAGTTATGGTTGCACCACATGAGATGAAGTGTGGATTATATCATCTCATAGTACCCCCACATATCATCTGGTGAAAGATAAGCACCATTTTTTGATAGGTTTGTTGCAACCCCTTGAGCTCCCA
The DNA here is from genome assembly GCA_963277665.1 of Viscum album. Taxonomy (NCBI): domain Eukaryota; kingdom Viridiplantae; phylum Streptophyta; class Magnoliopsida; order Santalales; family Viscaceae; genus Viscum; species Viscum album. The sequence continues at coordinate 1,698,339,022 of OY728155.1, forward strand.
GAGTGGAAATGGGATGGAATATCAATGGACTCTGGGATAGGGCATCCATAGACTGTAAAGGGACATGATTTTATATGGGTGATATATGACTGACTCACAAAGTCTTCACACTTCCATTCTATTATAGAGTAGTGTTTAGTGGATAGTTTGGGGCATATGTACATATGGTATATTTTTCAGCCTCATGGGTTTCCCATGGCAATTGTCTCTAATCGTTATGCATGGTTCACATCATGTTTGTACATTGCATTTTAGGAGGAACTCGAGACCCAAATGCAGATGTGTACAACTGTTCACTCCCAGGTGGATAGGATGATTGAGTGCACTATCCATGTGTTGGAGGATATGTTTAGGGATTCCATGATAGACATTGGTCGGGGATGGGGGATCACTTTACCTTTGTAGAGTTTTCATATAACAACGTGAACTACTATAATATGATAATGGAACCTTTTGAAGTCCTATAATGGAGATCCACCTGGTCTTCCTTATGTTGGAATGATATTAGAAAGATATCTCTTGTGGGTCCAAAGATATTGCAAACAATAACAGAAAACATTCGATCTATCTATGATGTAATGAGGATGACCCATATAAGGTATAAATCTAATAGAGACCCCCATCGTAGGGCCTTGGATTTTTTATCAGGGAGACCATGTTTATGTCCATGATGTGGATTCTGTAGGTTCTGAAAGGGAAGCTATCTATAGGTTCATTTGAGATCTTGTAGATGGTTAGTGAGGTTTCTTACCACCATGCCCAACCCCCCATAGCTGGATCAGGTGCTTTCATCCTCCATGTTTCACATTTAAGAAGATAAATTCATGTCCATATGCACTTCATCCACTGGGGAGATCTAGACATCGAGGATGGAACCACATTTTTTGGAGCACTTGGCGGACATCGTGTATAGATCGGATTAGACCCTCTATGGATGGACCATCCCCTTGATTCGAATGTTGTGGGATCGTGGGAGAATATAAGAGATATCATTAGAGTATGAGAGTTAGAGGTGGAATCTGTATCATAAGATTATTGTTTAATTTTTGTTTTTCATGGATGAGAATTTTGATGTAGGTAATGATGTAGAGGCCCATTTTTTCATTATATGACTTCAAAATTATTTCTATACATATTTTCATAGCCAGGAACTAAGATGGAGTGTGATTCGAACACCCAATTTTCCAAGAATTAATTTTTATAAAAAATTACACATATTTTTTACTTCATGCATAGAGTTTCATAAAGAAAATGAGATAAATATTAAAATGAATCCAAATTTATAAATCTAAGACCCCGGATGAGTTCGGAACATGATGCTTAACCTAGGAATGACCTAATATATGTCAGGGTGGGGCGTTTGACAATAGTAACCACTGGAAGGTGTGATTAGTTAAAATAAATAATTGAATTTATTTATTTTAAATAAATTAAACTAATAAAATTTTCTATAAATCGACTGCTATATATATTCCTCCAGGGTTATCCACATTAACCCTGGGATGATTCTAGACTGTTCTTACAACTTCTATTGGAAAATCACGTCTAATGATGATGACTCTCTAGATCGGTGAATATTGGGTCACACTGAATGCAACGACTTCCTTAAATAACTAGATAACATGTTATTCAATCGAAAATGATTAAATATATGGGTAGAAATATTCAATTCATTTTTTATCCCCTTTTTGAATAATTTATTAATCAAGATCATCCCTTTTGTTATTTCAGCCAATTGTTTATCCATACATGCACCCATAAATTAAATTAAATTTTTTATTGATTCATTTCTAACCCATGATATACTAGTTCATGATCATTGGAAAAGAATGCTTGAAAACAATTAATAATAATTTTTGTGTGCCTTCTCTCCCTCACTACATTTTTTTCATCATTGGACCTCAAGGTCATGATTCTAAATTTTTGGGTCAAACCGATCCCGAATGGACCCCCAGATTCACAATGGTTTCATGAGCGATTAAGGGTTCTAAAAAAGAATTTATTTGTGGTTGAATCGTGGATAATAGGAACTATTTCTCCTTAATTTTTCATATGGGTATGATAAGACGTATCATGGATTATGTAGGTACATTTAACATTTGAGAGATTCAACAAGATCAGTTTTTGAGCTACTAGATGGATGGAAATGACAAAGAGGGACTCGATAAACTGATTTCAAGAGGTTTGAAGGTGAAATCTGTAGAGGATAATATAGTTTTTTAAAATAGAGTTCAGATATATAGTATTGTAAAAAACTTGACTACACAATCTGTATCACGATGAATACATCCCATGTATCCCTTTTCTATGACAGATAAGGTTTTGGAAAATTATAAGAATGGAATGATTTTTCTACCTCTTAAACAACGTGTACCTATTACCATAGTGGATGATCTATGTGTTCTATAACTCAGTAAATACCTCATATAGATGAACATGACCTGGTGCATGTTTTATATTAATGTACACTAGAATGACTAGACACATGGTTATCTGTCAAAGTACACAGATACAATGAAGGATCACTAGAAGGTAACTCAAGTGGCTTGAACATTCTGTGTTGTATCCCTCTACAACATTTAGTGCTGCAAAGGTTTGTGATTCATGTTTCTCTAGGGAATTGTTTTGGTTATGGAGCGGAACCAGACATCATCTGAGCCACATCCCACAATGTATACACCCTCGATCCTTTTAATGAAATAGAAACCTCTTGTATCTCCATCGCTTGGACTCGGAATTTATCAGGTGAGCATCCTATCCTGAATTTTTTTCTATATTGAACATAAATGTGCCCAATATTGTGTATTTTGGGAAACAATGTGATATATTCCATGAATAAATATTATTTATAAGGTGCTCAATGAAATAAGTGATCAGGAAGAGGATCATCAATGACCTACAGAGAGGAACCCCCCAATAGCTTGAGTGAAATCCCTCTATCAACCGAGTGGAACCCCCCCCCCCCAAATCAGATAGGGTGTGGGTCCAAATGAAATTAGAGAGGACCCCCCCCCCCCCCCCCCCCCCCGCTATAATCTTGGTCATGTTTCCACTATCTACTAATTGGATACCCCCTAATAGAATGTGTTAAGTTCACTATGACACTAGAGTGGAACCCCTAGTCACACTAGGGAATAGGGCCTTGACTTATAGAGTGGACCCCCCCCCCCATCATCATATTGGGATTGAGTCCTCTATCTATCGAGTGGAACCCCCTATTGTATATTGCACGTGTACTTGTGACACCATAGTAGAATCCCCTTCTCGCACAAGTGTTTGGTTCCTCAAATTACTGAGTGACCCCCCCCAGATATAATAGAGAGAGGTCCCTCTACATGGAGTTTGTTCCCCCTAGACTATGCCGAATAGTGCATGGGCTTGGGCCTCAACAAAATTACATATAGGTAGATACGTGATATGTTGGGAATCATTGATGGACTTTTTTGAACTGATGGATACTCTTTTCATGGGCTGGGTCATTAGATGGACATCCTCTTTATCTATTGTTTGGTATTATTTTATTTATTATATATATATATATATGTATATCTGTAATTTTGGATTTGGTTACTCTCTTTTCATGGGTTGTGGATATTCTTGGGGTAGTCCACATACTCACTATGTTGACACTCTCATGGATGGATGAGGTTACACTCCTACTATGTGTGGTGAAGACTTGACGTGTAGTCCACCTACACACTAGGTCGAATCCCTTGTGTTTTGATGAGGTTACTTTCTCTTTTATTGGGTTGAGATTCATCCTTTTCACTATTCATTATCTTCCATTTCTTATTGTGTCTCTTACTACTACCCTTACAACTTTAAAGGTGTATTACAGGGAATCTATATACTCACCCATTCATGGTCTTTTATCTCATGTTTCATGTCTTATGAAGATGATAGATCGGTTGGCAGTGACATTGGATGAGATTACGAATACTGATTACGTTAGACCACATATATGGGTTGTATATTGGAGATTAGGAGTTATGATCTCTTAGTAGTTTAAATTCCAGTTCTATCGAGATGGTAAATTTTTTGGTTGGTATTATATTTTTCCCATTTTCATTTTATTTTACACTATCATACTCTTACACACCCTATTGATTTTTCCTGATTTGTTTAATTTCAAGATTTGTTTTCTTTTATTATTTTTCCTATGAATGTTTGTATTGATATGGTAAGGTGTGTGCATATAGGTACATTAAGAAAGGGAATCATATTCATGATATGTCTTTTGGTTCATGTCACCACCACATGGCCTATAGTGGTGGGATTAGGCAAGATACGTCTAGATCCTCGATTAGAGGTGGGTCAGGAAATTTTTGTTCTTATTGATTATTTTCGAAAAAAATACTAAGAGTGCTTTGATTTTACATTTATTTTCTAAGTGTCTTCTCAAGAGAAACTAGTATTTCAGTTTTTCCATATAATTATCATAGTATTATTATTTTAATCCCTTTTCTACTATATATGAATGATTGTTTCTATTTATTGATAAGAAGATCAAAAATCCAATCATCTCATAGAGGGATTCCTTGGATAGGAGGACAGAGCTCGGGTACATCCATTAATTAGATGTGAGAAGTTACCAATAGGTATTTTTGATGGATTATAGTGATAGGAGGATAGAACTTCTGATCAGTATAAAATTGGGGATAATTTTTGATAGGTTCAATGTATTACATACCTCATATCTAGTTTATATACGTAACATTAAATTTTTTAAAAAATTGATTTTTCAATAAATATCCTTTTAAAAATTTATTTTGTCTTATAACCGGTATTTTATGTTTTGTTTTTAAACATACACTCTATTACATCCTAGTTTTTAGTTTTGTTAATTATTACATTTCTTTTGGGAATATATTTAATTTGAAGTTTAACTACCTTAACAATTTATTTAATAGTTTAAAATACATATCATTTAATTTTTCCATGCTATATAAATATATATTTCAATGAATTGTATAATATTTCTACTCTTACCATTGATTTCATCAAAAAAGTGAAAAAATTACTGAAGAGGAATAAAATTATATGTTTTTAAACTATAATTCACACTCAAGTGCTGTATTTTAATTTTAACATCGCACATACAAATATTTTAGGATTATTTTGGGTAAAACCAAACCATTAATTTTTTTAAAACCATTGATATAGCTAACTTATAGTAATGGTTCTCAAAATCATTGGTATAATGTTTCAATTTTGACTATATACCATAGCATTCACCAAATCAAGTATATACAATTTTTTTATATACTATATTTCCCCTGATGTGACAATTTTCTTAAAAACTATATTGGGAAACCATTAATTCATGGAAAGGACTGTCTTTAAATATAACATAATAAAATAGAACAAATAAAAAGTCTATTTAGAATATGTTAAAAATATTCATTTACCTCTGTAAATAATGAAATATTCAATAAATATTCATTAATACATCTTATAAGTATAGATAATAAATTCTATAAAAGTATACAAAAAAATATAAAGATAAAATTTGATTACCAAATGAAAATACCTTTCAAGGGAGAAGATGAAATTAATTTTTAAATACAACACATTAAATGAAATTTATTCCAAGAAAAATAAATGGGCTATTATATACACAACAAAATATAAAATAATCCATGAATTTAAATCATATCTCGGAATAAGGAAATGGATATGAGAAACTCTTACCTCAGACTTCAACATGGTAAAACATCCTCTGAGACCCTATGTAATAAACTATTATTTATTTACTGTATTTATAATAAACAAAATCATATATATATATATAACATAATTTAATTCATTTATAATTCCTCATCACCCATATCTTAATTTTCTTTTTAATTATATTCGGTTGTTAATTATTCCGTTTTCCAACATGTACTTCTAATTGGATGTACTGATCCCCGATCATTAATCATGGATTAATAACATAAATTTTTTTACAGAATATATGATATATTTTTTACATATATTTAAGGATTAACATTCTCATTTCATGAAATGTATTTTTTCCGTAAGGAATACATAAAAATCTCATTTTCAATGATTATTAAATTAACCAAAATTTTCAAATTATAACTAAATTTTATTTTTAAAACACTCAATCTAGAATATTGAAAATAAATTAATTAAATAATTTTATATCATTTTAAAAATATTTATGCATTCATAGTCAATTTTTTATGTTAATATTATGACATTGTTCATGTAGTTGAACAAATAATCCTAAAGAAGATCATGTTATAAATACTAAATGAGTGGAAACATTTTATTTTATAATAACAATATCAATTGTATAGAATATTAATGGTTTATGAAAACATTTTATTAAAACTATAAATCATATTTAAAAATAATTTTAAGAAGAAGATAAATAATAAGTATTGGGTAGAAGATAAAACATACAGTGAAGGCTTGGATCATCCTTTAAAGAGATTCTTGTAAACAAAGGATTTGGGACTCCTTGTTGTGAATAGAGGTTCCAAAATATAAGAATATTGGGGGGGGGGGGGTATTTCTATAGGTATTTAATAGAAAAATAATGGAAATCTGTCTTTTTGGGGGGTATATGAGGGGACCTTTTTAGCGGATCCTAAGTGGAATTTTTCAAATACCCATTTCTTAATTAATATGGGATGAAATTTCTCTTGGAAAGTGGATCCAAATTGGAAACATAATTTATATATTAGAATGGAAGTTGGATAATTCCCTCAAAACAGATTTATATATAATACTATTCTATATTTTAGGAAATTCCCTCTTATTGTTACTATATTGCATCATTTTACACATTACCATGGTAACTAAATGTTACACCAAAAACATATTTTCTTTACTAAAAAATAAAATTTACCACATTATATGATTTTGATAATATAACTCCAATAATTGAATCCCCCTAATTGCATTCTATAATTTATATATGACAAGGTCATTTGGATAATTCTCTCAAAATAGATTTATATATAATATTGTTCGATATTTTAGGACTTTCCCCCTTAATGGAACCGTATTGCATCATTTTACAGAGTACCTTGGTAACTAAATGTTACAACAAAAACGTATTTTCTTAACTAAAAATAAAATTGAACACATTAAATATTTTTGATAATATATTTAAAATAATTAAATCCATTTCATTGCATTCTATATCGAAAGGTGATGAAAATATTTTTTTCTTAATGAAAACATAATGTATAAAAACCTATTTTAAAGGGATATATTTTTATTTATTAAATTGATTATAATGTAATTCATTGTAATTTAATAACTATTGGATGGATGATGAATTATTTTATTGTATATATATAATTTTAATTCCATTTAAATCATTATTTATCGACAATAATGAAAAAAAAATTATAATACACAACATAGAGAAAAATAACTTGTTGAAAATTAATACATTTTAACATTACATTATGTTATTTGTATTAATAAATAATTAATAATACATGGATAAACATTTATTAATTATATATATATTAAATTTCACTTAATATAAGTATCTAAATATGAAAAAAAAATATTTAAATAATAACATATAATATTTAAAAATAATATAATTTTATTATAAATGAATACTTAAATCAGTATTCCTTAAATTTAATTATTTATTTCATAGATGTTATTAATTTACATAACTACTAATTCCATTAATTTTATCAATAATTTTAGTTTTTATTTATCTTTTAATATAATAAATTTTTAAAAAATACACACTATATAAAAAAGTTTCATTATAAATAATGGAATTTTAAAAATATAATTAGTACCTTTTAATAATATTCACAAAATATATATTTTATTTCAATTACATTACTAAAAATAATTTTTTATAACATTTAGGTTATCTTTATTTATATCAATTATATAACAATAATTCAAAAGTATTAAAAAGTTCTTTAGTATTATGCCCAACAATGATATACCTTTTAATAGCGGTTATCGTAGTAATATTACTATAATTGCATCTTGTGGATTCATTTTCACTCACTTCACAAAGTACTTTTCCCTTCCCTTTAATTTTTATTTTGGAATTTAATACATGGATTCTAATTTCATGTTGTTTTTTTGAATTGTCTGTTTTTTTCTAGAAAAAGAGATTCTATGTGCTGAAGACGATCCATGGGATTTCTTAGTTGTTAATATATTAAAATTTTATATTTTAATCCCATTTAAAATTATAAACTTTTTAGGGATGTAATAATCCATGGTTTGTATTAATCTATGGTATATAATTAATGGTTTTATGTACATTTGTTTTACTGGTTCATTACGAGTGAATAAATAATAGATATTTTTATTCATTTATTTTTTCCTTTATTTCCTAATTATGTTTCAATTAATTATGAAAAAAAATACAATAAATATAAGGAAATAAAATTCATAATTAAATTTGAGTTGTCATAATTTCCCTGATTATATAAATTGAATCCTCGAAATTTAAATTATAGTAACCAATAAAAATAGATGGGGGTGTTCTTAATAAAGTCATTAATGAGGATATAGCTTCTAATGATATATCTTCCTTTGTGTATTATGTAAGACTAAGAAATTTATTTTCTCTAATATAATTTTTATATTTTTAGACTTTCATTTCTGATGACCATTTGTGTGAAATATTCAAACATATCTTTAATGAAAATACTACCATTTCTAGCTCCATATCCTGAATCATAAAATTTTTCCCATTTTATTTTCAGTAAAATTTGGTACTAAAAAACAGAATTTCATTTTCCTATAGAAACATATCAATCCTTTCTTTGATACATCACTATATATCATCAAATATTCTCCATATAATGATAGTGTGAGTACAAGTGTAGTAACCATCCATTTATTAGGATCCTTGAAATTTTTTCACATTTATCGATTAAGATGAAATTTACTCTCCTATGAGTTAGTTTGTTTTTGAATTTGATAGTTTTGAATTATTTCTCAAAAAAATAAAATATTATTCATCCAATCCATGAAAAATATATAAATCTATTTCAATGGTTTTTTGGTCCATTATTCAGTAACTTATATTTGTTATTAATATAAAAGTGTACCTTCAGTTATCAATACACTACCCAAGAATGATACTTTATATATCCAAACATCACATATTAAAAAATTATATTTAGTTTTTACATTATCAATGTCTTTAGTATATTTCACAAATTATCTTCGCGCACTTCTATTATCATTGAATATAGAAAAATATGATCTACAATGACTATAGAAAATTTATTGATGTAATATGTAAATATTATATTAATTAAATACATGAAAATACAAGGGGGGTTTATAATTCTGAATGGAATCACTATGAGTTTATAGTGTCTATATCCTTTATAAAAATATATCTTGGGTATATCCATCATTTTTACCATTAATTGACGGTATCATGTTCAAAGGTTAATTTTCACGACCCCACCCAAGCTGGGGCTTCAGCCGAAACTACCTCGAGCCCATTTCCATATGCCATTGGGAGGCAAAAAGCACTAAAGTCACTCAAAACTCAATGAGGCATTTACATAAATACCTATACAGATTCACACAACCAACTCAATGTAAAATTTTCATGGGAATGAATTATCATATACAATACTGCTATAAATATACCAAAAACAAATTGACCACTAAACAAAAAAAATTATGGTACTATATGCTAAAAATAAAAAGCTGGAAAATACACTCCAAACTAGAAATATATCCCAACCCAAAAAAAAACTAGAAAATAGTAAACATATGGGAGAGAGCTTATCTCATGTATCCCAAACTATGACCGGTGTATGCAGTCCAACCATTATATATCCCAAAGATCCTATTAAGTCTTGATCAATATGTCTCCCAAATGAAAAAAGACACAACACAAGTTGGGATACTCTCATATAGGGGTTAGTATATACATTCCTGGTAAAACTCCCCAAACAGTGTGAAGGGGGGGGGGGCAGTAAGAGATACAACTTAAGAAGAAAGAAAAATATATAACAAGGTACAGTAAAAGAGTGCAGATAACCCTAATAAGAGAGTGAAATTGAACTCATCTAAACACAAAGAGATCTATATGGGGAGAATATGAAACTCTCATCGAGTCTCCACTAGCTATATCAGGATCATGGACTCATCCAACCACGATAATCTAAACATAGAAAGCACATGGTATAACAACCCTGCAGTTTATTACACACATAAACGTGATTTATTATGTATAATTCCTCTTATGATAACTTTGGGGATCATACAGTCTAGTTTCATGGGAAATTAGGAACATGAAATAACAAATTAGAACATAAAACACAACATCCTTATTGAAAACATCTTTTTGTGATCACAACATTCCTATGTACTTAACATTTCATGGGATAACCTGAGGACATGCATAAGAAAAGGGTGAGTTATAAAGTCTAGTAAGATATTAAACATGGAATAACATGAAGAATGTAGTACATGTTTGGAAATGGTCATGTCAATATAGCACAAGAGAAAAATGAACATAAATGCATAATATTGAATGATTATCATAACATGGAAATGTGGAAACAACATTAAACATGATATTAGCATGATCAAAGGCTCATTGCACATGGAGCATGAATAAACCTTCATTGCACTTGAATTATCCTGATTAAACCCCCATTTCGCTTGAATTTTCATGATTAAACCCTTATTTCACTTGACGTATCATGATACTAATCTTAACCCAATGAATTTGAGCACTATCAAGGCACACCCTTTATAAAAATTTCATTTCATGCATAAGTGTGCCCCATGGATCATATAACATTAAGTCATTCAACGTAATAATTTATTCAAAGATGAAGGAATGTGGAATACATATATGAAAGTATCATTCAATATGTATATGTGCATAAATTTGAATAACCATAATAGAGAAATGGGCATAGTATTCACTTTTATGATGATTTTGTCATAGAAATTTGGGTGTGACTTCTGTAGCATAACAATGTCAAATAGAAATCGTAAAATGGGTTGATGAGAGGGAAATGGGTCTCTCATCATTTATACATGAAATTTGTAGTAATTGGTTCATGGAACATAATATCCCAACATATGTAATGAAATTTAGATGCATAATATAAACGAATTTATTTAATGTAAATGACAGAGAGAAATTCCTTACAGAATTTCAGCACGGTAATAAGAGTACATGGGAGGAATTAATGAAAGATAAAGAGATATATCATCATTCAAAAATAAAGAGGGATGTATGGGGGAGCTGTGAAATCATACCCAAAATTTTTTAATTGAACATAAAAGGGTATAACAACATAATGAAATTTGGACAAAAATGAGAATGGATGAAATCTCTTACAGAATTTGGGCATGGTAATGGGTGCACATAGGAGTCATTAATGAGAGATAAAGGGGTCATTCATCATTCAAAAACCATGAGGGATGTATAGGAGAGGTTCTAAATCATACAACAACATTTTTAATTGAAAATAAAAGGTCATAACAATATAAATAAACATGGACATAAATAATAATGGATGGAATGTGAGGATACCTTACATGGAAGTATAATCCCAATGGATTGGGAGAGTCTTGAGAGAGGCTTCTTGGGAGAATAGGGTTTATTGTGAGGATTCTAGAGAACATAGGGAATATTTTGGTCGAGCTCCAAAGGTTTTGAGTGAAGACAAATGGGATATTGAGTGGGTTTATATAAGAATGTAGAGATAATTTATTATTATTTAGGTTTTGGACACTACACTTTAAAATAATCAGAAACACAAACCATTCCAATTTTATTTCCCATGTATTTGGACAAAGCGGAGTGGAAAGCATTATTTTATTAATTCAATGGCCGAACATATTAAAATAACTTGCTTCTTTATGTGATGGTGAGTCACACTCTCAAGGAAAACATTTTAAAACGATAAATTATTTTATATGTCTTGGAGGGTCCACTAAGGCATCATAAAATTAATCAGAAATCGCATTATTTTAATGGGAAAACATATATTTTCCAAAAATATCTTTTATAGTATTTTATTACATCACTGTTGGGTCATTATGATGTCAAAATAGACATTATATATTTAAATGGTATTTAATTTTGGCCCAACAATTAGACAATCGGAGAAAATTATAAAAAAATTAAGAATTAAATAATATTGAAATTTGGAATCTGAAAATAATATTAATTTTTTCTAAATAATTTTCTAAATATGTGAATTTTCAATTTTAAAATAAAAAATGACATTTATAAAAAATTAATGGGTTTTCACAAAAATAGTTTTCAAGCCATAATAAAAATTGTAATTGTTTTCATAAAAACAATTATACGATAATTTATATTTAATAAAAATTAATTTAGAATTCCAAAAAATCCATTAATTCAACAAATTAGATTTCTTAATTGAATATTAACAAAAAAATATTTTTTCTTAAAAACCATTTACAATGTACCAATAATAAATTGAATGTATATTATTTATTTTATAGAAAACTAATGCACATAATCATAGTGTTTGGTTCTTATTACATAACCCCCTACAACACTGGAATTAGACCTAATGGCAAGGTGTAAGATGCTGACAGACTCTTGGGGTGGATTGGATAACATTTATTGGGTGGTAATATCTATTAACTTCCACTTCTCCTATAGGTGGTTTAATTCAAGCATAACATATTGAAGATCATCTTGGGCATGGTCAGGAGTGAATACCAATAACGCTACCTCCTTTACATGATCCGACAAATGATCTTTGTACGACCTAATTCTAGTGGATGGGGCCATCAACTCTTCTTTATGAATTAATTTTTTTTCTTATCATTGTTATTCATAAAAAATAATTATAACCTTAAAACTATTGTTATTTCCAATGGTAATACTGTTATTCGATCATAATTGACTAATGGTCATTTAACAGTCAAAAACTGATATTTACATTTCAATTTATACTTATATAGTTTTACTTAATGGGATATAGTAAAACATACATTTTTAGGAAAACGAATATTATTCAAAAGATCGTGTTTTTAAATTCATCCCCCTGAAGAAATTTTTCCCCTGAAATTTCGTTTTACATACCAAGTTAAAAATAGGTGAGGGTTTTTCTCCTTCATCTCTTCAACGCGGTATTCAGTCTTTCCTCTTAACAATGCCTTTATGTGGAATGTGTTCATGGGTCACAATGGTAACTCATAATTTTTTTCAAAATCCTCTACATAATTTTCCCAAAAACTCTTTATCCAAATTTGATTATATCGATAGAAGCATTGATATATCATAAAAAATAAATTTCTAATATATAATTTTGATATATTGTCTTGAACATGTTTTTTATAAAAAAAGTCATACTAATTAATCATTAAATAATTCAAAATAGGGTTTTGGTAAATCTTTTTTTTGTATATCCCAAAAGGCAGAAATATATAATTGGGTACATGTAGGCTGCACAGAGGTCTGCCTTTTTGCAGTATCTAGAAAATCATTTAGTGCATCATAATTTTGTGATAAAGTGATGATTTTGTAAAGACCCAGATGGTACTTACCAAGCTTAGCATGGTATGATAGTGGAGAGTGCAATATTCTATAAAAGATGGTACATTATACTTGTAATAATTGTTTAATGATAGAGGTATTGGATGCGGCATAATGTTTTTTTCTTGTAGCACTGATATTTGAAAATGTTTCAATGTCATCTGAGTATGAATTCAAGATAATCTCTCTAAGTAGTTATTCAAGAAGAGAGAGATGTGTTTTTCGTGATCTTCCTCCTTCCAAGTTTTAATTAAGAAATATATCATAAAATTATGGGGTTTGAATACTTAGCTAATATGAATTTAAAAAAAACATTGTATAAATATGGATAAAGTTTCACAGTATATCCTAACTTTTTATACCCTATGTTTCAATCTTGGTTTTCCATGATCTATTTCATGACATATATTCTTATGGGATTTTTTCCCATAAAAATGGTTCATACTAATCTTATGAATTTACCTAATAAATTCCCCTGGGAGTGTCATAACCAAGAGTGCCTCAAGCCCTGTCTTTGTGCACGAGTTCTCATTCGAGTCTAGCTCAAAGAATTGTTTTTGGGTTTTACCTGAGATACATCGGTGCCAGTTCCACCTCTAGTTGTGCATATCCTGATAAGGATGTATTTTCTTGATAAACTACATACTCTATACTCACCAAAATTTAGGGATGTTTTTATTGTAAAGAGTCTTATCCCTAAGTCATTAAATAGTTATTTCTAATCCTAACCCCAAATATTACTAAACATATCCTTTGATACCAACAATAACAACACTTCTCTTTATTACACACATAAACGTGATTTATTATATAAAATTTCACCTAATAAAAATCTAAGGATCGATAGGTCTAGTGTATTGGGATATTAGGAACATTACATAACAACTGACAACATAAAACACAACATCTTTATTGAAAACATGTTTTACCTGATCACAACATTCCATCGTACTGAGCATTTCATGGGATAACCTGAGGACATGCATAAGAAAAGGGTGAGATAGAAATCCCAGTAAGTGAGTAAACAAGGAATAACATGAAGAATATACTACATGTAATGAAATGGGAATATCAATTTATAACAATAGAAACATGAACATAAAATAAATATATATCATGATTATAATAACATGGAAAGGTGGAAACAACATTTAACATGATATTAGCTTGAGTCATGGATCATTGCACATGGAGCATTAATAAACACTCAATACACTTGAATTTTCATTATTAAACCCTCATTTCACTTAAATTAGCATGATTATGCCTTAATTTAACATGACATATCCTAATATTAATCCTTACCCAATCCATTGGAGCACAATCAGAGCGCACACTTTATAAAAATTTAATTTCATTATTAGTGATCCACATGGATCATATAACATGGAGTCATTAAACATCTTAATTTTTTTAAATATGAAATAATGTGGAATACATACATGAAAGTATTATTTAATATTTATGTGTGCATATAGTTGAATACCCTTGATAGATAAATGGGTATTTTATTCACTTACACAATGATTTGGTCATGGAAATTTGGTGTGACTTCGGTAGCAAAACGATGTGAAATATAAATTGTAAAATGGGTTTATGGGAGAGAAAGGGGCATCTCATAATTTATATGTGAAATGTAATGTAATTGGTGCATGTAGAATAATATAAAAACCAATGAAATTCTATTTATATGCACAATATAAAATAATTTCTTGAGTGTAAATGAGGAGAGAGAAATTCCTTACGGAATTTCAGCATGGTAACAGGTGTAATGGGAAGAATTAATGAGAGAGAAATAGGTCTATAATCATTCAAAAATAAGGATGGAATTATGTGGTAGGTGTGAAAACATACCCCATCATTTTTAATTGAAAATGAAATGCTATAATAACATAATGAAATATGAAAAAAAATGACAAAGGATGAAATCCCTTACGGAATATCAGCATAGTAACGGGTGTAAATGGGAGGAATTAATGACAGATAAAAAAATATCTCATTATTCAAAAATAGGGAGGTAATTACAAGGGATGTGACAAATCAAACCCCAAAATTTTTAATTGAAAATAATAAGGCATAACAATATAAGAAAACATTGAGATAAATATGAAAGGAAGGAAAGTGAGGATCCCTTACTTGGAAGTGTGATCTCAAAGTCTTGGGGGAGGCTTGAGAGAGGATTATTGGGAGCTTGGGGATCCCTAAAAGTATTACATTTAGAGGATAGAATAGGTTGGTAGATCTCCAAGGGTTTTGAGTGAGGAGGATATGGAGATTTAGTGGGTTTATATAGGAAAGGAAGGAAATCCATTATTATTTAGGTTTTGGGCCCAACTCATTAAAATAATCCAAACCACAAACCATCTCATAGTTTTCCCAAGTTTTTTGAAAAAATGGAGTGGAAAAAATTATTTTATAATCCCAATGGCTGAACTTATTAAAATATTAGGCTTGCTTGTATTGAGATGAGTCACACACTAAAGGAATTTTTTTTAAAAAGATAAATATTTTATGAGACTTGGAGGGTCCACTAAGGAATCATAAAATTAATCTAAAATCATACTATTTTAAATTTAAAACATTTATTTGCCGAAAATCCATTTTATAGTTTTTTTTACATTATTATTAGGTCATTATGATGTCATAAAACACGTTATATAGTTAAATGGTATTTAATTTTTACCGAAAAATTTGATTGTCTCAGAAAATTATGAAATATCACCGTTAGATAATTTTGACATCTTGATTCCAAAAATAATATTCATTTTATATAAATAATATTTTAAATATATAAATTTTAAATTTTAATATAAAAACCTATATTTATTATAAATTCATGCGTTTTAAAAAAAAATAGTTTTCAAACCCTAATAAAAATTTCAATTTTATTCATAAAAACAATTATACGATCATTTATATTTAAAAATAATAATTTAGTAACAATATTTTATTAAAATATTATTTAATTAAATTAAATCCATTAATTCATCAAAATATATTTCTTCATTGAATATTAACTAAAAATACTATTTGTTCTTTAAAAACCATTTATAAAGTAACAATAATAAAATGAATGTATATTATTTGTTATATAAAAATCTAATGCACATAATCACAGTGCTAGGGTCTTGTTACATGACCCCTTATAACACCTATATAAGACCAAAGGATAAGGTGTGTGATGGTGATAGACTATTGGGGTAGCTTAGATAACATCACTTTGGTGGTAATATCTATAACTTCCACTTATCATGTAGGCAGTTCCATTCAAAATTAGCATGTTGATGATTTGCTTGGGCTTGGACAAGAGTGAAGTCCAATGATTCTATCTCCTTTCTAAGCTCCAACAAATGAGTTTCGTATGGCCCGAGTCTACTGGATGAGGCCATTGACTCTTCTTTCTGAATTAATTTTTACATTATCATTTCTATTTATAAACAATAATTATAACGTTGATATTATTATTATTTCCAATGGTCTTATTTTTCTTCAATCATAATTAACCAATGGTCATATAATAGTCAAAAACTGATATTTACATTTGAATTAATACTTATATAGTTTTAATTAATGAGACACTGTAAAACTTACATTTTTAGAAAGAAAAAAAATATTATTCAAATGTTTGGGTCATTACACATGGCATACCTCACGCTTCTTATCCTCTCCTAGAATGAGAGAAACTATAACCAAGGAGTGGGTACTTAAGTAGGATATATATATATATATATATATATATGATCAGTCAAGTAATCCCAAATGAGAGAGTAAGGGGATCTTCATATCATAACTCATCCCCAGAAGAAGAGTCACCAAATGTTAGAGGGTAAGTCCATATATAATCACCAACACCACAAGGGACTGCATAGGACACACAATTCCAAGGTAATCAATCACCACACCTTTATACCATCATATTTGGGTGGCACTGACTATCCCCCATAGTGGTAGGTTGCATCACAAAAACGTTCTTTGTGGGGAAAGTGTCCCTCTTTCTCATGAGTCTAATGGTATGTCAAACCACACATCATCATTATGTTCCATAGTTGAGGTGTCACTAGTTTTAGGAAAGTAGCTCATTCATTGGTATTTTATGAAGGTCCAACTCTATTAGTTGATGAGGAACACTACTTCCCAGCCTAGCTAGAGGGTACCACTCGGGAAGGTCACCGGGGAACACCACTACCATGTCCTTCTAAAGGGTAATCCCAGTGAGTCATCAGGGAAATGTCGCTACCCAGACCTACTGGAGGGTTATTCATGGAATCTATCATCAGGTAATTCCACTTCCTATCCTAGATAGAGGGTATTCCTAGAAAGACCATTGATGAATTCCACAACCCAGTCCTATTGGAGGGTATGCTCAGAACTGCCATCGGCGAATGCTGTTGTCCAGCCTAGCTGGATGGTAATCCTAGTACTACTCTGGTAATTTTGTATTATCATTTCCATCATTGGGTGTTTCCTCAGTGCATTACCAACCTATATAAATTTTACATCATATCTCAAAATCCAATTTTGAGTGAACCAATGTGTTCTACTAAGAAAAACACAAAGGATGGGAATCTCACCGGAAAAAATTCAAATTCAAACAAAGAAGATATGGATTTTTGAAGATATATTGGAAGATATCAAGTATTACATGGCATTTTAAGGGACCCACATGGCATGTGGTCCCTATTCACTATCTAGTCGTGTATCTTCTCAGTACACAAGTACCATCCCATGTAGTAGAACACACCGTGTAGGTGGACTACACACCGTGTCCTAACTATTTGGATCTGGGGATGTGTTATATGGTCGTATCTATGCACTCAGACCCCATGACAGTGTACATGGGTACATGGCATGTTGGACCAAATGGGATAACACCAATGTTTCCAACATGTGCCTGTGTTGTCTTACAGATATTCTCCACCCGTGTTTCCCCTCACACAGGTTATCCAAACTAGTAGGGTGTACATGGCATGTGGGGGGAAACTACATATCGTTTCATCCTTATATTCTCCAAAACCGTAGAGATTCCACAAAGGGAGGCTACACCCCATGTGTTCTTCCTACTACAAATTATGTAGTTGGGATTTATCCATAATTTTTAGGTTTTTCCAAATCATCATTCATGATTTAAATCTGGTCAAACCTCTATAGATCCCACTGCAATTTCTTATAATAACATTAGATCTAGCCACGAATGGTGGTCTTGTCCATCGTTCTCCAGGAATCAACAACTAGGATATTTGGGGGTTTGATTTGATGTTCTGAATGACACCATGACATTATTCCCCAATAATACATCCTCAAACCATCATATTTACCATCCATTCATTGTTATGACTCCATATCTATGCTCCACTCAATGAATCATTGACATTTTGTCAATCTGCCACAAATCTGGGTGCCCGATTGCCCTCGGGATACCCTGAAACCATCGAGCTAGGAACTGCAGAGTTCCCATAGAAAATAACCCAAATAAAGTGGGATGAAAATAAATAGAACAAGGTTTTTTTTATCATCAGGAAAGTGTTCTTGGTAAATGATAAATAACGTTCTCATGGGTTTAGATAAACCAAGGGAAAAAATATATTACATTTTTCATGGGTTCCTGAAAGGTTTTTCAAATGCACATATTTCATGAAGAAAATGGATGTACTCAGTCCTTTAATTAAAAGGGATATAAGCTACAAAAAATTATTTTTACCTCTTATTTGTATTGATCGCCGGTGAAGAACTAATTTTTCAATGGGGGAGGAGGATCTATTGCGTTTGTTGGGCTTTGATCTGACATAAATCAGGTATTTGTCTTTCATAAAATGTGTTCTATATCCTCGATGTGTAGATCACCCTAATCAATGTTTTTTATAGTTTAATGCATGTATCTCCTCATCTTCGACATGTGGAAGACTCTGTGCACTCGTTCAAGCTGCAGGGGTAAGGCAAGGTGGTAGGCAATCTCTTCCACCCTCTGTATGATCCTAAAAAGCCTGATGAACCTTAGGGATATCATTCCTACCCAGATGAACCTTCACATTACTCATCATGGGGAAACTCTCAAGAAGAAATGGTATCCCTACTCAAACTCCATGTGTTTACGATAGCGATCTGTGAAACATTTTTTTCTTCTTTGGGGTGCCTTCATCTGCTCGAGGATGACCTGTACTTTTTTCGTTGTCTCATGAACCAACTCTATCCTCATAAGAGATGACTCTATAATATTTTTCCAACACAAGGGTGTCCTGTAGGCTCTCCCAAGTAGAACCTCAAAATTTTTAATGCCGGTTGTTGAGTGGTAGCTCTTTTTTATGAAAGATCTTCCAAGGAAAGGGGATCCTCCCAGTTCTGGGTGAAGTTTAAAATGAAATCCCTCGGCATGTCATCTATCGCCAAGATAGTGAACTCATTTTCCCATCGATATGAGAGATAAAGGTTGTACTCATCTACAGCTAGGTCCTGAATGCCTCCTATATGCCTCTCCATAATCCTGATATAAACTGCGTATCATAATTGGAGACAATGATTTAGGGTACCTCGTGAAGGAGGACAATCTCCTGAATATACAACTGCCCCAAACATTCCAGTGAACTCTGCTCCCTGATAGAAAGTAAGTGTGTTGGCTTCATGAGTCAGACTACTATTACCTAGATGTCTTAATGGCCCTTTATTGTGCATGGAATCCCTATGATGAATTCTATCAATATTTATTCCCATTTCCACTATTGGATCTCAAGAGATTGTATCAAACCCTCCAGAACATAGTGTTCATCATTCACCTACTAATAGGTGAGGCCCTATGAGATGAAGTAATACATTCTACATATCATACTAGACCATCAAAACTACCACTAATTATCTCTTTACATCTTTCTCAAATAGTGATGTACTGATAAATGAAAAGTGTAGAACTCCCGCATAGCGATTGGAACAATTATTCACCCCTAGAACAATATCTTTTGATTCCCTGCTTTAGAGTATTGATCTGGTGCATAGCATGTGGATATATGATCACTCATAACCTCAAAATCAATGTCTCCAAGCTATGAATCACTCACATGCTTCAAGAGAGAAGGATTCGATACCATCGTCTAAATAGAAGTGTTACCCACTTACTCCACTAGGGCTAGTTTTAGGGAAGCTAATTGATTCAATGATTCATGCAATAAGTGAGCTTGTGGCATATTTATAAGTAAATATTCTACCACATTGTCCTTTCCAAGAGTATAAACTATCTCTAATTCATATTCCTACGAGAATTACAACTTGTGTTGATGTCCCTTGTTTAGGACTCTCTGTGTGAATATGTACCTGAAACACTATTGGTCTGAGTATATCACAATGTGCTCTCTCAGAAGGTAGTGTATCGACATCATCAGGGAAAATATTAATCCTTCTATATCTAGGTCATGAGTCGCATAGTTATACTCATGTTCTATCAACTACCTTGACCAATATGTGATGAATTCCTATTATTACATTGACACACAACCAATCCCAACTCTTAAGGTATCATAGTTAACTACTAACTCTACGCCTTCCTCAGGTAGCCTCAAAACTGGAGCACTCATTAGCCTCTTCCTCAACTCGTCAAAGTCCCTCTAGCACTTCTTTGACTAGGTAAATGATTGTACCTTTTACGTAGTGGTTTTCAATGGGTTTTTTATTCTAGATAGGTCTTCCATGAACCTCTAGTAGTACCCTTCAAAGATGAGGAAACTTCGTGCCTCTAACACATTCTTGGGTGGAACCCAAGGAAGCACTGCCTAGATCATTTCCAATTCCATGGATAAAACATTTTTCATAAATGAAATGCTCTAGAAATTTAACCTCATGTATCTAGAAAAGGAACATTGGGATATTTAAGAAAAAAAAAATTCTAAGTAAATCAAGAACCATCCACACGTGCTCTTCATAATCCTCCTCTATTACAGAGTAAAAAATTATGTTGTTGATGAATACAACTAAAAATTGGTTAAAGTATGGTAGGAAGATCAGGTTCATCAAATCTATAAAGACGGTGGGTGAATTTTCACACCCAAGGAAATCATTAGGAACTCACAGTGTTTATACTGAAATCAAAAATCCAAATTTAGAATATCAACCTCACAAACCCACAAATGGAGGTAGCTAATCCTGATATCCGTCATGGAGAACCATCTCGCACCTCGAAACCAATCAAAGAGGTCATAAATCGTCAATAAGGGGTACTTGTTTTTTATTATGGCCTGGTTCTGGTAATGAAAATCCATTCGATGTTGCAATCTCCCATCTGCCTTTTTCAAGAATAAAACATGAGCTGCCTAGGGGGATACATTGGGTCTGATTAAACCTTTCTCCTGAATGATATCTAACTAAAATCATAGCTCTTGAAACTAGATAGGTTCCATCCAATATACAGAAGAATAAATCAGGGCAATCCCATGATGTATGTCAATGAAAAACTCCATCTGCTGCCTTAGAGGTAGTCCCAGAACATCTTTGGGGATGACGTCCATATAGTCCTCCATAACTGAAGGAACTAGATGCCCAAAGAGTCTTTTTAACCAAGTTTTATGCTTCCTAATTATGGGTAATATACTGAAAACCATTACTCATATCACCCACTTGTACTTCTATGTGGTCTCTATCACTGAAAAATAAGAACATTATCTCATTAACATGTATGTGACTGACTAGTCTGTAGTGAAGGTTGATCTGGGATAAAACCATGGAAAACCAATCCATTCCCAAGATGAAATCATAGGGTAATATCATAATGACTAATAGTTCCTATGTCAAACTCTCTCCACCAAGATATATCCCACACCACCAATAAATGAAAGACACATAAGAAGCATTCCCTATAAGAACCATAAGAAAAATTAGACATGCTAGTGTCTCTACTCAGAGCTCCAAATCCCACACCGTGAGTCGAGAGATAAAAATGACTATAACATGTGTCTACATATACTGAAGAAATATTAAAATAAATACATATCATGCCTCTAATCATATCATGTTTTTAGGATCATAAATTTCCAAATCATGCATCTTTTCACGGCCCCAGCTGCCAACTCCCTCAGCCTAATGTGGGTTGCCTTGTGGTGGTGGTAGGAAGAACTCATAGGGTCTTCCACCATGATGTAAAGACCCGTAAATTCCAAGGGAAATTTTTTCTTAATTTTCTTTGGGATTTTACGAGTACACAGTTTCTAGCAGAACCTAATTCTGAGGCTCGGTGTGCCCGGAATCAATTTTCGAAGTTTAGCTCGGGTACGTTTAGTGAACCAACGAGATGGTTTTCCTAACTTTTTAACCGGTGCTCAGAATCAAAATCTGAGGGCACCGATGGAACCGCAACACCGGTAAGTGCTTAGGAACACATTCTCTGGAGTTGCGTTTGCTTGGGAGGTGATGTTAAAAATATATTGGTTTAATATAAGAATGAAATAAAATACGTGCTGCAATTTTATTTCATCTTTGTGTAATTATAACCTACGTATGGAAGTTGAGGTGGGACCCACTAAATCCTAACTCCTCTTGAGAGGATATTAGTGAGGTGGGCCCCACATGAGCCCCTCCTTTTAAATTTCCTAAAACCTCCCATTAAGTTGGAAAACCCCCCCATTAATTTGTAACTCATCCACACCCCAAATTTAATGACAAGTCAACCCTCAAAATTAATTTGATTATTATACGCTCTACAATTAAGTCAATTAATTGAATGAGATCATTTTATTTTCAAGTTAATGTTGGCATGTGTGTGTGTGTGTGAATAAAATAAGACAAGGTCTTATTATATTGGGGGAATGTGTTGTGTGGAAAGGAGGAGAGAACTCTGGTCTTGGAGAACATCATCTTCTTCGCAAAGAACACCGATTCTATGATGAAGAACTCCATCACTGCAAGAGAATCGTCGTGCTGTCTTCTCTCCTCTCGGCAGCCAGTGAGAGAAGCCTTATTTTGAGAACGACGACGCACTTCATCCTTCATTGAGAGAACACAGACGATGCTGACGGAGCCTCGTTCCGCGATGCAGTCTTCCGCGATGTCTTTTTCCCGCGACGAACCTCGTTCGACGACTTCTTAGAGGTAGGGGTTTGTTATGAGAATGATAATACTCCCATTATTGTTTTCCTCTAATGCATGAATGTGGACCAACTAATTATCAAGTTGCTCCACAGATTATTATTTGCGGGTTGGGGATTATAATTTTTAGGGGATTGTTGAGAGTTGTTTCAAAGCACTAACGCGGTGGGTGCGGATCAACGAACAAGTCTGAACCCACCGTTTTTCTGTTCTTCATGTGAGGAGAATTTGACAATGAATAAACGGGACCATAATGGCAATTGAAGGCCTTTGTAGTAATGTAAAGGTCCCGAGAGAGCCATAGGCACAAACGGCGGGCAAATCAGACCACCGGAGCGCATCCGGTGGTCTGTAGAAGACGATGTCGCTGTGCCCCACCGGCACAGCGGCGCCGGCGGCCGGAGGCGGCGGCTGGCACCGGCCGGTCACCAGGAGGCGGCGGCGCCCCGGCGCACCGCCAAAAGGAACTGCCATGGCTAAAGCTGCGGCGGCAGGTGGCCGGATCTCACGGTCGCGCAGGATCTGGAAGTGGGGGACGCGGCACCTATCGCATCCGAGGAGCGCAAGGGGGGAAACGTGTCCCCCCCTGCTCGGCCCGCTGGCCGAGCCAGCGCACCCCCCCTAGCCGGGCCAGGGCGGGTCGCGCGGACCGGGTCGCGCCGCGCCCAGTCGGGCTGGGCCTCACCCAACCGGGCCGGGCTGTGCCCAACCAGGCCGGACCCAGACCTGGGTCGGGTCGACCCAGTTCGGGCTGACCCGGGGGGATTGGGTCGGGCCGGGTCGGGCCCAGACCCCCCATTTCGGACTGTTTTCAGTCATCTGCCCATATCATGGGCTTCGGACCTCCGATCGACGCACCGTCAGTTGCGTTGGGATCCTTAGATAGAGACGGTCATTTCAATATATTACACTTAGGTTTTCGGTGATCTTTGGGTATGTCTGGGTTGGTTCGAACACGAAACCAACCGGGCCCTCGGAGCAGAAACGCTTATAACTCTTGCTCCAGACGTCTGATTGATGTGCCCTCGACTTTTTTGGATTCCACTTAGTGAGACGGACCTTTTGGCTTACTCCGCTCGAGGTTTGGATACAGTTTGAGTATGGTCGGGTTGGTTTTTACTTAAAAATCAACCGGTCCCCTGAGACGAAAAAGTCAATAACTCTCAGACCGGGTGTCCGATTGACGCGCCGTCTGTCATGTTGAGATCCTATCGACAAGACGGAACTTTGGGATACATCAAATCTGGACTACGTGTCAGTTTATGTATCAATCCTCTTGGGTCGTGGAGCGGACCCTCCCAGAAATGAGAATGCTGTGTGCGGGAACCCTAGAGCTGGCTGCGACGACGACTGCGCTGAAATCCTCCGTGGGTTCGACAGCGACGATGATTGCACTGAAATCTTATGTGGGTTCGGTAGTGATGACAACCATACTAGAATCCTCGATGGGTTTGACGGTGAAGACTTTCGTACTGGAATCCTCCGTGGGTTCGACGACGATGACAACCATACTGGAATCCTCCGTGGGTTCAACGGTGAAGACTTTCGTACTGGAATCCTTTGTGGGTTCGACGATGACGACAACCGTACTGGAATCCTTCGTGGGTTTGATGGTGAAGACTTTCGTACTGGAATTCTCTGTGGGTTCAATGATGACGACAACCATACTGGAATCCTCTATGGGTTTGGCAGTGACGACTACTATACTTGTATCCTACATGGGTCTGATAGTTTTGACCTCTGTTGTAGTATCCTATGTGGGTCCGATAGAGTAGATGGACTAGTATCCTAGTGGGGACAACAACTTAGTTGTTCTAGTAACCTACGCGGGTACCAGCAAGATGAATTGGTAACTACAACTGATCATCCCCTTTTTCTTTACAAATGTTGTATACATATGTGAGTTGAGTCTTGATTTTCAATCTTTATCATTGATTGACTTACATTCCTGTGTGGAATGGGTTGTACTTTCATATGTGGACTGGGTTGTACTTTCCTGTGTGGACTGGGTTGTACTTCCCTGTGTGGACTGGGTTGTACTTTTCGGTGTGGACTGGGTTGTACTTGAGCTCGTGAGTTGGAGCTGAACTGGAATATATGACTTAGATATATGTATGGGAATATACCTAAGTAGAGTTTATTGATACTTATTGATTGTATCTTTCTTTTGTGGATTATCCTTTATGGATTCTGGGAGACATTTGGGGGTCTTGTGGTCCCTACTGAGTAATGTATACTCACCCCTACATGGGCTATGCCTGCAATACGTTGTGTTGGATGCAGACGACGGATAGCGCTGATCGTGGTTGAGGCTTGTGGAGAAAGTCTATACCTGGAGGCGGACCACTGGGCAGGACATATATGGAGCGGACGGCTAGACCCGAGGAGCTGAGGAGGCTATCTGTACCCACCCTTCGGGTGGGATTTCTAGAGTACGGCTCGACGTTACTGCTTTACTTTTCAGTTGTACTCAGTTTACTTAGTGTTTACTTCTACTTGCTTACTATGTAGTGTTTGTTTACTTCATAAAGGCAATGCATTCCCGTTTTTGTCGGGATTTATTCCTTGGTGCTAGTCGCCAACCCCTGGCCTATGGAAGGAAGGCTTGGGGTAGTCATGGCATGGGTCCCGAGGACGGGTCGTGACAAATTGGTATCAGAGGAATTCGGTTCTGCCGCAGAACTCATGACTCTGATCTTTCTTCTATGTGAAGCAATAGTGTTAAGGTTATTGAGTGTGGTTATCAATCTAGGGAGTGCATTGTTGGTGCGGCGGCCGACGTATCCATACACCAGGACCCTGACTTCTGATTTCCGACTCAGTGCACGAAAACACTGATTGCATGTGTGTTTCAAAAGTTTTCATTGTGTTTACTTTGTGTCAGCTCACTAGGTATACTTTTTTGACCGTGGTGCACCTGTTTCTTTTCAGGATGGCCCCATGACGGTAACCAGTTAGGGTTCTGAGCTTTGTGCGAGATGACAACCCACCGAGCAACGAGGCCTCGGTGCAGGGCACTTTTTCAGCGGAGGCACCAGCGGTACCTCTACCCGTCGAGCCACCGATGCCACCAAACCCAGCCGCTAAGAGTGAACGTCTCCTTAGTTCACTACATGAGTTTTAGTGTCAGAGACCGCCTAGGTTCCACGGGGAGATGGACCCTCGGGCAGTCGAGGATTGGCTGGAGGCTGTAGTTTGCATTTTCAGGCTAGTGGGGACACCAGCTGACCTCATGGTGATCCTTGCAGCGAGCCTCCTGCACGCGGCAGCAGGCAGATGGTGGAGCTTGATGCTCCAGGTGAAGGACGAGTAATATATTCTTTGGATGGACATTGAGAGCCTCTTCCGCTCATAGTTAATCCCATCCACCCTTCATGCGGTGCGCATTTAAGAGTTACTACAGCTGCGACAGGGCAGCATGACTGTAGCCCAGTACTCGATGAGGTTTACTGATCTCTCGCGTTACTCCACAGATATGGTACGGGACCCATTCCGTAACACCCCAAGATTTTATGAGATATATTCTTTTTAATTCCTTTGATTGTACACTACACCAAGATTATCTTGTACTATACGCAATACCGTTTTAGTTTGCAGTATACGCAACACTATTCTTGGATCTTGTTACACACAATTTCAAATTCGCAACATTGAGTGTATATATATATGTGTATATATATATATATTCAATGTATAAATGAAATATTGTTGTATTAGGTTATACAAAACAACAAAGGAGTCTTGCACTACACGCAACCTTGACTTGTCTTGCATTACACGCAATCGCGACCTTCCTCGATAGCGTGTGTTGTACGCAATACCAGCTTTCACTAAAAAATTATATATTGTTATTATATTATTATGGACTAGTCGTTCTGAATAGTATTAACTACATTTTTAATTTTATAACATTATTATTCATCTTACACATTTTCTAAAACATGTTAAGAGAACAAAATAAATTTTTCGGGTAAAATAAGTATTTTTCAAAAAATGCAGTTTTGCCGCCTTTTGATTGCGCACCCACATTAAATCTAGTTTTTGACATGTTTATAAGTTCAATTTGAAAAAATTAAATTCTTATTTGGAATCAGGATATAAAAAATTACTTTGGATAAATTTTTGATACTTTTCTGATAACTTTCATGTTTTGAGGAATAGTAAAAATACGCTAATTTTTAATTAAAAACAACTTCTTTTCATTGGGATGATTTATATGGTAAAATTATAATATTGAATGGTTTTAAAGTATAATTAGAATGTATTTTTACCATTTAATATAATTTATGTCATTAGCATTGATTTTACATTGAATTCGTAGGTTAAATCAATTCAATCTTTTTCAATGTTTTAAACAGAAACCCGTTTTCTTTCAACAACGGGATAAATTTTAATTTAATTTCTGCAACTTTTGTGTATTGAATTTGGAAAAATTTATTCCATATTTGGAATCAGTGGGTCCAAATTATGTTAATAAGCTACTTTTTATTTTTGGGCATTATGAATAGTTACTATGGTAACTTTTATTTACCATAGTTAAAGGTGAATCGGGTAATTAAGGGTAAATATAAGATTATAAAATTACCCTAACACCTGAAAAAATTCTATTGGATGACTAAAAGTTTACCCATATCACTTAAGGGTTGGAATAGATTCATTTTATGGACTTGTTTCCTTGAAAATAATTTATTTATTATTAAAACCAAAGAAAGTGACAACATGTCACTCTCTTAAAGCTTATTAGAATTTTAATTTTAATTTAGTGATAAACTTCATGGAACTTCGAAAATGAATAGTCTCCAGAAAGGTAATAAAATTATCTACATAATATGAATTTATTTATAATTTTTAGGGATTAAATAATTATCATTAATTGTGACACAATAGTTATGATGAAATTTTTAATCTAGTGGAAAATCAAGAATATATTTTTCATTAAACTAATAGTAACCATAAAAGGCACCAAAACCCTGACCAAAACATATTTTTCATGTAAATGAAAACCATAATCATCCAATGGTCTAATAATTGACCATTTGGATCCTTATAAAAGCGATTATGACACTTATAATATTTTATTTTAAATGATTCCAAAGTTGTCACCTTGATAATTTAACAAAGATAACAATTTTTATGTTGTTATTTAAGATGATAAATTCTAGATAAATTTTTATTATAAAATATTTGATATTTATCTTCATCAAAGGAATTTATTTTTAATTTTTATTCAAAAATAAGTATATTAAATAATTTTACAAAAATGTTGTACTAATTATTTTATTAAGAGATATACCAAATAAATGGTTTTAAAAATATTAAAATAAATATTATATGAACTATTTAATGTACTACAATAATTTATCAGATTACTATGACATGTTGGGAACCTATTAAATATTTTATTTTTAATATATACTGTGTGTGGATTTAATTTAATTTCAAATAAATGAATAGTGTCAAAATTGACACTATTTTCATTTTATAAAAATATTTTATTATTAAATAGTTTAAAAATCACAAAAATATTTAAAAATCACAAATTGAAATTTATATAGTCGATAATGTCATAAAATATCTAATTGGGGATAATTAACAGCACATAAGTAATTATTTATAATAATTTAAAATTTAGAATCTTATTGCCACAAATAAAACTTAATAGATTAAATAAGGATAAATCAAGTTGATAATGTTTAAAATAAATTCCCTACATGTCTAAATTTTATTGGTTGATGATATTACAACACTATCTCATATAATATTCTAATTGAGTCATTTTTGGAGGTTTTTAAGTGGGTTTTGGATTTAATATAAACTAATATTTCTTGTATTTCCAAAGCTGCCCCTCTCCTCCCTTATAAAAGGGCACCTCCTCCCTCTCCTCCTCACACCATTTTGAGCCTTGAAGCTCGGCCGACCTCTGCCCATTTCACTTCCCCACTTCCCTAGAAACCTTATAGAGGTATTGGTCTTCTCAAAAGTCCAACTCTAGTGCCCTAAGAGAAATTTTAAAGGAGGCACTTCGAGAAAGAGGTAATACCTTCTACCGTTTTCTTCAAGTTCCATTCTTCTTCTACTCCCTATTATTTAGTTTTTTCATTATGAAGTAATAACATCAGTATCCCTCATATACTGATATGTTATTATAAATATTAAGCAATCCCATTTCATCTTCTATCCATCCTACGTAAAACGAAATCAACGCGCGTGCGTACTTACGGAATACCGTCTCCATGTCGTGGTGTAATCTGTATTTCCACCAACACCTTACATGGATGGGTATAATGGTGTAAATAATAACTATATATGGTTATTATAAAATCATACTGATTTTGATATATTATACCATCCACTCCAATTCTATTCAATAATTATGGGAACGATATCATCGCTCGTGCGTACGGACGGACTACCGTCTCCACGACACGATGAGATGCATTCTCCATGTTAACCATACATGAATGATCATAAAGTTAATAATATAATGAATAATAATGAAATATATTAAATAATAATTCTACTGGATTTATTTATATATATATGTATTTCAACTATTTAGTTTCATTCAATTCAATAAGGAAACAAAAACAGCGTTCATGCGTACCTACAGCCTACCGTCTCCATGAACGGTGTATTTCATTCCTTTTATCGATCTATAATATATATGTATATGATGAATATATATTATATATAAATCATTTTTTACATTATTAAATTATGTAAATCAGGATATAAGTAATAATATCAAGAACGACAAGTCAAAACACATACGATAAATGAAATGATTTTACCCAAAACGATGCTTTAACATGGAATTTACAAAAGAACGGGTAATATAAAGTCATAAGTGAAACATATATGATATAATAATAATGAATATGATTATGTAATAAGTAAATGACATTATTTTAATCATTATACAGGAGGTTCGGATCCATACAAAGCATATCGGACTTAAGGTAAGGGATAATTATTCCAATCTCGTTCTTATCCGAGATTGTTTATTTGTAAGTATTTACTGGCGTTATGATTATTATCAATGTCCATATATTCTCAAAATGTTTTCATAAAATGTTTACTTTTCTTCCATGTCTGTTTAAATTCATTTTTACCCTTTTCTACTTTTACCACATCGTATGGAAGGAATCTTTCTTTTGTTTACCATACGAGGTACTTTTTGACTTTTCCGACAAAAGTACGAGAAAAATGTTATTTTTAACTTATACAGTGTGAACGGATTTTTACGATTTCATAACGCCTCATTTTCATGAAGCTTAATCGACAAGATTTTATAACTATTTTCAAAAAAATACTTTTCATTTAAAATTCCATGGCATTTTGTGAAAAGAATATGATTTTGAAGAAGAAAGGATATTTTCCTCAAAAATTCATTTCAAGTGTTTTATCAAAACCATTTTTCATTTAAGATGAAATTATTTTCATATGTGTATGTTTCAAGTATAATGTCTCTATGATTTACATTGTTTCATTTTTCATATGATGAAATGATATCCATTTTTTATATGGATTATGTTATGATGGGATGATGTTTATGAAACCCATTTTTATTCTTTGGGTTATGATGAATGATTTATGTTTATGTTGTGGAAAAAGTAAGAATGATTTCATTATGAGATGGGTGAGACTTATATCTCCCTAAAATGCATTGGGTAAAGTTTTATATCTCATGATATAGACATGGCTAGAATGGTAAGTTAATCTGGTTCAGTATTACAGGACTGAAACGAGGAGTGAACTTGATTCAGAAAGGGACTTTGTCCTCTAAGATGGTCTTGGAAGCAATGCCTTGGATACTATAGAAATCATAACATGTGCTGAATGGTTTCCACAATTACATGTTTTATTCCCATTATATTTTATCATGGTTGATGTTCCATTATGATATATTCCATACGTACTTCCACAATTTATGTCTTTGCTCAAGATTTTGATATTTAAATTTCATGTTCAAGTTTTTTCATTCAAATGATTATGGATTGTTTTATGTTCTCTATGTTTTCCCTTACTGAGCATTTGAGATCAACCTTTATATGTTTTCTTTTCCCCAGGATATAAACAATGGTTTTAGGTATGTAAACAAAAAGGGGAAGATCGTTATGGGGGTTGTTGAAGATCTTTCAACATGATTAGTAGTTTATATTCCAAGTTTTCAAAGACACTAAACTGTTACGATCCTTGAGTTTTTTTTTTATGAATTAAGTATTCTGCAAAAGTAATATATTTTCCATTTACGTCAAACTTCGGGTCGCTACAGTTGGTATCAGAGGAAAGGTTTAGTCAACTGTTGGAAACTAGGATTCGAAAACGTTAGTGAGATCTCTAAAGATATTTCTAAGGTATGTTTAGGGATGTCCCTAAGGATAATTTTACATATAGGATATAGTCCTAGAACTATGGTAATGATCATAGAATTTAACCTAATATGTTAGATATTGAGGGTACTCTCCCTTTACTATGCTGTTTTCCCTAGCATGATTTTTTCCACTCACACTATTCTTTTTGGGTTTTAGAAAATGGCTGGAAACAGGAAGATTCATGATAATGGAAGATATGATGGACAATGGAATGATATTCATCATGAGAAACCAAATGAAACGGGATTTGGAAGTCCAAACATCGTTATTATGCCTAATCAGAAATCTCATAATATGATCAATATTCTCAACTTTGGTAAGTTTCCCGACTTAGATAATAAGAGAAATATGGTGTTTCATGATGATCATAGAGGAAAGAAAGTTCAATTTCCCTCATGTAAATCATGTGGGAAGAGGCATCAGGGAGATTGTTTCAAAGGAACTGGATGATGCTTTGGGTGTGGAAAATAAGGACACAAAGCCAGTAAGTACAAAGGAAAAGGTTCAGTTAACACCATGGACAAGGATAATGGTATTGTTACGACATCAAAAATGATTAGATGTTTTAAATGTGGAATGTATAGGCATTATGCAAACCAATTCCCTAAGGGAAAATCTCATGAAGAGAAGAATCATGGTCATATGGGTAGTATTTGTGTGGATGATTATGAAGAGACTACAAATGTTATATGAGATGAAAGAAGTGTTGAAGCTCAGTCGGTTATTTAAGAAGGTAGTGGAATGATTGTATGTTTATCAACAGCTATGTTATATAGTTAATGGTACTATGGAATAAAGAATCATCTAAGGATTGTTACACTATTGTTTTTTCTAAAGTATTTGAAAGTATATGTTGAATGGTACCGGTAACCATGAAAGGTTATTCAGATATTTTTGGAAAGTAGATGATATGCGCATAATGAAGGGATGAGAAGATAATGAGATGTTTGATTGTATTCATGAGATCATGGATGATAAAAGGACAAAGTGATATCATGATTTGAGTATATAGATTTTATTGGGGATTTTTTTATATGGAAAGAGTTAACTTTTGACAGAATTCATGTTTTCGCTAAGGTTCTATGATAATTCATGTTTCAAGAGAATACATGATTAAGGTATTCACATGATTGGAATGTGATCAACAAGATATATCAGGGACAAATGAAGGAATTCACATGCTCGGTAAATGACATTTCTAGTAATTGTTTTCTTTATACTATAATCTTGGAGAGAATTATTTTGGATAACCCTAAAGGTTTGAAATGGATTATGATGGATATAATTTAGTATTGTTTAAGGCTATAACTTATTTCGATATTATTGATGGGATGTTATAGTAATGTAGTTTTAGAAAAAGGACAACCTGCAAGATGGGTGATAGCCCATCGATTCGGACAAGTCTGTGGGAATCAAACCCACAACCGAAGTGCGACTAGCCTTTATCGCCTACCACTGGCTTAGAGTAAGTCCATGGTTAGTAAAAACTAGTTTAATTTTATTAAGTGGTATGATATATGTAGTATAAGTTTATTTTTGGAATCGTATATGATTAACATCACCATAGATTGACTTATGTATATTTGATAACTTTTGCTAACCTTTTATTTGAAACAGATGGAATGACCCATCATTTTATCACATGATCTGTTAGAACTTCCCGAATAACAAATTCAACTTCATTTCTTTAAGAGATGAAGTGGAAATTGTTCAAAGCACGAAAAACAGTGAGATTGTACCAAAATCAAGCAAGTGTTTCTTCTAATTAAAAATTTTCAACTTTAGGGAAATGATATTGAAAACCAAAAATGTTGTCCTAGTGCTCTTATATCTGATGAATCAGATGGTACCTTAGATCATCACAAATTTATGGCTTTGTGATTGATGGCTTTTTCATAGCTATGTTCTCTACCACTCTCCATCAGAACTTGATGGTTAGATTTTTCTTCCATATCCATATTTTCACCTATGTTCTCCTATATGGAAACCCTGTGATGAGTTACTTTGGGTAATCATTACATTTCATACTTTCTTTTTTAAAATTAAGTTTTAGTATTCCTTTTTACGATATGGGTTTCTATGAATAGTAAATGATTTATAACACCAACAAATTTTGAGGACGAAATTCATTTTAAGGTGGGTAGAATGTAAAAACCTGAGATTTTATGAGATATATTCTTTTTAATTCCTTTTATTTTACACTACACCAAGATTATATTTTACTATACGCAACATCGTATTAGCTTGTAGTATACGCAACACTATTCTTGTATCTTATTACACAAAATTTCAAGTTCGCAACATTGAGTGTATATATATATATGTATATATATATATTCAATGTATAAATGAAATATGGTTGGATTATGTTATACAAAACAACAAAAGAGTCTTTCACTACACGCAACCCTGACTTGGCTTGCATTACACGCAATCGCGACCTTCCTCGGTAGCGTGTGTTGTACGCAATACCGGGTTTCACTAAACAATGATATATTGTTATTATATTATTATGGAATAGCCGTTATGAATAGTATGAACTATATTTTTAATTTTATAACATTATTATTCATCTTACACATTTTCTTGAACATGTTAAGAGAACAAAATAAATTTTTTGGGTAAAATAAGTATTTTTCAAAAAATATAGTTTTGCCGCCTTTTGATGGCTTACCCACATTAAATCTAGTTTTTGACACGTTTATATGTTCAATTTGACAAAATAAAATTCTTCTTTAGAATCAGGATATAAAAATTTACTTTGGATAAATTTTTGATACTTTTCTGATAACTTTCATGTTTTAATGAATAGTAAAAATTCGCTGATTTTTAATTAAAAACAAATTTCTATCATTGAGAAAATTTATATGGTAAAATTATAATAATGAATGGTTTTAAAGTATAAATAGAATATATTTTTACCATTTAATATAATATATGTCATTAGCATTTATTTTACATTGAATTCGTAGGTTAAATCAATTCAATCTTTTGCAATGTTTTAAACAAAAACCCGTTTTCTATCAACAATGGGATTAATTTTAATTTAATTTCTGCAACTTTTTTGTATTGAATTTGTAAAAATGGATTCCATATTTGGAATCAGTGGGTCTAAATTATGTTAATAATCTACTTTTTATTTTTTGGCAGTATGAATAGTAACTATGGTAAATTTTATTTACCATAGTTAAAGGTGAATCGGGTAATTAAGGGTAAATATAAGATTATAAAATTACCCTAACACCTGCCAAAATTCTATTGGATGACTAAAAGTTGACCCATATCACTTAATTATTGGAATAGATTCATTGTATGGACTTGTTTCTTTGAAAATAATTTATTTATTATTAAAACCAAATAAAGTGATAACATGTCACTCTCTTTAATCTTATAAGAATATTAATTTTACTTTAGTGATAAACATCATGGAACTTCGAACATGAATAGTATCCAGAAAGATAATAAAATTATCTACATCATATGAATTTATTTATAATTTTTAGGGATTAGATAGATATCATTAATTGTGACACAATAGTGGTGCAGAAATTGTTTATCTAGTGAAAAATCAAGAATATAGTTTTAATTAAACTAATAGTGACCATAAAAGGAACCAAAACCCTAAAAAAACTTATTTTTCATGTAACAGTAAACCATAATCGTCTAATTGTTTAATATGTGACCATTTGGAGCCTTATAAAAGTGATTATGACACTTATAATATTTTATTTTAAATGATTCCAAAGTTGTCACCTTCATAATTTAACAAAGATAACAATTTGCATGTTGTTATTTTAAGATGATAAATTCGAGTAAAATTATTATTATAAAATCATTGATATGTATCTTCATTAAAAGATTTTATTTTTAATTTTTATGCAAAAATAAGTAAATTAAATAATTATACAAAAATGTTGTACTAATTAATTTATTAAGAGATATACAAAATAAATGGTTTTAAAAATATTAAAATAAATATTATATGAACTATTTAATGCACTCCAATAATTTTCTAGATTACTATGAAATTTTAAGAACCTATTAAATATTTTATTTTGAATATATACTTTGTGTGGATTTAATTAAAATTCAAATAAATGAATAGTGTCAAAATTGACACTATTGTTATTTTATAAAAATAACATATTATTAAATTGTTTAAAAATCACAAAAATATTTAAAAATTATAAATTGAAATTTATATAGTCTATAATTTCATAAATTATTTAATTGTGGATAATACACATCACATAAGTA
This sequence comes from Viscum album, assembly GCA_963277665.1. Classification (NCBI taxonomy): domain Eukaryota; kingdom Viridiplantae; phylum Streptophyta; class Magnoliopsida; order Santalales; family Viscaceae; genus Viscum; species Viscum album. The sequence continues at coordinate 1,698,375,220 of OY728155.1, forward strand.
ATTATTTATAACAATTTAAAATTTATAATCTTATTACCACAAATAAAATTTAATAGATTAAATAAGGATAAATCAAGTTGATAATGTTTAAAATAGATTCCCTACATGTCTAAATTTTATTTTTTGATGATATTACAACCCTATATCATCTTATATTTGAATTGAGTCATTTTTGGAGGTTTTTAAGTGGGGTTGGGATTTAATATAAACTAATATTTCTTATATTTCCAAAGTTTCCCCTCTCCTCCCTTATAAAAGGGAACCTCCTCCCTCTCCTCCTCACACCATTTTTATCCTTGAATCTCGGCCACCATCTTCCCATTTTACTTCCCCACTTACCTATAAACCTTATAGAGGTACTGGTCTTCTCAAAAGAGAAACTCTAGTGCCCTAAGAGAAAGTTTAAAGGAGGCACTTCGATAAAGAGGTAATACCTTCTACCGTTTTCTTCAAGTTCCATTCTTCTTCTACTCCATCTCCTTTAGTTGTTTCATTATGAAGTAATAACATCATCATACCTCATATACTGATATGTTATTATAAATATTAAACAACCCCATTTCACCTTCTATCCATCCAACAGAAAATGAAATCACCGCGCGTCCGTACATACGGAATACCGTCTCCACGTCGTGTTGTAATCTGTTTATCCACCAACACCTTACATGGATGGATATAATGGTGTAAATAATAACTATATATGGTTATTATAACATCATACTGATTATGATATATTATACCATCCACTCCAATTCTATTTAAGAATTATGGGAACGATATCATCGCTCGTGCGTACGTACGGACTACCGTCTCCACAACGCGATGAGATTCATTCTCCATGTTAACCATACATGAATGATCATAAAGTTTATATAATGAATAATAATTAAATATATGAAATAATAATTCTACTGGATTTATATATATATATGTAATCTATTTAGTTTCATTCAATTCAATAAGGAAACAAAAACAACGTTCATGCGTACGTACGACCTACTGTCTCCATGAACGGTGTATTTTATTCCTTTTATCGATCTATAATATATATGTATATGATGAATATATATTATATATAAATCATTTTTTACATTCTGGAATTATGTAAATCAGGATATAAGTAATAATATCAAGAACAACAAGTCGAAACACATACGATAAATGAAATGATTTTACCCAAAACGCTGCTTTAACATGGAATTTACAAAAGAACGGGTAATATAAAGTCATAATTTAAACATATGTGATATCATAAAAATTAATATGATTATGTAATAAGTCAATGACATTATTTAAATCATTATATAGGAGATTCGGATCCATACGAAGCATATCGGACCAAAGGTAAGGGATAATTATTCCAATCTCATTCTTATCTGAGATTGTTTATTTGTAAGTATTTACTGGGCTTATGATTATTATCCATGTCCATATGTTCTCAAAATGTTTTCATAAAATGATTACTTTTCTTCCATGTATGTTTAAATTCATTTTTAACCTTTTCTACTTTTACCAGATCGTATGGAAGGAATCTTTCTTTTGTTTACCATATGAGGTACTTTTTGACTTTTCCGACAAAAGTATGAGAAAAATGTTATTTTTAACTTATACGGCGTGAATGGATTTTTAAGGTTTCATAACGCCTCATTTTCATAAAGCTTACTCGATAAGATTTTATGACTATTTACAAAAAAAATACTTTTCATTTAAAATTCCATGGCATTTTTTGAAAAGAAAATGATTTTGAAGACGAAAGGATATTTTCCCCAAGAATTCATTTCAAATGTTTTATCAAAACCATTTTCCATCTAAGATGAAATTATTTTCATATGTTTATGTTTCAAGTATAATGTCTCTATGATTTATATGGTTTCAGTTTTCTTATAATAAAATGATATCCATTTTTTTATATGGATTATGTTATGATGGGATGATGTTTATGAAACCCATTTTTATTCTTTGGGTTATGATGAATGATTTATGTTTATGTTGTGGCACAAGTAAGAATAATTTCATTATGAGATGGGTGGGACCTATATCTCCCTCTAATAAATTGGGTAAAGATTTATATCTCATGAGATAGACATGGCTGGAACGGTAAGTTAATCCGGTTTAGTATTATAGGACTGAAACGAGGAGTGAACTTGATTCAGAAAGGGACTTTGTCCACTAAGATGGTCTTGGCAGCAATGCCTTGGCTACTATGGAAATCATAACATATGTTGAATGGTTTCCACAATTACATGTTTTATTCCCATTATATTTTATCATGGTTGATGTTCCATTATGATATATTCCTTACGTACATCAATGATTTATGTATTCGCTCAAGATTTTGATGTTTAAATTTCATGTTCATGTTTTTGCATTCAAATGATTATGGATTGTTTTATATTCTCTATGTTTGCCCTTAATGGGCATTTGAACTCACCCTTTATATGTTTTCTCTTCCCCAGGATATAAAGAATGTTTTTAGGTAAGGAAACAAAAAGGAGAAGATCGTTATGGGAGTTGATGAAGATCTTTAAACATGATTAGAAGTTTATATTCCAAGTTTCCAAAGACACTAAACTATTACGATCCTTGAGTTTTGTTTTGTTATGTATTAAGTATTCCGTAAAAGTAATGTATTCTCCATGTATGTCAAGGTTTGGGTCTCTACATGTTCTTCCGGGCCCGGACCATCGAGCAGGGACTAAGGCATGAGATCAGGGCTTCGATGATCTCCCTCAACATTCCGATGCAGGCAGGGGTGTTGGAGAGATCCTTTCTAGTGGAGAGTTTTCTCGTCGAGCAGTCACCAGCAGCGGGACCCTCCGCAAGATGACCCGTAGCGAAGTCTTCTGCAGCTGGAAGTAGACAGATGACGCTGAGGTCCAAACAGGCCATACCATCAGACGAGCAATCTCAGGATGCAGATTCGGTTGTGCGGGGCACCCGAAGGAGAGCCAGCTACATGAGGAGCAGGTAGTGCTACGCATGCATCAGGTAGGGTCACATTGCTCGAGACTTCCCGACTCGTCCTTCTGATGAGTAGCATGAAGCAAAGGGACCTCCCAGGCAGAGGTTCGACCATGGCGGTCCGCAGGGAGTAGGCGGACGAGGCAGAGAAGATGGCCAAGCAGCGGTTGGTGGGTGACGCTTTGAGGCCCCACCACCACCACCACCATAAAGACCACCCCGACCGCAGGGAATGGGTGGACAGGGGAGAGATCAGCTACAGGCAGTTGAGGCTTACGACCATGAAGCTCTGGGAGCGGATGGGCACGATCGGGACTAGCTCAAGACATTGGGACTTTTTTCATGTTGCTTCTATCTTTGTTGATGTTATGTGTCTTTGTACCTTGAGTTGCAGTAATAAAAGATACTTGTTCTTGTGACGTTTTTTCCCTATCCTTTTTATGTAGTTGATACTTAGAGGATCCGGTTTAAAACTGTTGACTTGACCCTCCCTTTGAGATACCTACTGGAGGAGACCCAGTGGCCACACACTGATGCCGACAGTGTGAATCAACCCTTGGAGGCGAGAGTAACGGTTGGATCTCTTGGTAGTAGCATCGAGGACTTACGATTTCATCCTTGGTATGGATTAGTATCATCCATATCGGGATTGACTGTATTAGGAAAAGAACGTGGTTCATCCAGGGGATGAGACCAGATTTCTATTATCAGCAAAGATGAAATCATAGCATCTCTTGTAGGACCAGAGAAGGTCCAAGTCATCTAGGAGTGGATGAGGACAGCTTAGAGCCGACAAAAGACTTATGATGACAGGAGGTGGAGACCACTAGAGTTCGAGGATGGTGACCATGTCTTCTTTTGGGTCTCACCTCAATGTGGGTTACGGAGATTTTTCCGGGGTGGCATGTTATCTCTGCGCTTCATCAGAACATTCCAGGTACTCAGCAGGATAGCCGAGGTGGTTTACCACCTGGCTCTACCACCTCAGTTGCACCGGGTACACGACGTCTTCCACATATCTCAGCTGAGGAGGTACGTGCATGACCCAACGCATATCATCGACCATGGGGAGTTGGACATTGACGATGGGGCGAATTTTTCAGAGGTCCCAGTGAAGATCGAGGATCGACAGGAGTGGTTCCTATGTGGGCGGTCGATTCCTCTAGTTATCATCAGATGGAATCACGAAAACCTCCAAAAGATCACTTGGGAGCGGGAGGCTCAGATGCGTGCTCAGTACCCTCATTTGTTCCCCTAGTTAGTGATGTATCTTTATGGGGAAGTAAAGCCCTGAGGTGGGTGTATTGTAAAGACCCATAAATTTCAAGGGAAATTTTTTCTTAATTTTATTTTGGATTTTACAAGTACGCAGTTTCTGACGGAACCTGATTCTGAGGCCCGGTGTTCCCGAAATCAATTTCCGAAATTTAGCTCAGGTACGTTCAGTGAATGAACGAGCGGGTTTCCCTAACTTTTGAAGCGGTGCTTGGAATCGAAATCTGAGGGCAACGATGGAACCGTAGTGCCGGTAATTTCTTAGGAACACTTTCTATGGAGTTGTGTTTTCTCGGGAGGTGATGTTAAAAATATAGTGGTTTAATTGAAGAATGAAATAAAATATGTGCTGCAATTTTATTTCTTTTATGTGTAATTATAACCTACGTATGGAAGTTTAGGTGGGACCCACTAAATCATAACTCCTCTTGATAGGATATTAGTGAGGTGGGCCCCATATGAGCCCCACATTTTCAATTTCCTCAAACCTCCCATTAAGTTGACAAACCCCCCATTAATTTGTAACTCACCCACACCCCAAATATAATGACAAGTCAACCCTCAAAATTAATTTGATTATTAAACTCTCTTCAATTAAGTCAATTAATTGAATGAGATCTTTTGATTTTCAAATTTATGTTGGAATGTGTTTGAGTGTGTGTGAATAAAATAAGACAAGGTCTTATTTTATTGGGGGAATACGTTGTGTGGAAAGGAGGAGAAAACTCTGGTCTTGGAGAACTTCATCTTCTTCGCGAAGAACGCCGAGTCTACAATGAAGAACTCTATCACCGCAAGAGAATCGTCATGCCGTCATCTATCCTCTCTGCAGCCGGTGAGAAATGCCTTTTCGGATAATGACAACGCACCGCATCCTTCATCGGGCGAACACTGACGACGCTTACCGATCCGTGTTCCGTGACGCCGTCTTCCGCGATGTCTTTTTTCCGCGACAAACCTCGTTCGATGACTTCTTCGATGTAGGGGTTTGTTATGAGAATGATAATACTCCCATGTTTGTTTTCCTCTAAATCATGAACATGGACCAACTAATTATCAAGTTGCTCCATGGATTTTTATTTGCGGGTTGGGGATTAGCATTTGCCGGGGATTGTTGGGAGTTGTTTCAAACCACTAACGATGTGGGTGTGGATCAACGAACAAGTCTGAAACCACTGTTTTTCTATTCTTCATGCGCAGAGCATTTGGCGATGACGAAATGGGACCGGAATGGCGATTGGAGGCCTTAACAGTAATGTACGGATCCCGGGAGAGCCATAGGCGCAGATGGTGGGAAAATAGGACCACCGGAGCATGTCTGGTGGTCTGCATAAGACGATGTCGGCCGCCAGGAGGTGGCGGTGCCCCGGCGCGATGCCAGGAGGAACTGTCGCGGCTAAAGCCGCGGTGGCAGGCGGTGGGATCCCGCGGCCGCGGGATCCGGAGGAGGAGTACGCGGCGCCTGCTGCGTCTGTGGAGCGTAAGCGGGGAAACGCATCCCCCCCTACTCAGACCGCTGGCCAAGCCAGCGCCACCCCCCCCCCCGGCCGGGCCGGGGTGGGTCGCGCGGACTGGGTCGTGCCCAGACCGCCCATTTTCGGACTGTTTTCAGTATTTTTCCCATATCTTTTGCTTCGGACCTCCGATCAACGCACCGTTATTTTTGTTGGGATCCTTGGATCGAGACGGTCATTTAGGTATATTACACTCAGGGTTTCAGAGAACTTTTGGTATGGGCGGGTTGGTTTGAACACGAAACCAACCGGGCCCTCAGAGCGGAAATGCTTATAACTCGAGCTCCGGACGTCCGATTGACGTGTCGTCGACATTGTTGGATTACCCTTAGTGAGACAGACCTTTTGGATTACTCCTCTCGAGGTTTGGATGAAGTTGGAGTATGGTCCGATTGGTTTTGACTTAAAACACAACTAGGCCCCTGAGACGAAAAGGACAATAACTCTCAGACCGGGCGTCCGATTGATGTGTCATCTGTCGTGTTGAGTTCTTATCGACGAGACAGAACTTTGGGAAATATCAACTCTGGACTACGTGTTATTTGATTTATCAAACCCCTTGGATCGTGGAGTGGACCTTCCCGGAAATGAGCATGCTGTGTGCGGGAACCCTAGAGCTGGATGAGACTATGACTGCACTGAAAACCTCTCTGCGTTCGGCAGCGAAGACGACTGCACTAAAATCCTCCACTGGTTCGGCAGTGACGACAACCATACTGGAATCCTCCATGGGTTATACGGTGAGGACTTTCGTACTGGAATCCTCTATGGGTTCGACGACGACGACAACCGTACTAGAATCCTTTGTGGGTTCGACGGTGAAGACTTTCGTACTGGAATCCTTCGTGGGTTCGATGACGACGACAACCGTACTGGAATCCTCCGTGGGTTCGACGGTGAAGACTTTCCTACTGGAATCCTTTGTGGGTTCGACGATGACGACAACCGTACTAGAATCCTTCGTGGGTTTGGAGGTGATGACTACTATACTTGTATCCTATGTGGGTCTGACAGTTTTGACCTCTGTTGTAGTATCCTACGTGGGTCCGACAGAGTAGCTAGACTAGTATCCTACGTGGGTCCAATAGATTAGCTGGTCTAGTATCCTATGTGGGTCCCAACTAGATGAATCATTAACTACATCTGATCATCCCCTTTTTATTTACAAATGTTGTATACCTGTGTGAGCTGAGTCTTGATTTTCTATCTTTATCATTGATTGAATTTTTTCCTGTGTGGACTAGGTTGTATTTTCCTGTGTGGACTGGGTTGTACATTCCTATGTGGACTTGGTTGTACTTTCTTGTGTGGATTGGGTTGATACTTTCCTGTGTGGACTGGGTTGTACTTTCCTGTGTGGACTAGGTTGTACATTCCTGTGTGGACTGGGTTCTACTTTCTGGTGTGGACTGGGTTGTACTTGAGCTCGTGAGTTGGAGATGAACTAGAATAGATGACTTAGGTATATGTATGGGCAAATACCTATGTAGAGTTTGTTGATACTTCATGATTGTATCTTTTCTTTGTGGATTATCCTTTGTAGATTATGGGAGACCTTTGGGGGTCTCAGGGTCCCTACTTAGTAGCATATACTCACCCATGCATGGGCTCTACCCGCACTACGTTGTGTTGGATGCAAACGACGGACAGCGCTGATCGTTGTTGAGGCTTGTGGAGCAAGTCGGTACCTGGAGGCAGTCCACTGGGCAAGACGTACACGGAGCGGATGGCTGGACCCGAGGAGTTGAGGAGGCTATCTGTACCCACCCTTCAGGTGGGATTTCCAGAGGACGGCTCGATGTTTCTGCTTTACTTTTCAGTTGTTGTACTTTCTTTTCAGTTGTACTCAGTTTACTTATTGTTTACTTCTGCTTGCTTACTTTGTGGTGTTTGTTTACTTCATAAAGGCAATGCCTTACCCTTTTTGTCAATATTTACGCCTTGGTGCTAGTCGCCAACCCCTGTCCTATGGAAGGCGGGCTTGAGGTAGTCATGACACAGGTTTGGAGGACGGGTCGTGACACACTAGTAGCTCATATTACTCATATTCCATCTCTGCCTCCCTAGGGACCCCCAATCAATTCATGGGAGATCTCTGATCACAGAACTATCTCTGATGTGACATTCCATCTGGTACCTTCCTGAGATTCTCAACACATCTAGTCGGGAACTCCCATGCCATTTTAAATCTCCCATAAATAGTATAGAACCGGCCCTCCCAGGGATGTCGTAGTGCTCTATGATTCCCCTACACTGTATGACCACATCCCTGAGCATGCTCATGGAAGGGACTCTTGTTTTTAGATCTCTGGCACCTTCTTTCTACTATAGATGTCATATCCCTATAACACCAACAACCAACTCTAACTTTTTGGAATCCCTCTAACAAAAATATATATCATAATTTCCCGCTACAGTGTCGTAGAATATGTGGGGATGAACAAGGGTTCTATGGTGGCTCTGATCTCACTACAAAGCCCCTTTTCAAAGGTATGTGCTTCTAATTATCCATTTCAGATCATGTAGAGAGTGTTTCATGTTAGGTATATGAACAAAGCTAATTAATCAACCACTATCATCCCTCCCTACCAAATATCAAGAATTACCTAAATCCAAATGGAGAATAAGTAGGAGGGGTAGTAATCCTCATGAAATAGTTTCAAAAATTCATCCCACAAAAGTGCCAACTAATTGTGCATCTAGTTTCCAGTATCCCACAATGCCCAGCTGCTCCATGGAAAAGACGGACTACTAAACCCATCATCAGGTTTTTTGATGTCCAGATAAGCCTGAATTTATAGACCACTAAATCTATCCAATCATTAGGCCGCCAATTGATCTAGCACACCACAGAATCTTAGTGGTCTCTATCGCTTGAACTCGCGGTGTGTGGTCAAACTCGACACATCCTCGACCTACTCGATTGGGACTATCTACTACAAAATAGGATTTGGTTATACTTCCTTCCCACGTGGAGGAATCCGGTCATGGGGTTGATGGGAAATTGAGGCCTCGTTGCTCATAGGGTGGTCTTCATGAACCAAAACTGGTACCCCGAATGAATTGTCATCGTAGAGTAATCCTAAAATTTATCAAGTAGTACTTCAGTCAAATGAGAATATAGATATATATATATATATATATATATATAAACAATAGTGGGGAGATGAATCAAGAAGAATAGTCAATGACTCAATCCTATATGATGCATGTACCATTGATCCCCACAAGAAATGTCTCAAGGTGTCGATTTGACAAAAAAGATAATCAGGGTCTTGGTTAGTGGCTATGTCAGCTACCACACCATCACTAGATTTCAGGGCCTGAGAGACGCACTTGAGACACATTGATAATATTTTCATAAACTCAACCAATCCTCTCAAGTGGAAATTCCCAAAAACATACCAATGAATGAATATGCTCTGATACCAATTTTTCATGACCCAACCCAAGTCAGGGCTTGATCCACAACTATCCCTAGATGGCCTCCATAGAATTGGGGTGGAAACAAGCATATAAGTAAAAATAAAATTGTGGAGGCCTTTTCCTAAATACATTTACACACACACACATAACTCAATGAAAAGTGGAGAGGGAAAAAAGTATAAGATGAAACACTGCTATAAATATACCAAAAAGGCATCGACCACTAAATAGAATGAACTACGGTAGTGTTTACTAAAAAAAAGGGGTAAAATATACTCTAAACTAGAAATATGTCCCAACCTGACAAAACAGGAAAAGTGTAAATAGATGAGAGAGAGCCCAACTCCTATATCCCAAACTACGACCAACATACACGACCCAGGCACCCCGTATCACTAAGATCTTCTGAAGTCATGATCAACATGTTTACCATCTGCAAAAGACATGAATTGTGTTGGGAGATGTACTTGAAGGGGTGAGTATATACACACCCATTAGAATGAATCAAAAAGGGAGAAGGGGTAGTATTATGAGATACAACTAAAGAAGAAAGTAGTATATAGAACATGGTACGGTAAAAGAGTGAATCACAGCCCTATAAGAGAGTGAAATTGAACTCTTAGAAACATAAGGAGCTCGGAATGGTGATATGATAAACATATTATCAATTATTTCTTCCTATATTAGGAGATTTCATGCATCCAATCATGAGAATCTAAATGATAAAAGCATGTGGCATACCCCGCAAGTCTTCAGCTCTCCTGGAAGGAGTGTAACTATACCCAACTAGTGGGTACTTAAGTATGATATATATATATATATATATATATCCTATATCAAAGAATCCTAAATGAGAGAGTAATGGGATCTCCATATCATAGCTCAGCCCAATAAGAAGAGTCGCCCAAATTTTCAATTCAAGTCCATCTAGGATACCCAGAACCTCATGTGTCTGTCAAGGACACACAAGTAAAATGGAGTCAATTCCCACACCTTGATACTATCCAATTTTGGTGGCATTGACTCACCTGTATGTTTTTAGGACACAACACAAGAACAAGTCTTCATGGGGAAAGAATCATGATTTCATGTGAGTCAAAAGATTTGTCAAACCATGCCTCGTCACTATGCTGCATAGTCGATTGGTCACTAGTTTTAGGGGATGATATCATTCCCCAGTATACTCCGAGGGTCCTACATTGGTCGTCACAGAGGAATGCCACTTTCCATCCTAGCTGTAGGGTGACACTCAAGAACATCACCCAGGAATGCCACTGCTAAGTCCAACTAGAGGTTAATCCTGGTGAGTCGTTAGGGAAATGCCACTGCCTGTCTGTGCTTATGGGTTATGCCTGGAAGATGTCCTTAGGGAATGAAATTGCCTAGCCCAGCTATAAGTTAATCTTGAAATGACCCTATGAAAATGAAAATTCCTTTTCATACTAGATGGTAATCAGGTAACATCCATCGGGGAACGCCATTAACCATCCTAGCTAGAGGGTAAGCCTGCTGCTACTCTGATGACTCTATTTGATCGATGCTACCATCAAGTGTCCCCTCAGTGCGTTCCAAATTTGGAACATTTTATAGCATATCTCAAAAGTATCTTTTAAGTTAACCATCATGTTCTACATGGAAAACACCCATGAAATGAATATTGTAAGCAAAAATACAAGTTCAAACAAAGGATATACAGAGGATTGAAGAGTGCTCAGAAGAGCTCAAGTAGCAAACGACATGTTAGGGGTCTCATACGGTGTGTGGTCCCTCTTCACTATCTGGATGTGTCTCTAGTCAGTACACAAGTCACATACCCTATAGTATAACATGACATGTAGTTGGAAAACAGACCATGTAATAATAATATGAAACTAGGGTTGTGTCCTATGGTCATGTCTGTGTACTTAGACCCCGTGTTTCTTTAATTTTGCACATGACATGTTGGTCTACACGGGATACCACCCATGTGGCCAAACCATTTATATGTTATCTTACATGGATTCCCCAACCATGCGACCCATCACACGGATTATCCAACCGGGGAGGGTGTACACGACGTGTCAGTCCAAACAATGCATTTTAATCATCCTTATCCTTACCCAAACAATAGCATCACTACTAAGGGAAGCTACATGCCATGTGTTCTTCCTACTATATGGTGTGTAGTCTTGATTTTCCTATAAAGTTATGTATTTTATAGATCATCACTCATTATCTAAATCTATTAAAAATTATATAGATCCTACCATGATTCCTTGTGAAATCATAGGCTCTAGCAGTGAACTATGCTCGCTGGCTATCGTTCATCATGAATTGTCCCCCGGAATGTTCAAGAGTTTTCATGGATGTTTGATATGCCTTTGGCCACTGATCCGCTATGATTCGGCTATAGAACTTTAGATTTACCATCCATTCATCCGGATGATTTTAAATCTATTATTCACTAAAATAATCGTTGATGTTTCATCGATCCACCAAAAATTCGAGCACCCGATTGAGCTCAGGACGCCTAAAAACCATTGAACCTAGAACTGTTAGGTTCTAACTGTAAATAACATGAAGAATAGGGGAATAAATTCATATGAAAAAAATTTTTTATGATCATTGGAAAAGATTTCTTGGCCAATGATCGAGAACGTGTTCCCAGGGTTAGATAATCCAAGTAAAATGATATATTTAATCATTCTTAAGCGCATGCAAGGTTTGTCAAAGGTGAAGATCATATGAATAATTACAATCTACTAAATAATTTAAATATAATGAAGATAAACCAAAAATAATGATTCGTACCTATTGTTTGGATCAATCACTGATGAAGACTATGTTTTCCAATGAGGTAATAGAATTCATTGTGCTCTTTCTGATTTGATCTATGTTTAATCAGGGATTCATCATTCTTCAAAGGTGTTCACCAGAGGTGGAAGATTCCTTCCCCAGTGAATGGTGTATTATGATCCAACCATGGATAAAACCCTATAATGACATAATTTTAGGAATTTAATTAGCTCAAGTTTAATTGAAAAATTAATTTATTAATTTATTTACTCACTTAAACGCTCTTCCAATGGGTGAAGAGTATGAATGTCCCAAACTGACACATTTGATGTCATGCCTAGGGTAAACACCGCATTCTGAAACCCAATGTGATATTGTATTTCCAATCTGATCAATCGTTTAGGAGTTATCTTGTTTTCTTCAACTAACCATGTGCACTCATTATAAAATATATTTAATATTTTTTATAAATATAATTACGAGAACACTAGGCCTTGAAATCATATGTCGTCCTTGTTCCTGCCTATAGAAATATATTTATAAATATTTCAAAGTAATATTTGGAAACATAAATGGGTCTTTAAATTAATTTTTGAGTTGTATTGACCCCACATATTTGATCATAATTTTCATCAATATGGTGTGAATAATACGTTTCCTTGATCATGATCTTAAAAATCTCTGGATAATCTACGTAGAGACACATTCTTCACTCATTATTATTAAAAATGTTTAATAGTGAATCCCATGAAAAAGCACACAAAAATATAAAACTATTATCTATATTCTCTTGTATTTTATTTTTATATTGTTCAAATTAAATTATGGTCATTCTATAAATATCATTTTATAAAATCATATCACCTGGTCTTAGATATAAAAAAAATAAAACCTAATATCTAGTAGAAGACCACGATACTCCTTGGTGAAAAATTTAATTTATTCATTAAAATTTTGCATATACTCGATATTGATTTTCTCCTCACCCATTTTAGAAAAATACCCCACATGATTAGGTATTAAGACCCATTTAAAAGAAGTAATTCCCATAAAAAGTTCATAATCATCCATGAAATATTAAATGATCTTGGATTTATTTAGAATATAAAATGTGATTTTTTCAATCCTAGTAATTGATATGGGATCCATATAGAGAGATTTAATCTATTCCAAAAATTACATCAAATTTGAATAAAGGGATAACAATATGTTTTTTAGGAAGCACATTCCCCCAAAAATCAATCAGATATTGTTAATATATTTCCAATGAAATCATCATAACAGATAGAGTTTTCAGTTTTTAATAAATATCTAGTCCTTAGGGGTGGTGATTTGATACTATTATAAAATTTTAATGATATATGTAATTTCATAAAAATATAATCAAATAAGAAATTTATTTTTACTTAATGGATGATGAGTGTACCTTTTGACCACTTCATTTTCATAACCCATATTGTTATTTTTTATCACATAAACCAAACTCTTTTCCATGGAAATCATATTTTGTTGATGTTGATTATTATAATTAACCATTGGGTTAGAACATTTGTTTTTAGAGTGCACAAATTACTCAAATTTAGAGAATTTAATTGTTATTGGAACCTTAGGAAGAAATTTATTTTAATCATTATTTTTTAACAAACTCTTAATTGTTATAGTGTAGTTTTTTTTGTGACTCCCACCGTTTCCAAACATTAAACTTGTTTTGTTTACTTAGATATATTTACCTTAGTTCTTATTAGTAAATTGTTTATCTGTTAGAAGATGAACCTTCTTTCCACTATGGTTTTAGCACCAGAACATTCATGTAACACAATTTTCTCTATATTTTTATGTTTAGTAGTCTGAAATCTATGATGATGTTAATAATTACTCTATATAATTGTGTAATAATATCTATAAGAATTTTAGAACTAGCACTCAGATCATTTTGTTTCACATAGGGAAAATCATGGTATTTTCCATTGCATCCATTATTAACTTGATTCTTCCAAGTTATACCCATTGACTAAAATAAAAATGGTTGGTGTCAGTATCACCTAATAATAACCAATATAATCTATCAAATTATAAGGAAAACCAATCCTAATATTTCCTAAACTATGACACTTTAATTTTAACCTATGACATTTTAGTCTCATCCTACATCACTTTTTTTCTCAATATAAGTTGTGTTATGTTCTACCATCTAATCTTCATAACATTATCCTGCAAAATACATAATCCCCAATTTAAAAGGAACTTTTTTGATAAATACATAACATGTATATATAGTACCCATTTTTAAAAGAATAGTCATTACATCTCTATATTGACATGTTCCTTACTTAAAAATTTATTATGAGTTTAATATAAAAGATTGAATTTTCATACGTTCCAATGAACCATTAGGTTAATAGATTTTAGAATTAAGAAAAATAATATATATCAAACACTTATAAATGAAGAACACATTTTCACTAAATATCTATTTTTTCTATAAAAACATGATACTAAAATTTAAACTCTAATTTTATTCAAAACCCAATTAGTTATTTTAAGATGAATCCCCATAGTGGGAATATATTACATGTTATAGTTCCAAATAATTATTAGTCCCTATGAAAAAAATTTAAAACTTTGGATGAGTGTAAAAATCTTATAAAGTGACATATAAATAATGATTACTATTAATCAATTTTTGAAAATCATAAAATCTCTTAGACATTTCCTTTCATATAATTAACCTTCTACTCGAAATAATCATTTACTTAATCAAGAAATCAAATTCACTTCCAAAATATTTTCATAAAAAATATCATATGAAATATTAAGGTAAATATAATGTTAACAAGGGATTATTATAAAACATGAATACTATTGAAATAAGTTTCTTGAAAACCATACTTTTCTCCCTTAAAAGGGAAAAACATTCCATTAAACAAAAGAACATTAGAATAACTTAAGAAATAAAAATTATTCAATGAAATATCATTTTCAATCATTCAAAATTTATTACGGTACCTTCATAAATCATCTTTACATCACTCTTAAAATTAGACTTACAAGAACTCTTACAAATAGAGAAACCAACTATGTTAATTCATATATATATATATATATATATATATATTCCATGAAGAACAAAATCAACACCTAATGAATTAGAGAGGTATATCTTGAAAACTCATCATCATAAACAATTTTTAAGAACCCTAAAATATATAGCACACCTATAATAATGAATATAAATCATATAAACTCATAATATATTTTTCATTAAACATATGCGTAAACACATTTTAGAATCATGTAAAAAATGAAGATAAAATTATTTTTCCTTTGAAAACAATTAAAAATAGAAATTCCTAGAAGAATGAGAAATAAAATTTTATTTAAATATATAAAATATTAATTAGAGGATGCTTCTTCAAGAATGAGGGTCTTGGTAGTTGGAAATTTTGTTCATGTTAATTGGGTTAAAAAATATTTCGTTCACTCTTTCAAAAATATAACTTATATAGAAAATATTAATGAGATAACTTTTTGAATCATGATATGAAATATAAAATATAGTTTTAAATGATGTTAAATATACCTTTTTTTATAATAATAAAAATCATGGACAATTTTAAATATCCTGAATGTGGATTAAATTTTCTTGAAAAGGAATCACTTGAAAAAAAAATTAAAAGGTTTTTACGAAAATCCTTAACCTTGAGTCTAACTCACCACATACGTACTGTATTTCAAATATAATAAACCAATACTAAGTATATGATTGCATAATTTAACAGTTAATGTGTAATAAAATAATATTAAACCTTCTATTTAATTTATTATTATCACTTATATAGGTAATAAATCTTTTGTGTTCATGTCATATGTTTCGAGGACATTTGGTTCGCAATCCCAAAACCACTTTAGTAAGTGGTCCATGATTAGATGGTCAAATACACCTCCATCACTAGAATATTAATCATTATATATATATATATATCATTTTTATACATCTAATAATATTTTCTAATCTTTCATATAACTCCAAAAATATTTAATTTAATATAATAACAATCTTAATATCTTTCCAAACATTCAACACCTAGTTTATGAAAATTGAGAAATATCATAAAAATGTTATTATTTAAATGAAATAACTATAACATATACAAGAATGAATATAAAAAACGAAATTATGAAAAATATTTATAATGTTCCTAATAAATTTAAATTTATTGATGAATGCATACGAAATAATCACTCAATAAATCGTTTCTTTCTTCAAAAATTCATTTTCTTCAATAGTGACCGCATTTGACTGGATGACTGCTGGTGCTATGTCTGTTTCTCTTGCATGGGCTGATGTGTTGTCGTCTTCGTCGCTTTCTCTAGAGATCCTTGGGGTGATGGAGCTCTCTTCGGGGGTGGTTCTGGAGCTTGCCCCCATCTGCAAGGTTTGGGGGCCAAATCCTTTAGAGAAGCCCTGTCCTCGCCACCGAAAGGGCCTGGTTCTCAGCGGATTCCTTGCATTCCCTCTATTCAGCTTGCTCCTCGTTGTCTTGTTCGTGTGAATTGATGTCCGACGATTGTTCTATCAGAGGCGGAACTTCTCGAAGCGTCTTTTTTTCAGGATCTCTCTCTGATTGCTCGTTTCGGTCGTGACAAGCTACCTCTTACTGTCTTCCCGAACTTCATGCTGTCTTTGGGTCTCTCCCATCCTACAGCAGTTTCGGTGCTTTCCAACATCGCTTTTTGCATTCACTTTTCCAACAAGGAGGATTTCATGAAAATGGAATCTCATAATCCTAACGCTTCACATGTGGCTATTTTGGAACCGAAGCAAGAGTTGGGGTGTATCACTATCTTCACTAGGAGTATGGGGTTTGGCAACTTCATGCTTGTAGGCCCCAGCAATAGGAATATATGGTGGTTTTACAAGCCCATAATTTCATTGAATATTATAGACTCTTCTTCACAGTTTGTTTCTACAAAGGTTTTGATCGGTGGCAATGTGTTTTTATTTTCCTTCGTGTATGCTAGTTGTGAGGATTCGAATCGCTTCCTTTTATGGCAACAAATCCTTGAGAACCAACCGGGTAATCTTCCCTGGTTTGTGGGAGGAGACTTCAATACTATTATTGACCAGTTGAAGAAGTGTTGAGGTGTGGAGATTTCAACTGATGCTACTCTGGACTTCAGGATCTTCCTAGCATCGAGTGGTTTGATCTACTTGGGTTTTATGGTGAGTAAGTTCACATGGTGTAACAACCGCCGAGGTGCAAGGAGAATATGCAGTCGGCTGGATAGGTGCCTATCCAACATGAAAAGTATCGATTCCTTTGCTTGTGAGGTAGAAGAGAGGAGTCGCGGGGTCTAGGCGTTTTTTATTTTCTGTCAATTAGCATCATCGAACTGGATTTCGCTAGGCTATCTTGGATTAGTGGTGCAAACCAGAGAGGGGATTGTCATGGATTAGCCTCATGAATCGTCTGAAAAGTTTGTGGGAAGACATTCAGAGTTGGCTCTCTTGCTTAGGTATCCCGAATGATAATTTGGAGAACCTTAAAAGTGATATTGAGAAGCTAGAGGATAGTCTGGTTGGGGATTGGGCTGACAATCATTTTGCTTTGCTTGAGGAGAGGAAGAACCAGCTCATTGAGAAGCTACAGGTGGTTGAAAGGACATGTAGACTTCAATCACATGCCTTGTGGATAAAAGTGGGGGACAAAAATACATTCTTTTTTCAAGCTTGCATTAAGGAGAAGAAGGAAAATAAGAGGATCAATCTAAAACATAAAGATGGATCCTACAGTTTAGATGTGGACTTGCTGGGGAGAAAAGCATTGGAGTATTTTGATGGGATGCTGGTAGGAACAAATAGTTTCAGTGCAGGGGTTAGTTAATCAACATGATTTGAGGTAGTTTATGAGTTGCATACCAAGAATGGTGGACTACAGGGAGAAATAATCTCTCATGGTCATGCTGGAGGAGGTTTAAATTAAAAACATGATGCTCACTATGAATGGGGACAACACTCCTGGCCCGGATGGTTTTCCTGGGGCTTTTTTATGTGGAAATGTGGAAGATTGTGAAAGGCCAAATTAGGGTGGTCGTCCAAGATTTTTTCAAGGGAGGGCTATTAAACTGGGCTGTTTATGCTTCAAAAGTGGTCATAATTCCAAATATGAAACATCCGTCGGCCTTGAGCTAGTTTAGGCTAATATGCTTGTGCAATTTCACCTACAAGATTCTGGCCACTCTCCTTGGTAGAAGGCTTAGAAGTGTTATTCTGTGGATAATTTCTCCAGAGCATCATGGGTTCATGCCTGTTAAAAGTATTCGTGGGGCAATTGGAATTTCTCAAGAAATGGTTAATGACATTAACTTAAGATCAAGGGGGTCTAACATCATGATTAAGGTTGATAATGACAAGGCGTATGACAAAATTGAGTGGAAATTCATTCTTCAGGTTATGAGGAGGCTTGGGTTCCATGAATGGTTCTATGACTTGTGTATTAGGTTTTATGTGTCTCCCTGGATCACGTATACCTTATGGGAAAGACTTTTGGATTCTTCAAATCGGTTAGGGGTGTTATACCATGGGACCCTTTATCTCCCTCCCTATTCATTGTGGCTCAAGAGGCTCTTACGAATAACATCCACCGAATTCTAGAGGAGGGGAAGATCATTACCTACCACAATAGGTTTGTCATTGGTTTTGTGTCTCATCTTAGGTTTGCTAATGACATGATTTTCTTTATGAATGGTAGGAAAAGAACCATATATGGTTTTTGCAATGTCAAGAATATTTTTGGCCAATTGAGTGGTCAAGGTATGAACTCCAGGAAGAGCAGTGTTTACATTTCAAATAAGTTCTCTATCAGACATGCAGATACCATCCAAGCCAAGTTGGGTCTCTAGCGTCGATACCTTCCTATGGTTTACCGGGGTGCCCCGCTCTCTAATGGTTGAATCAAGAAGGTCTTATTTGTTTATATCCTTAACCGTATCTCGAGGCGCATTAGCAACTGGAAAAATAAATTTATTTGGTTCCGAGGCAGGATCACATTAATCAATAGTGTCCTTACATCCATTCTGATGCATGTGATCTCCATTCTGAATATTCATGTCGCTGAGGGTCTGATATAGTAAAGGATTGAAGAATGGTTTGAGGGGATAGACATATTGGGGTGGAAGTCAAGGTGCGGGAAATGGTTTTTTCCACCACCTGTTGGGTGTTGTAGGAAGCTCGGAACAAAGCCAGGCATGGTGCTTTGATCATCTGGTTCCACATGCTAGTTCAGGTTAAGATCTTGGTGATGGAGCGTGGGTTATTGATTAAAAATGATGGCAACTCAAGCATGCTAAGACATTTCTTACCCAAATTTAGCTCGACGGCTAGGTCTTGGACTCAGTTGCAAAGTGGATGGGTCTGGTGGAGTCCCCCTTGTGTGGGCCTTCATCTAAACGTGGATGGGTCTTGTCTAGAAGGGGTGATGAGGGAGGGAGGGATGGTTCAGGACAGTCATGGAACTATGCTTTTGGGGTTCTCGGCCTACTTTGGTGGTGGCAATTCAGTGGTGGTGGAGGCCAAGGCCTTGGATTTGGGTCTTAACCTTTTTAGACAAGCTGATATACAGATTTCGGAAGTGGTAATAGATTCTGCGATGCTAAATAAATTTATTCTTGGAGTAGTTGATGCTCTATGGGGCTTGGTGTATACCCTACGATCATGTAAGAGCAACATCAATCATTTTCTTCATAAATTCATAAATAACATTTTTAGTGTAAAAATTAAAATTTATTTTTGAAAATATTGGAAATTGTATTTTATGAATTTCTTTAATTTTCAAATTATAATATAAAAATTATTAGAGTGATTTTTTTTATTTTTCAAAAAAATATTTGTTTTTTAGTGAATAGTTAAAAATATTGATGTGCCAAATATTCTAATTTTCTCATTAAATAATATAATTTAAAATAACCATTTGATTTTATATTTTCTATTATAGTTATATATGATCAATTTTATAAAATTAATTAAATTTTTTCAAAAAGTATTTAGAATTTTGATATAAGTTAATTTTAATTCTTTTAGACACATTTTTCTAAAAAAACTATTTATCATTATGACTATATTAAAATTGATTATTGATAATCT
The DNA here is from genome assembly GCA_963277665.1 of Viscum album. Classification (NCBI taxonomy): domain Eukaryota; kingdom Viridiplantae; phylum Streptophyta; class Magnoliopsida; order Santalales; family Viscaceae; genus Viscum; species Viscum album. The sequence continues at coordinate 1,698,395,314 of OY728155.1, forward strand.
AAAATCATACATAAAAATATATACATAATGATTTTATATTATTAAGGATATTGAATGATTTACTATATAATTCACATGGTATGTGTTTTTATTGTAGGGAATAGGATTTCAGTGTTTCAAAGTTAAAAATGTAGAAATGAACTAAAACCGACTATTACACACCGTGAAACATCATTACATAGCAAGTAGTAGCATTTCACAACAGGCTGTTATCTATGAAGAAAATTCATGAAGAATTTCACGTTTTGAATCCATTATACAATGTAAATCACCATTAGACATTATGTAACACTTAAGTCACATTTCCCTCTCAATGTGGTCCAGTTGAAGGAAGCTACAAATCATGAATCCTGTATACACATTGTGAAATGAGTACATTTTCATATCATGAAGATACAGAATGACATTTGCACAAGATTAAAAATTATATGTGGGAATCCTCAATTGGGATTACATTATGTGAATACCCATTAAAAATCATAAATTTTTTGGTCAATTTATATCCAACAGGTGCACCATAGCTGGGGAGTCAACAGAATTCATTATCTTTTATCTTTCTCTCATTTCCCATTGACTCCCGCTCCCCAAACATGAATTTCTTCAGTTACATTTATTTTTTACTTTAATACACACATGGTGTGTCTATTTCAATGACATACTTCATCCCTTTTTGCATCATCAATACTTTTTTTCATGTTTTATATCTCAATTAGTAACATATGGTGAACCTATGTTGCTATTGTTCTTATTCTTGTTTATATAATTATTTTATTATAATTTAGATGAATCCATCTATTTTTTATTAATTCGCAATTTCATATTATTTAATTGATAAATCTCAATCCATTCATGATCTTTAATTATTAAAACCTAATTTATATTGGTAAACTCAACATGATTCCAAACTTTTACCCATTCATTATGAATATACCATGAGTGGATAAACCACCTTGGGTAGGGATTGAGAGTACGGGACTCTAAATGAAATAAATCTTCAATTATAAATTTACAAATATTTTAGGATAGTCATTAGGTTAAACAAAATTAGTCTATCTAATTCAAATGAATAGCCATGTCTACAAGAAGTTTAAATAAAAAAACATGTTTTGATTGAAGTAGAATAGGATATGACCAATAGAATATGATTCCTTTATCCAAAAAAGTTATGTTTAATGCATCTAGGTTTTATTTATCTCTAGACCAAGTAATATCTACCTCCAAGATTGAGAAATTTGGTCTAACCAAGATCAACTAGTTACCTCCTCTTACTTCACAGCCAAAAACTTAAGACCATACCACGTTAGAATTAAGATCATCCTTTCTACTGAACCCCAAAATTTATCATAATTCCTCCATTATTTATGACCCTAAAACCAGTTCCCTTGTCATTATTTTTCCCAAACATAATAAAACTCATGATAAATCCCACCTAAAAAAATTATAAGCCTTACTTCCAGGGATGGTTTTACTAAATTAATTTATCCTTTCTTTCCAAATAATTATATTAAATAGTTTCACAACAAAATAGATTCATTTATAGAAGAAACATTCACTCCCAATCAAAATAAACTAGATTACCAATTCATCTCGTTCATATGAGCCAATATAGTTAATGCGAATTATGTTCAGATTACCAAAAGAATAAGAGTAATTCCACTCAATGGGAATAAATCATCTTAATTCTGTTGGCGTTCTTTAATTATTAAAAACATATGGTTAATTACTAAATGAAAAATAAAGAGGATGTATAAGAGAAACATTATGATATTAAATAAAATAATTTTTTGAGTAATGGAAAATAAAAAACTAATGGTATGTACCCCCTTTTACATATTTTTCTCTCCTATATGGGTTTTAGCCAACCATTATTAGGTGATCTCCAATGACGATTAAACCCAAATCCATATAAGATATATTAATAAATAAATAACTATAACGAATGGATTAAACAAAATATATTGGTATTAAAATTATAAATCATCAAATTATTACATAAAAGAGAGAAAAAAACATTATCAGAAACCTATCTACGAATAAATTACTTTTATCCTATTTGAAACCCTTATAAATAATCATGGAGTACATAAAATAGATTTTATGGGTCAAATCCTTGGTGTAATGGCCATTCGATTGGTCAAATATACAAAATCTCGTCGAAGATACGCCGGAATGTCCATATTTTGAATCATCCCATGAAATTTCACATCTTGTAATGTTTTACACAATTTGTAATGTGTGGGCTGTTTCACATAATGTAATATTTACATGATGTGTAACTTTTAATTTCTACTTTGGAACCTCTTTTTTGTCCGAGTTCTTCAGTTTTGGGCTTTGAATGTGTTCTATGATCATCCTAAAAAATCTGGTATCGTTCTATGATGGAAGTGAAGCAGCATGAAGTAAATTTTTGTTCCTAAATTTCCATGTTTTACTTTGTATTTATCCAAATGTAAATACTTCAGAAGAATTCACAAAACATTAATATCATGCATAAATATTATATTAAATCAATTAATATTCAACAAAAATACATATCAAAAACACATCAACATATGTATAAAAAATAGAGTTATCAATAAAATCCACTTATAATAATTTAATTTAAATTATTGGACATACTTTTTTGATTCATAATGTCAATTTTATCCAATAACTAGTTTTTTATATTTTTGTGATGAAGAAAAATTTTTGGTGAATAATAAAAATATATAGTTTTTATAAAAATTAATTAAACATATATAATGAATAATTTTGGAAAACATGCTAAAAATATCCCAAAACATAATTTAAAACAAAAAAATTATAAATTACTTCATGATACAAATGAAAATCAATTTCAGTGTCGATGCAGTTCATACACCACTTTAGAAAAGTAAAATTTTGGATTCTAAAATATAATATTAAAGAAGTATAAATTCTTTTGTAAAATATTTTATTAAATAAGAATAATTATTAATTATTTAGAGGGATAAATAAAAAATTTTATGTTATATAACAAGTTACTTATACACATTCTTGTGTTATTCATGCGGAGGTCAAGAAAAGTCAAAATAACATATTAAATAATTTATCATGTTCTTTATGTTGTCCAATATTTTTTTAATAAATATGAAATTTTATATTGAACATTATTTATTTATTTTTATATTATTAATTTATTTTTAATTTTTAGTTTTGAAATAATTACCTTAAATGGTTATATAATGTCAATACAGTGTTTTTGGTGGAGGTAAAAATACTATGTAATTGATGTTAAAAATAGTAAAAGTAATATTGTTTGTGTGATTTAAATAGGAGTATGAATTCTTAAAATAAATTTAACATATTTGAGATTTTTTAATTGATGAAGGTCAAATTAAATTTCAATCATGTTATTTTCAAAGTCAAGTTTTGTGATTAGATCTTAAAATGACATTTATTTTATCTTATGTTAAATATAGTATATTAAATTATATAAAATCATAAATATTATGAAATAGGAAACTTTTTATTAGAATTTTTTTGAATATTTAATCATTTTATCATTTATTATCCAATTATCACACAATAATTATTATTATAATTCTTTAATATAGACAATGGAATTACCATCATTAAGGTTAAAACTGGTTAACCAATGGTTTAAAGTAAATGAAATGGTTTAAAATGAAATATAATACTATAAAAATAATAAAAAATGATTATATTAATACCATGAATTCCATATATTTGAATAAAATTTATTTTTTAACCATTTTATATTAGATAAATAGATATTATATTATATTATATCATGTATTTCCAAAATAAAATTGATGATATTTTATAATGAACTATATTTTATTAAATGATTTAAAATTAAAAAAAATATCATTACCTAGGTGAATGTAATATGGTTTATAATATCAACCAATTTCCATTTTTTTTGGTGACTTTTCCTTTTATAGAAACTTTCTTGTCCCATAAATATACAAAAAACAATTATATCACGGTAAACATCAAATGGGTTAATTGGGAGTTCAAACTAGGACATAAGGGTAAAAACATGGCCATAACATGTAAAAATATTATTAGATTAAATAATTTCATATTATACTCAAAATATATTAAATATATATCAATTATGATACAATTGATTATAATAATTAAAATATATAAATTTAATACTTTTAGTAATTCTAATGGTGCCCCTCCCTCACTTATAAAATGTAACCTCCTCTCATTAGTTATCCAAAATGTTTGTACCTTATAGCTCAGAAAAACCCATAATGAATATAATCTTTCATTATTTAAACATATCTTATAGCTTATGTTCTTTCCAAAATACAATGATTTCAATGAATATAGTGGAAGAGAAAATCTTCTGATCAATAAAGAGGATTTACTCTTAACGCGGCATTTTCAATTTTATATATTCTTCTACCAACACTAAATCCATAGAGTATATTCTCAAATTATAAATTAATTTTCTAAAAATAATTAATTGTTATTATGAGTATGTTACTCCCATTATCCACCACATTTCAATTGTTTTATAAGAGTAAACAATATTTCAAAATACGAGTGGACTATAACCTCCATGAAGAGATGCATTTAATTTTTCATCACCATTTAACATTGATTATTATAATGATGGAAATACTAATTATATATGATGTATAAACTATATATATGGATCTTTAAAGGTAAATTATTATTTTTATTTATTTCATTTCATTTTTGAAAATTGAAAACACCATTTATGCCTACGTATAGCCTTCCATCTCATTGAACGATTTAATTAATTTTTTCAATCTCTATATTTTATGGAAAAATAAAAATATCAACATCTTGAATATATATTCTATTTAAAAAATATATAATATTCTTTAGATAATCTAACTATGAGAAATATGCATGCACCAAATCTATCACATTGAAACTTACATGAAAAATGAGAACACAACACTCTAAAATGATGATTTTAATAAAGAATTATTTATAAATGGATGAAAAAAATGATATAAGTGGATAAGATTTGATATTATAAGTAAATATATGGTTATTTAATTCTTTTATAAAAAATTTCAATTTATTATTCATGTTTCAAAAGCACATTCAATGAACTTGAAGTGTAAGATTTGGGATTTTATAACACAGTCTATCTTTATTGGGTTATATTATAACTTCAATAACATTAATATGATGATACTATGTGTGTAATTAAATTTTAGTATTTTATATTTTATTTCTAATTTCTTTACGTGGATTAAAATTGGATTCTAATAATCACAACATTGATTAATACTCACTTCTACTTTTTGATCATTTTAAGGGATTTCTTTTCAATTATCACTCTATGTAGATATATTTCATATAATGCACCTATTTATTTTTAAGTGGTTTATATAATTTCTCTTTGATGTACTAAAAAAATATATACTTTTTTAATTATTATTAATGTTTTAGTTAGGTTTTACTTTTTTAAAGGGTGGTGCCATGGTAAAAAAACCAAGGCACCTTAAAGTAAAATTAAAAATGTTTCAAAAGTCTAAAAGAGTGAAAAAAATACAATATTTTTAATAAAATATATGAAATTTCATTAGAAGATCATACAACCAAGTGATGTCATGGTTGAATCATTTGTTGGAAATCATGCCTTCCACTGAGTTCACCAACCAAAAAACATGTATGATAACATGGTTGATCTCTAAGAGGTAGTGAAAATACTACATCCATCGAGTTGTAAGGGGCCAAGAAAGATGCATCATTCCATTATGAAGTTCTTTTATGATATTGGTTGAATCAATTTCATACTAAATGTTGGTCCATCCTTTTTCCATAAAAAGGTAACTGTAGTGATGACACTCAACATTTCTGCTTCCAGTGAAGAGGAAAACCCATAGGTGCTATAGAAACTTCCATAAATCTATCCATTGTGGTCCCTATACACCTCTTCATATCATAAAGGTCCTAGGATTCCCTTTGAGGCACCATATGAATTACATTGATCAAACATGATAGGTGGTTTTTCTAGAAAAAAATCAAATATATGTTAAGGATGTCTATAAATACCATCAATCTCAAGAAATAAAGGATGCTAAAATCGTTGATGGGGTTGTGGAAGTGCCCTTTTAGGATCGAAATTGCCTCCTTTATGGAAGAGTTCATCTTCACATGGGCTAAATTCATAATGAAATAATTATTATGGTGAATAAATTTATTTCAATCATACCATATAATGTGCATCAGCTCAGAAACATTAGCCATCAATAGGTGTTTGATCTAAGGAGATTCATTAATTGCAGTACAATATTGAAGGTGAGAATGGATGTAATTTATAACCCACCATCTAAAATAAAAATGTTCTTTTGTATAATTTAATAAACTTGAGGCAGCATCACATGATATAAGAAAATCATTAGTTACCTGTCTATGTTGATTTGATTGAAAAAATTTAGAGAAAATCTTAATCCCAAATAATTGAACACAAACATCTATGGGAATTTGATTGTGTTAAACATAAAAATTATTAGTGATTCTATAAGTCTTAATCCAAGGATTTTATAACTCTTTTAGATAATAAAAATCATTAATTGAGAAACTAAAAATGAATGTAGAAAATTTTTTAGTCTGAAATACCATTATGATCATGTTCCCAAATTAAAAAATCATCATAATTAGAGAAGGGGTAATTTTTTTAAAAAAAAATTAATGTTTTTATGTATATTTATTCTTGGAGGTCACAATGAATATTTTATATAGGACTTAATATCTGTAAGTATCTTTTGTGGATCTTTCATATAAGTGAGGGGAGATCCAATCAATTTATATATCTATAAATTAATAGAAGACTCTATATTAACCATCTATCGGTAGTGAGTCATGATATTGTAGAAATATAATTTATTGGAAGTCCAAAGAGAGTATTACATATAATTTAAGTTACCTCTCTTAAATTTATCATGAAACATGTCCATAATGAGGCTCAATGTTGTGGAATTATTATTCATAATCTTCCAAGTTTGTCTAGCCTATAAGGAATCATTAAATAATTTTAGTTTTTTTATACCAAGACCACAATTTTCTTTAGGTTTATAGAAATTAGTTCTAGTAATAGTAACTAACATTCTTTTAAGAGTGCTCCCACTCCGAAAATCATGCAGACATTTAGTTTTTTAGGAAGAACAATAGGCCATTTGTAAACAATCATTGTGTGAACCATTTTAGAAATCATTTTGAATTTAACAAGGACAATTATACTAGACAAATATAAAGATTTTCCTTTCGAAGAGGAAAGTTTATTTTGAATTTGAACAATTATTTTATAAATTTAGCTACTTTTAGGTCTTCCTAAACCGATTGGTACACCAAGATAGGTGAAGGTGAAGGTCCCCTCTTTTTGAAACAAATCATTAATGATATTAGTTTTTGTAGTACTAGGGACCCTTTTTTCAAAGAAGATAAAGTATTTTCTCTAGTTGTTGTGTTTACGAGAGATCCCCTCATAATTACAGAGATCTACCTTAAGATAATGAATATTTTGTTTTCCTCCATATTAGAAAAGTAATATGTCATCTGCATAGAGAAGGTGAGAAAGAACGTCCATATTCCTAGAGTTAGGGATAGGCTTAATTTTACCTTGATTCACAAAAAAAGTGAGTAGTCTTGTAAAGACCTGTAAATTTCAAGGAAATTTTTTTCCTAATTTTCTATGGAATTTTACAAGAATGCAGTTTCTGTCGGCACCTGATTCCGAGGCCCGGTGTGCCCGGAATCATTTTCTGAAGATTGGCTCGGGTACGTTCAGTGAACGAACGAGCGGGTTTTTATAACTTTTGAACCGGTGCTCGGAATCGAATTCCAAGGGCACCGATGGAATCACATCACCTGTAATTTCTTAGAAACGCCTCTTCTGGAGTTGCATTTTCTCGGGTGTGGTTTTTAAATTTTGGGAGTTAAGTGAAGAAAATAAAATAATGTGGTTCGACAACTTTATTTTGTTTCACTTAAAGCCACTTAAAGCTGCTTAATCTGAGTTGAAGCGGATAGGGTGCAATCCAAAATATCATACCCTCTTGTTGGATATTTTTGAGGTGGGGCCCACACAAGCCCCACCGTTTCTTTTCCTCTAAGTAACGTACCTGCGAAAACTCCTCATTAATGAAAGTCAACTGGGGCATTTTCTAAAACTCTTAAACGCTCCTATTAAATGGATTGTTAAGACGTTAACATTAATTCACAGAATTAATGGTTCGTTTCTTAACCTGTTTTTCAAACTGTTGGCATAATAATAAAATAAGACCAACACACATTCTTCTTGGGTGAAGTTTGTTGAGAGGAATTGGAAAATCTCTGAAGCTAGAAGATCTTCATCTTTCTTCGCGAAGAACGCGAAGAATGCGAAGAACGCGAAGAACGCGAAGAACGACGGCCTTCAACGAAAGGCGAAGAAGAACGCTGACGATTCTCCTTCTGTGACGCCTCTTCCGCAACGATTCTTTCCCCGTGACAAATCCTCGATCAACTGCTTGAGGTACGAAATTTCAAATCTTTAAAATTTCCTTTGTGGATTTTATCCTTAACATGGATTTAATTCGTGAAATTAAATCTGTGTGTTTTTTTTAACCCTCGGAGATCGTCGACGCGACGCCCTTCCGTGACGACGCGACACCCTTCCGCGACGCGGAGATCCTCTTCTTCTGCGACGGTCAATTCCGCGAAGAACGCACGTTCGACGACTACGACGAGTTAGGGGTTTTAATTCTTTAAATCATTGTGATTTATACCCGCGACGTTGATTAAATATTTGTTGTGAGATATTTTTTTTAAAACCGATTACACGGTGGGCGCGGACCAACGAACAAGTCCGAACCCACCACCCCTTTCGTTCTTGGTGTGCGAAAGGGCGGACGTCGACAAAGCAGGCCGTATGGATGAAGCGGGGTCCTCGTAGTGAAGGACAGACCCCGGGAGGACGTTTGGCGAAGACGGTACAAATTTCCAGCCACCAGAACTTGTCTGGTGGCCCGTGGAGCAGACCGCTAGCGCGCCACGCCGGCACGGCGGCGTAGGTGGCAGATGGCGGCGGCGCCTGGCGCACCGCCAGAGGGAGCCGCCGCGGCTGAAGCCGCGGCGGCAGCAGCGCGAGACCAGTGGAGCGGGATGTGGCTGGCTGACGCGTCCGCTGGCAAGGGTGGCCCCATGCGGGGCCGCGGTTCACTCACGCGGGGGCAGCGTGCCCCCCGCCCGCGGCTCGGCCATAACAGCCGAGCTGACCCGCATAGCGGCCGGGCCGCGCCCGCGCCGGCTGGGCCGGGTCGCGCCCAGGCCGGGCCGGGCCGCGCCTCCCGTGTCGGACCCGGACCCGGGTCTGGTCGACCCAGGGGGGTTCGGCCGGGTCGGTCCGGGCTCAGACCCCCCGTTTTTGGACCTTTTCGGTCTTTTGCTCATAACTTGAGCTATGGGACTCCGAACGATGCACCGTCAGTGGTGATGCGATCCTTGGATCGAGACGGTAATTTCGGTATATCACACTCAAGGTTTCAGAATACATTGGGTTTGGCTGGATTGGTTCGTACACGAAACCAACCGGGCCCTCGGAGCGGAAACACTCATATCTTGAGCTTCGGTCGTCCGATTGACGTGTCGTCGACTTTGTTGAATTCCTATAAGTGAGACGGATATTTTGGCTTACTCCGCCCGAGGTTTGGACGCAGGTGGAGTATGGTCGGGTTGGTTTTGCCTTAAAAACCAATCGGGCCCCTGGAACGAAAAAGCCAATAACTCTCAGACCGGGCGTCCGATTGACGCGCTGTCTGCAACGTTGAGTTCCTGTTGACGATACAGAACTTTTGGATACATCAACTCTGGACTATGTGTCAGTTGATGTATCTGCCTCTCGGCTCATGGAGCGGACCCTCCTGAACGAGCTTGCTGTGTGCGGGAACCCTAGAGCTGGTTGCGACTACAACGACGACGACAGTACAGATATCCTCAGTGGATTCGACGACGACTGTGCAGAGATAATCAGTGGATTCGACGGCGACGACTACAACACTCAGCGATCCTTTGTGGGTCAGTGCTACCGATCCTGTGTGGGTCTGATCCTGTGTGGGTCAGCGATCAGCGGTCCTGTGTGGGTCAGCGCCTACAGATCCTGTGTGGGTCCGATCCTGTGTGGGTCTTTGCGGGTGTTAGTTACCTATCGATCCTATGTGGGTCAGATCCTTTGTGGGTTATTGCGGGGGTTAGTTACCTATCGATCCTTTGTGGGTCAGATCCTTTGTGGGTCATTGTGGGGGTTAGTACATATCGATCCTTTTTGGGTCCAACGGCTTAGATGAATCAGTGGCAATATCTGGTCATCTTTATCCTCATATGAAGAAGTTTACCTATGTGAGCTGAATCCTGTATTGCTTTCCTATGTGGATTGTGTTGTGCTATCTTGTGTGGATTTATGTTTTGATCTTCTATGTGGACTGGGTTGTGCTTAGTCTTGGATGTTGGAGCCGAACGAGATTTGATGACTTAGGTATATGTATGGGCATATACCTAAGTAGTGTCGGATGTTACTTTGTGATTGTATCTTTACTTTAAGGATTATCCTTTTTGGATTCTGGGAGACCTTCAGGGGTCTCGGGGTCCCTACTGAGCAGCTTATACTCACCCCTGCATGGGCTATGCCCGCACTACATTGTGTTGGTTGCAGACAACGGACAGCGCTGATCGTGGTTGAGGCTTGCAGAGCAGGACGGTACCTGGAGGTGGACCACTGGGCGGGACGTACTCGGAGCAGTCGGCTGGACCCGAGGAGCAGTGGAGGCTATCTGTACCCACCCTTTAGGTGGGATTTCCAGTGGACAGCTCGACGTCACGGCTTTACTTTTCAGTTGCTATTTTCCCTTTCCAGTTGTACTTTACTTTCAGTTTGGGTTTGTATACTGGCCCACTTACTTTCCGCACTTATTGTTGTAACAGTTTTTACTTATTGTTTACTTTCGCCTGCTTTCTCTGTGGTGTTTGTGGTTTACTTTACAAAGGCAATGTCTTCCCTTTTTACCTGGATTTACGCCTTGGTGCTAGTCACCAGCCCCTAGCCTATGGAAGGCGGGCTTGGGGTAGTCACGGCACGGGCCCCGAGGACGGGTCGTGACAAGTTTACTTAACTAGTCTTCTAAATAGATAATAGGAACGTGTTAAGTGGCTCACCCAATCTAAAACCTTTGCTGTAATTAAAATAAACCTTAGGGGAACCATTAACAAGGATATAAATTTGACCAGTGAAAAAAATGGTTTTAATCCTATTAATAAAGAGCTTATTAATACCAAAAAATCAAAGCACATTATTGATAAAACACCAATCCATAGTATCCAGGGCCATTCTAATGTTAAGATTAAAAAAATATTTCCTTATCTACTTGATTTAAAAATAATTATGTGCATTAAGAGGATACGAAAATGAGATATTTAATAGTTCTACCACTGAAATGACCAAATTGATTCCAAGAGACAATTTTATTATTAATTAAATAAATTATGTTAGTATGTATTTTAGAAATTATTTTATATAGAGTATTAATAATGGCTATGGATATGAAAAGGTGAATCTAAGATGAATTGTTCACTTTCAGAATAAAATGGAGAAAATTATCATTAATATCATTGGGAATAGTTCCATTAGAGAGGAATTTTTTTAAAAATTGGCAAACATCAAGTTGAATGACATCCCAAAAGTGTTTTAAAATTAAATTAGTGAAACCAGCTGGATTTTGAACACTATCTGGTTTCAAACAAAAAACAGTATTAGTGATCTCATAATATAGTTAAACAAAAGTGAGGAACTTTTTTTCATTATTATTGATAATGATAGGAATGAAATCAGGGAGTAAATATTTTTGAGATTAGTACCGCTGAAAATATTTCTGAAATAAGAGAAACTTTTATCAGTAAGACCTTTGTCACTATCAATTAAATTTTCAATATCATTTAGAAAAGTGATATGCCTATAATATTTCCTATATATTTGATATGATTTATTTAAATTTTTTCCTCTACCACTATCTTCGATCCATTTAGTTTAAAAAAATCGGTTTTCTATGCTATCTTCAATACAATGAAAAGAGGTAAGTTTGAATGAGATGAAATTTTTTTGATGAGGATCTATAGTAAAATCAAAGTTAGTATAATGAACTTGAAGCTGATTAATATTGTCTTCCAAAGAAGAAATATCCTTTTATATTTGCGTGTATTTGACCTTACACCATCCTATAAGTTTTTTCTTTAGGAAATTAAGTTTCATGAAACAAGAAAAAGAATTGCTACAATAATTTATAGAGTAACAAGTTTATCTCATGATATTTTAATTTTTGAAAAATAAAATCCATGCATTATTAAATCTAAAATGAAGGATGTTTTCAAGAGATTTTAATAATTAGATTTACCAAAATTAGGTGTTGATCATAATTTAGTTTGGGAAGGGTATTTTTGGAGATAATACCCCATTTATGTAGGGATTGAGCTGTAGAAAAGGAACTTTGTAGATTAATAGCTACAACCATATAATAATTCCTTATATAACAAGTATATTTTTATCTAAAAATGTTTATTTTAATTAAATTATTATCTTCAATGTAGGCTTTAAATTCTTTCAAATATATTGTGGAGTGAGTGAGGCCCATTTTTTTACTCGATCCTAGTATATAATTAAAATCCACAACAACCACCCATGGATCATGAATTTTGTTACTCAAAAAGGACAATTCATTCTAAATAAATCTATTATCTTGACACCTATTTTGAAAAAAATTGAATGAACAAAACAAATAGGAGTTCTGAGAAACAACTTCACGAGTGAAGAACTAATCAGCAATGTTATAAATATTAACATTATTAAAGGAGAAATAAGAAACCAATATAATAGATTGAACATGAGTTTTATTAATTTTAAAACCAATAAAATCATATCCAAAATTATCCAAACTATAAAATGTATGAGAAAAATTAATTTTAGTCTCATAAAAAAAACATTGTGTTTTTGTGTGTGAAATAGTCTTTTTAAACAAGTGACAGGGACACGGTTTTCTATACCTTAACTATTCTAATAGAAAATATTCATTTGAACCTAATCATGGGGTTAGAGCCCCCCACCCCCACATATTTTTTCCTCTATATCTATTATTCATTTTATATTTTTTGGTATCTTTATAAATTTTATAACTAAGAGAATAAGAGTGTTCTTCCTATTTAAGAATGGGAAAAGCATGAGAATTAGTTTTTGATTCACCTTCTTTTTTAGTAGTGGAAGTCCTTTTCTCATGACATGTAGAACTTTTCAAGGGTAGAGTATTTGGACTACTACTTATATCTAAAATGGGCCACATCAAGGGAGTATCCTCTTTGTATTGACAGATTTAAATGGAATTAGGGGTAATCATGTTGGTAGTCTATATAATCTCAAAATTTTCTTGAATGATTGATTCTATTAGTTCATTAGAAGGGATAAAATCTTGATCCCTATTATCTTGTTTTGATAAGGTGTTTAATTTCTCTATATGAACTTTAGAATCTCAATTAGCATCATGAGTATGTGGTTTAAGTGGGACATGAGAGTTTCTAGGGATAGCCTCTTGGTTTTTTTATTGAATGTAAACCTTATTAACAAGTTCAATGTCCAATAATTTTTTGGAGCTTGAATTGATGCGTATGTAATTCCCTAATTCAAGATTCTGAAAAAAGTTATTTTCATGTGTGTCATTCTATGGTACATTTTTAACAATATCACAAAACACCGTATTAATTTCCACATCTATGACTTCTTACTCACTATCCCTCTCTTCTAACTCAACAAAATTAGCCTAGAGTTTACCATGAGTATATTTTTATGTAGAATAGATGTCCCCCTATTTATCCCATCAACCAATATAATTCCTTTGGGGGTGGTAATCCTTTTAAATTTGATGGATGTTTCTATTTTTATGTCATTTTATCTCCTTCCATTCATTTTTAGGGGTAGTATTACCGGAATTTGAATAACTCTTCAATTAGATATTGTTTGACTGATTATATTACATATGCCAAAAAAAGAAATCTTGTACTCATATTCTACATTAACGTCTACTTTATTATTTCTAGAATTGAAACTGATACTTCCTGGTAATTTAGAATCCTTATTAGCCTCTATCATAGCTCTATCATACTTATATAGCTCCCCATTTGAATTTCATGGATCAATATTCATTGGAATTCTGATATAATAAGAAATGTCATTTAGAATTTTTGAGTGAAAAAATAACCAATTTAATCCTTTAAATATGACCCTTATTTGTTCCATAGTGTAACACCCTGCCCCTACCTCATTGGCTTGAGGAGGCGGTGAGGGTTACTTGAACTTAAGAAATGTTACCAAGGCGCCAAAGGCTTGCAATAAATGCTGAGGGATCCATGAACAAATGGGGAACGATTTTCCCTAAAGAAAAAATCAACCAACAAACCACTATATGATGCATGTCAACAAAATCCAACCATTCATTTCCAAAAGACAACCAAGTTGGTCCATAAAACAACCCAAATCCAATACAACCAAACATGTCCACACAACATCAGAGTACACTATGAAAACTAACAACCAACACCACAACCTAAGACACCACCCCAAATCCACACAAAACCCCAAGCTCCAAGCTCCAACAAGGAATCACAAAGCTCCACCAAAGGAGGATGACGCCTTGCCTTTGCCCACGTCACGATACATGGCATCTGTAAAGACACCAACGTGCCAAAGTAGGGGGTGAGTACTAAAACTCAGTAGGATTTCCCCAAATGACTTCCCTACACACGCCACTTGGATAAAACCGTTAGCACATTAATATAAACAATTTATATAAAATAATCACAAGTGCAACCATTACCATAAGCCAACCGCACCCTGACCAAGCCATATCACTTAAACCAAACCACCAAGGAAAAGACAAACAAACATGTCATAAACCGTTATAATACTCACATATTAGCACCACAATTCCATTTTGAAAAACAATGCACAATAACAACCAAAACAACGAAACGGTGCACTTCCGTCCAACCTGTTCACCCGTTCACAATTAGTGTCACTTCCCGTCAACTTATACTTTGATGGTGTCCCTTCTGTCCACTATCCACCCCCATTCATTATAGTGGTACTTCCCACCCACTTCCACACAACATTTCAAACAATCCAAACCAAGCACACAACCCCTCAAGGTCACAACATCATGCAATCAACCAATTTCCATTGCATATCAATCCACTTCAATAAATCACCCATTTATTGAAAACCCTTTTCCATGCCAAAACCCCATTTCAATAAAACAAACCCCTTTTTATTGAAAACCATTTCCCATCAGTCGTTTCACAAATCAACCATAGCATTACATTTTAAAATCCCTATTATAAAATTTACAACAATAGTATTTCATTTCAAACCCCCTTTTTCCCAAAAACCCCCAAATGGATTTCCAACAAATTTTTCACATCGATATACAATTAATTTCAAACACAACAAATTAGTTGTAACATGTAACCACTAATTCTAACCAAGTGGAGTCGAGAGAGAATCCACCTACCTTTAGGGTTCCTGAGAAATTGATCCACAAGAAATCGCACCTCCAAAAACTGGAGAACGCACCACCGTTACCTCTCAAGATCACTTCCCCTAACATAAACAAGCCTTAATATTAACATCCAAGGAAACCCCAAGCCTAGATCTAAACACAAAAAGTGTAGATCTAGAAAACCAAGAAAGGGGGAGAAGTGAAACTAGAGGAAAACACAAGAGAAAGAAGAAGAGAGACTTACCCAAAAGCAATCACCTTCGAACCACCTTGAATCCTCTTCAAATAACTTCCAAAATGAGTTGGAGAGCACCCAAAACCCCTGAGAACCCAAAATCCTGAGTGAGGCTCGAGTGGGAGGAAGAGAGGAGTGAAATAGGTCAATCCCGAGTGAGCCCGGATTTAAAAACCCTATTTTTATGTGGCCGCACGGTTTAGCCCGCACGGTTTAAAAAACCATGAGCTAACCATGTGAACTCCACTGACTCAAGAGTCAGGGTCCGCACAGTTTACCCGCACAGTTTGGAAAACTGTGCGCAGGCCGTGCAGAGCGTACTGTCTCCCCCTACACGGTTCCTGGAACATTCGTACGGTTTAAACTAACCGTGCTCTAACCATGCACCCCTTTAAAATCCTCCAAACTCTTCCAAAACCGTTCCAAACTCTCCCAACCTCTTCCCAAATCATCCCATGAACTTTAAACACATAAAAAATGCATAAAAAGGCTACATACCTCAAATTGGGGGTGCTACATTCTCCCCACCATTGGACTTTCCGTCCTTTGAAAGTAGTGAACCCGCCCTTTGCCGAAAGAGCTCGGGCCACTGCTCGACCATCTCTTTCTCCTGCTCCCAAGTCTCCTCTTGAATCTGACCATGTTTCCACAAAAAAAAACTAAATTGATGCTCTTACAATGCAAGACTTTCTCTTGCCTATCCACAACCCGCACTGGCACATACACCAATGATTCATCCAGTTCTAGCTCAATATAATCCCAACGAATCACATGGTCATGATCCGGCTGATACTTTTTCAATTGCGACACATGAAACACATTGTGCACCACACTGAAACGTGGTGGAAAAGCCAAATGATAAGCCAACTCACTAACCTTCTCAAGAATCTCGAAAGGCCCAATATACCTCAGAGATAACATTCCATGTTTCCCAAACCAACGATGTCCCAACCTAGGATAGATCCTCAAGAACACATGATCACTCACCTCGAACGACAACGGCCATCAACGATGATATGCATATGATTTCTGACAACTATGAGCCATATCCATTCTTTTCCTGATTAGCTTGATCTTTTCTGTAGTCTCCTAGACAAGACTCGGTCCAACCATGGAAGACTCACCGGTTTCCACCCAACATAGTGGAGAACGACATGGTCCTCCATACAACGCTTCAAACGGAGCCATCTGTATGGATGCCTGATAACTGTTATTATATGAGAACTCAACCAACGATAAATTCTCCTCCCACGAGCCACCAAAATCCATAACACAAGCCCGTAATATATCCTCCATGGTTTGTATCATCCTCTCGGATTGGCCATCCGTCTGAGGGTGATATGCCGTGCTCATCGTCAACTGCGTCCCAAGGGATTTCTGTTAGGAATTCTAGAAACGAGATGTAAATCTCGGATCTCTATCGGATATGATTGAAACTGAAACACCATGCCTCTTTACCACCTCCCAGATATAGATTTTGGGCAGATCTTCCACCGTATGAGATTCACGAATCGGGATAAAATGGACCGACTTCGTTATCCAATCCACTATCACCCAAATGGCATCGTGCTTTCTGACCGTTCTTGGGAGACCTGTGAAACAAATCCATCGCTATGTGCTCCCACTTCCAAAAAGGGATTGGTAAATACTGCAACATGTCTGCTAGCCTCTGATGTTCTGCCTTGACCTTCTAACAAGTCAAGAATCTTGAAATGAACTCAGCCACACCTCTTTTCATACCATCCCACCAGAACTGTGCTTTCAACGCTTTATACATTTTTTGAATTCCAGGGTGTATAGCCCACCTGGAATGATGATACGCCTTTAGAAGATCCTCCTGACAAGCAATTGGTACAACCATCCGATTATGAAAA
Source organism: Viscum album (assembly GCA_963277665.1). Taxonomy (NCBI): domain Eukaryota; kingdom Viridiplantae; phylum Streptophyta; class Magnoliopsida; order Santalales; family Viscaceae; genus Viscum; species Viscum album. Next base: position 1,698,412,971 of record OY728155.1, read on the forward strand.
CAAACAACTGAATCTACATTCAGTTGCCAACCCTCAATGGTCTCCCCACCATTGAGTCTCTACCCCATGGTCACACACTCTGAATCAGATATCTGTGCCTCTCTAACTAGGCCAACCAAGTCAGGAATCAACATAATAGGAAAGAAGACAGATCGATCACCATGGTCCTCACATTGCAACCACATATCGGCTATAACTGACATCAACTGCCACTGGTCTGATGCTCGTTTCACTACCTGAGCATATGATTTTCTATATAATGCAACTGCCACCGAATTTCCCTTACCTGGTGTGTACATTAAGTCAAAATCAAACATCTGGAGATATTCCATCCATCTCTTTTGCCTCAAGTTCAAATCCCTTTGTGAGAAAATATGCTTCAAGCTCTTATGATCCGTATATACTGTGAACTTCTCACCGAAGATATAATTACGCCACACTTTCAAAGCATGCACTACTAATACCAACTCCAAATCATGAGTTGGGTAGTTCTTCTCATGCACCCTCAAATTACGTGAGCCATACGCAACCACATGATCCCCTTGCATGGGAACGCACCCTAACCATGATCCCGATGCATCATAATACACCAAACACCCTCTTCCTGTTTCTGGAAAAACCAATATTGGTGCTGATATAAGGCGACCCTTTAGCTCTTCAAAACACTGTTGACACTGTTCATTCCACTGGAATGGAACATTCTTTCTTTTCAAAGTTGTCATCGGCGAGGCTAATCATGAAAAATCACGAACATTCTTTGGCGGTTGCCACGAGATAACAGCATATATCTTTTCCGGATCCACTAAAATGCCCCTTTCATAAATCATATGGCCAAGAAAACAGACTTCCTGTATCCATTAGTCACACTTTGACAATTTGGCATACAACCGATGTTTTTTCAAGATCCCTAACACTATCACCGAGTGCTGCTCATGCTCCTCCCTTGTCTTTGAATACACCAGAATATCATCCATAAACACCACCACAAACGAATCCAGATATCTCTGAAATATTCGATTCGTCAATGCCATAAACACCGCTAGCGCATTAGTTAGACCAAAGGGAATAACCACATATTCATAATGTCCATATCTACTTCTGAAAGCTGTTTTCAGAATATCTTTCTTCCTGACTCGAAATTGATGATATCCCGACCTGAGGTCGATCTTGGAGAACCACTGAGCTCCCCTCAACTGGTCGAACAAATCATCAATTCGTGGAAGTGGATATATGTTCTGTATCGTTACTTGGTTAAGCCTATGATAATCAACACATAGCCTCAGGGTTCCATCTGCCTTTTTCACAAACAACACCGACACCGCCCACAGAGATGTGCTAGGCCGGATGAACCCTGTGTTTTCTAACTCTTCCAACTAGACTTTAAATTACCGCAATTCATCTAGTGCCATCCAGTAAGATGGAAATGAGATAGGAATGGTCCTTGGAAGGAGATCAATCATAAACTCCACTTCTCTTATGGGAGGTAACCCAGATAATTTTTTCGGAAAAACATCCATGGACTGATCCACCACTACCGGAAGAACAGTCTGCTCAACACCCTCTGCCGATTCCAACAACAACACCACCAACTGATACGATAACGTACCCACTGATGGTGGCAACAAACCCGTTGCACTCTATCTTTCATGCCTCTCTCCTCTAAAGATATGTCTAACACCATTGTGTGTCGTAAAAGCCATTGTTCGTGCATCATAATCAATGTGAGCCTTGAACACCACTAGCCAATCCATTCCCAGGATTACATCATACTCATCCATCTCAAGCACTCAGAAGTTCCACACTATCTCAACCTCGCCCGCAACGATAAAACATTATCTACACAAGAATTCTTGACACTCTCTTCGACCCATAGGAGTTTGAAGTTTAAAAACTGAGGGCATCATTTCTAACCTTAAACCCAGCAAATCAACTACACATGCAGCAATAAAAGAGTGTGAAGCACCTGTATCAAACAACACTTGAATCAAGGAAGAATTTAAAAGAATAGTACCTCGCACTGTGGATGGTCCTGACTGATCATCCACCACAACATGCTTAGCTCCAAACACATGTGTGCTTACCACGCTCTGCTCTTTATTTCTCTGCTAAAGCATCGTGGTATTCTGAGAATCAACATGACCTTCTTTACTCTACTGTCGAGGGGTATGATGTTGCCCCCATCCCGTCAAAGCATACGACCTTTGTGACCCCTGAGGAGTGTCACGTGCACCTGACCTTGGGGAATTCTGACAATAACACGGCAGATTCCCCATCTGCTTACAATTATGACATGCCTGAGGTTGTGTTGTACAATCTCGCTTAATGTGGCCTATAGAACCACATTGAAAATATCCCAACTTTCTCTGGGGCTTTGGAGGAAGATTCACCGATCCTGTCGTCGAATTGTATGCCATATTCCCGCCCTAGGAATAAGTGTCCCTCTTCCACTTGAACCCAGCGTTAGAGTTCCCACTATTCACCATGGGTACCACCATGCTTCCTCTTCCCAGAGCGCCCAACAAATCCCGCTCAGCCACCGAGGCTCTATTCACCATCTCCGTGTAATCATCTATACACATAACCACTATCTTTGAATGGATTTCTTGCCTTAACCCTGATTCAAAAATTCTTGCCTTCAAAGGCGTGCTACCCGCCACCTCAGGTGCAAACTTCACTAAGCTCATGAACTTGGCTGCATTCTCTGTCACCAACATAATCTCTTGCTTCAAACTGAAGAAATCATTCGTACGCTGAATTCTGAACGTATGTGGGTAGAATTTTTTTTAAACAATTCTTCAAAGCCTTCCCACATCATACCCTTGTCCGTCCCTGCTTGGACTACCAACTCCCACCACTGAAGGGCATGATATTCCAACATATACGTGGCCAACTTCCCTCTCATCTCTACCGATGTTCCCAAGAACTCATAGATCTTGTTCATCATATTCAGCCATGCTTCTACCCTTTCTGGCTCTGAATCAGCCATGAAGATGGGTGGATTCTTCTTTTGGAACTGAACCGCATGATCCACATGCCTTGGTTCATCCGTTTTATTCCCACTTCCCATAGCTTGGAAAGCTTGCACTATGCTTTGCACTAGATGCTAGTTCGCCTGAGGCTCAGGTGCTACCACATTCTCAGCAGCCTCCTCTGGTTGGTCTCTACGATGCCTACCCGGGGCCATTTCTATAAACAGAAAACAAATCATGAGTCTCTCTTCCGTATACATCAGCAATTCCCATTTCAAATCACATTACACCGAACTATCACCACAATGCTTTCCACAAGTTCACATTTCCCATGGTTCACCCTTTTTGAAACCCAAACCATTTTCAAAATACCACCAGTTTCCATGTTTCAATTCCATCTATTTTGAAACTCAATTCATATTTTCCAAAATCCACACATTCACATAATACCATAAATCATTATACCCCAATGAAATATGCATCCTAGTGGGAAGTCATTTCTACCATACATGTCATGCGCATCTCATTGGCTATACCCACAACAATGAGATATCCAATGCCTATAAGTGTCTCCAAAACACTTATGTACCCAACTCCCTGGTAACTTTAATTTCATCATAAAAAGGTTAGCTACGTACTTTTATACTATAAATTCCATGTTCCGACAATCCTACGCCTTACTTCCATCCTGACTCAAGGAATATACCACATCAAATGTCAACTCCAAAACCACTGATCAACACCAAGGATTGAACAATCTGATACAACTTGTAACACCCCACCCCTACCTCATTGGATTGAGGAGGCGGTGAGGGTTACTTGGCCTTAAGAGACGTTCCCAAGGCACCAAAGGCTGGAAATAAATGCTGAGGGCTCCAAGAACAAATGGGGAATGATTTTCCCTAAAGACAAAATCAACCAACAAACCATTATATGATGAATGTCAACAAAATCCAACCATTCATTTCCAAAAGACAACCAAGTTGTTCCATAAAACAACCCAAAGCACATACAACCAAACATGTCCACACAAAATCAGAGTACACTGCAAAAACTAACAACCAACACCACAAGCCAAGACACCACCCCAGCTCCTCACCAAGCTCCAAGCTCCAAGATCCAACAAGGAATCACAAAGCTCCACCAAAGGAAGATTATGCCTTACCTTTTCCCACGTCACGATACATGATATTTGCAAAGACACCAACATGCCAAAGCAGGGGGTGAGTACTAAAACTCAGTAGGATTTCCCCAAATGAATTCCCTACACACGCTACTAGGATAAAACCGTTATCATATTAATATAAACAATTTATATAAAATAATCACAAGTGCAACCATTACCATAATCCAACCTCACCCTTACCAATCCATTTCACCCAAACCAAAACACCAAGGGAAAGCCAAACAAACATTCCATAAACCATTCTAATACTCACATATTAGCACCACAATTCCATATTGCAAAACAATGCACAAAAACAACCAAAAAAACCAAATGGTGGCGCTTCCGTCCACCCCGTTCACAATTAGTGGCACTTCTCGTCCACTTATACTTTGATGGTGGCATGTCCGTCCACTATCCACCCCCCTTCATTATAGTGGTACATCCCGCCCACTTCCATAGAACATTTCAAACAATCCACACAAAGAACACAACCCATCAAGGTCACAACATCATGCCATCAACCAATTTCCATTGCATATCAATCCACTTCAACAAATCACCCATTTATTGAAAACCCTTTTCCATGCCAAAACCCCATTTCAATAAAACAACCCCATTTTTATTAAAAACCATTTCCCATCAATCGTTTCATAAATCAACCATAGAATTACATTTTAAAATCCCCATTTTAAAATTTACAACAATAGCATTTCATTTCAAAGCCCCCTTTTCCCAAAAACCCCCAAATAGATTTTCAACCAAATTTTCACATAGATATACAATTAATTTCAAACACAAAAAATTAATTATAACGTGTAACCACTAGTTCTAACCATGTGGAGTCAAGAGAGAAGCCACCTACCTTTAGGGTTCTCGAGAAATCGATCCATAAGCAATCACACCTCAAAAAACTAGCGAACGCACCACCTTTACCTCCCTAAATCACTTCACCTAACATCAATAAGCCTTAATATTAACATCCAAGGCAACCCCATGCCTAAATCTACACACAACAAGTGTATATCTAGTAAACCAAGAAAGAGGGAGAAGTGAAACTAGAGGAAAACACAAGAGAAACAAGAGGAGAGACTTACTCGAAAGAAATCACCTTTGAACCACCTTGAATCCTCTTAAAAACCCTTCAAAAATTAGTGGGAGAGAACCCAAAACCCTTGAGAACCCAATATACCAAGTGAGGCTCGAGTGGGAGGAATAGAGGAGTGAAATAGGTCAATCCCGAGTGATCCCAGATTTAAAAACCCTATTTTTAAGTGGCCGCACAGTTTAGCCCGCACGGTTTAGAAAACCGTACGCTAACCATGCGCACTCCACTACATCAAGAGACAGGGTCTGCACGGTTTGGAAAACTGTGTACAGGCCATGCAGAGCGTACTGTCTCCCCCTGCATGGTTCCTGGAACATCCGCACGGTTTACACTAAGCATCCTCAAACTGTGCACCCCTTTAAAAGCCTCCAAACTCTTCCAAAACCGTTCCAAACTCTCCCAACCTCTTCCCAACTCCTCCCATGCACTTTAAACACATAAAAAATGCATAAACAAATGATACATACCTCAAACTAGGGGTTTTACACATAGAATGTCTTTGTGTGTTTGGATTAAAACAAATATCCAATTCAAATACTTGGAGGAATCCAAGTTGCAATTGCAGATTACCTGGCATCCATGAAAAATTTAAATCCTACTATATGCTAAATATTATGTTATAACATCCTCTCCTGATTAGAAAAATATTCAAATTATTTTTTCCCTAGTAGTGGGAGATTCAAGATTTAAATTCCAGGAGATGTCATGGTTTTTCCCCTTTTAAATTAGTAATATGAACTATGTAAAGAATATACACATATTGAGTCTTTTTTTAGGGATCCAAGATCCTCATAAATGAAAAAAACTCTATCATTTGATTTCTTAAAAGGAGGGTGTTTCAGGAATTATATTTCCAATGTTCTATGCCTGTAAGTTCCTCTAAGAAGGATATGCCTTTTGATTTTGAGGTATAATTAAGATTCATATCATTTTCAGATAAATCATTTTTCTTTAACACATTGAGAATGAGATTATAAAAGTATCATTCCCTTTCCAGGTTTAAGGACTCCATGATGAGGTAGTAGATTTAGAAGAACAAAAAGGAACCATTTCAAATTTTCCAAAAATCATTATAAAAAGTTTTAAAGAGAGACTTTCATAGCGCTGCTTGTGTGGTTTCTCCCATCCATCCTCAATTCATTTAGGGTTTTCTATTTCAAGGGATTTTAATTTAAAAGATTTAAAATAAATAAGAATTTATTTTTGAAATATCATTTTCTAGTATTTCTCCAATTTTCATTGAATAAATATTATAATATATATACTTTATAAATTCCATATATTTTCTTACACATGATACACTTAAGTATTTTTTAATTTATTTATTCCACATTTCATCTCTAATTAAAATGACTCCTGAAAATTATTGTTAAAAATAAAATTTTATCTCTTTTTCTCTCTTTATAAGATATATTTTCCTTCCATGTCCATAATTTGTAAAATTTTTTACAAGATTCATTTTAATTTTATTATAAAAAGACAAAAAGAATGTTTCTTTTTAACATATATAGTTTTAAAATATTTTTTGGATGTCATTTATATTCTACCCCCATTCAGATTCTTCTACATGTTTTTAATGGTTTTAAAAATATTTTTATTTAAATAAAATTTATATTCAACTTTTAGTTTCAACTTTTTAATTTTTTTGAAAAGTATTTATTTTACTAATTTTTTTTATATATATATTTCAATGATTTATCTATTATTAATATGTAGGCCATTATCTTCCATTGGAAGAATTCACTTTATTATGATAAATTTTTCTCAAAACATTTCTATTAAAAAAATTTATTCTTTGTATCATGGATAAAATTATTTCCTAAATATTATATCATTTCTATATATTGTATTTCACTATGATAGTTATTTTATTGAATGGTGAAATATAGGTATTTCATATTGTTTACTCAATATGGATATTTTTTGATAAGAAATGTTTTTTATGAATTAAATTAATGTTAAATTATATAATAAATGAATTGGAAATGAAGTGATGGGTGGGCCCAATTGATATACTCCCTCCATGCCTCAATATTTTTCATGTGAGAAATCAATTTTCTAACCATATTATTTATGTTTTGGAATATACCTACCAATCGATTAAACTATCATAGAATATGTATTTTAAAATAATGATATCATGATGCCATAGAACATGGAATCTAACATAATAAATTTATATAATTGAGAATTTAGTAATTATTCTTCATTTGATTGATTCCTTTATATTATACATTGATTCTTTTCTTCTCAAGTAATTGATTACATGGAATTTATTTTCAGTTATATAACATTAAAAATTGATTATTTCTTATTACTCATGATATATTATGTTCCATGAATTCTCTTACTGATTATGAGGTGTCACCCTTTTCTTATGTTTCCTTCCCTATAGGATCATAGTATTTTTACTAAGAATGATATACTATTATACAGTATAATGAATTTTTATATTCTCAAAAAAATACTATGTTGATTTTATTTTTTTTAAATTTAATATGAGATTCATGTTTTTATCTAGTTTAAAAAGACTAATATATTATTCGATCCATTGGGATATGATCAAATGAATCTAATTATAATGTAATAATGATGAAACATTCTCTGGGCTACTAGAGTTGGGGTTGTTAAAGTATATATCAGAGCTAAGCCAAGTAAAAACACTGATAACTTGATTTATTAAAATATCGATTAGGTAACATAACCCTATGATAGAAATTTAGGATATGTCTAGTTATTATATATAAGAAAAAAAGTTATGGTTAGGTGTATATTTTATTATTTTCCTTGAAATACCACAATGTATGAATAATATAGGTGAATATATTTTTGGCACATATTAACTTGGGGTAATAACCATGACAAGTGATGCTTGAATATTTTTGTTTCATAATTATAGTGAATGGTGACTGTGACTTACTGGACACCGTATTTGACACTACTATGGGATATTATTGGGTTACCTTTACATTATAATAAAAAAAGTATGATTTATTTTAATATTTGATGACCGTGAATGACCAAGGTTAACTATAAGGTGTCTAAGATTGAAAAGTGGTTGTTATGATTTAGAAATCCTATATATTATTATCATGATTATATGGTTTTTATCTATGATTATTGTTTCTCAGACTAATAATTTTGGTTTTAGTCAATGTTTGGAACTAGGAGAAATCGTTTTTATATTAAATGTGATGAGTAATATAATGATTATATTCTTGATGAACTAAAAAAATGATCATTGGAAGGTGAAAATTTATTATTATACCTAATTATTTATCCCATTATATGATTAACAATCTCAACATGGGTGAATTTCATATCAAACCGTGTTATAGAAAATGTATTTCATGAAGACAATTTTGGGAAAGAGATTCTTTTTTCTACATGTCAAGATTTTTTAAGGTGCGCTCAAGAAAATCTATTAGATGAATGAGAAAATATTTTATGTGTATAAAAATAGTTGTATAGAATTAAATTAATGATGAAAAATGATTATGTCAATAGATTTAAATTAATTTCATCCTAAGGAACCAATAATATTATAATTTCTTAGGTGTGGGGAATATGGCCATTTTCTTTTTCATTTACCTAATCCATGGTTAACACATAGAGTGAGGAAAAACTTATGTTATATCACTAAATTTGATGGTTTGAATTTTTCATGATGTGGATGTTATAATTATTATTTATAATTGTTATATCATTGATATTTTATCTATAATAATCCATAAATATCGAAGGATTATTCATAATTTTTTTTTCTATAGTGATTATAATTTTTTTTTGAATTACATATAAAAGAAAGAAAAAATGATGTTGTGGTAAGGTGATATTTTTTAAGAACATATGATTTTGTGAAAGAAACCTCTTAATATATTCTTGATGTTTAGTTAATAATGTAGATTTTGGATAAATATATTAATGAAATAAATAAAAGTAAACTGTATAGTATTGATGACCTTGTAATTGATTTCTAATTTGATAACAAAGTTGTATACTATAATTTCGGATTTATGGAATATATTCAATAGTTTTTTATTTGGTTTTAGGAGTAATGGTACAATTATTTTTTGGAATCATTTATGATTACATTGATGATTTATAGTGCATAATATTATTAGTATGTTTTAATAGAACATGTGATCACGATATTCACATGTAATGTGAAATTATGTTCTACTTTATGTTCTATAGAGATAAATATTAAATTGTATCTTTAAAAAAATTATCAAATATTTCATAAATTGGGGTTTGAATTTGGTCCGGCATATTTTGGAGAAGCCTTAAATTCAAATCATTATCGAATGGATTAATTATAACATTAGGGATTATTGTTGAGGTTTTTTAGATTAATTTATAATGTTTACCCATATCAGATAAATTCTGAAAACAATTTTGTTTTTTGTAAATATATAAAGAATGGGGGAATAAATTTTCATTTTTCTACTAAAACAAGATTTTAGTTCTCCAAACATAAAATAATCATCATTACTATCAATTCTTTAGAGTAATAGATGAAGTAAAATTAATCTAATTACATCAATATGAAGAAATTATACTTATGAAATGGAAATTAAAAAAGTACATAAATTTTTTAGTTCTCTCTAAATTTAAATTAATTGTACCCATCATTATTAGGAAAAGGATCTCTAAATAAAAAAATTATCCTTTTACTTTACTTTATGAGGAATTGTGGTTTTTTAAACCCTCAATAATTTATGGTGTTGGGGTCATTAATTTTTTCATGATGATGTTCTATATCACCCTATATTAGTCCTTGGATGTCATTTTTCCCCTCCATGATTATATTTTATCTTCGCAACAATTGTCTCTTTATCCTGGAACCCAAATTTGTGATACTGTAGGTAACTATTATGGTTAACACTTCCCATTTTTTTGAAGAGATATTTATTATCCCTTTGTATGATGTTGTCTTATAGAAATGATATTTTAAAATATTGAACCTTAGATGACATAGATAAAATTTATATGGAATAATTCATTTAATGGTGGTATTTTTTAACACCCTAAACATTTATCTTAAAAGAACAATAAGCTCGATAGCATTATCATCACACAACGTCGAGATTTAAGTGAATTGAGATATATTATAAAAATATTATTATTAAAATGAAACTATTATAACCTATACAAATATAAATATGAGTCGCCACATAACGAAATATATTTACTCCAATAAAATGCATTGATTAATTCTTAGTAAATAACCACTCAATTTTTTTGTGAATTCATTTCATGCTTCAAAAATGCATTTCCTAAAAAAAGATTTTACTACATTTTCATTGTGAAAATTATAAATAAATAATACCATTTTTAGGGATTTTATATTATAAAATACACATCGTTTTTTAAATTATCGTATTAAAATAAAATAAGGGTGTATTTTTTAGATTTTTCGAAAAATATTTATTTTTCAATGAACAATGAAAATTTCAATTTTTCAAATACCCTAAAATATTTTCATTAAATAAAGTAAGTTAATGACCCATTATATTTCAAATTTTAAATTAAATATAAACATAATTCATTTTTTTTATTTAATTCTATTTTAATAAAAAATATTCATTATTTTGATAAAATTTGATTTTTAGGCTTAAAAACAATTTTTTTTAAAAATTGTTTCCATTGATTTTATATTAAAATTGATTATTTACACTTATTTAAATTCATTTTCTGAAAAAATGAAATATTTTTAAATTTTCATAAATTTAAATTTATCATAGGATGATTTTTTGAGATTTTACAGAAGAACTTATCTTGTTGATGAATAATGAAAAATTATATTTTTTTGATAAAATATAATATATTTTATAATATTTCCATGATATAATTGAGATATAAAAATATATTTATATTATATAAATAAATATTTACGTTAATATAGTACAAATATCAAAAAAATGAAACTATGTTTTTTAATTTATTAGATGATAGAAATGGAAATCATTTTTAGTTTTGATGAAGTTCTTGAGAAACACAAAAAAAGAAGAATTTATATTCCTAAAGATAATATTTGAGAGTGGGAATGTATTTTATATACATTTTATTCAAATATTAACAATAATTAATGATATTTATGGTAAAGTTTTATTTTTGGAGTTATATGTCAAGTGACTTACCCAAATTCTTATGTAATGCTTATGCAAGGGTGGAAAAGTCAATATTAAATATTAAATAATTTTTCATGAAATATATTTAAAAAAATATAATATTTTAATGAATATAATTTTTTTGTAACTTATTGAATTTATATTTATGACTATAATTTATTTTTTCATTTTAGCGGTGAAATAATTATCTTAAATGCGTATGCCACACTAAAAGAGATCTTGTACACGCATTAAAAATTAATTAAATGATTTTAAAAACTCTCAAAGTAATATTCCATGGGTTATTGAAAGTATAACACAAATTTTTATGAAAAATATAACTCATTTAAATTGTTTTAAAATTTTAATTTTGAATTTCATTATGGTCATGTTATTTTGAATGTCAACTTATGTGAATTTTTCGTAAAAATACATTAAGTGTATTTTAGGGAAAATATTTTTTATAAATTATATAAAAAACATAATTTTTTTTAAGTGGTCAGTTAAGAAGATAAATAGTCTAAAAATTTTTCCATTGGAAATATATGAGTTAGTTTTCAACATAAATGTTAAATTTTAAAATTTTAAAATTAATAAATTCAATACCACTTTCGTTGTTAAAATTTGTTAACAAAGGGGTTAATCAAAATGATATGGTTTAAAATGATATATAAACCTATAATAATTTTACTTTATCATTATATGAAGATTATATATTATTTATATTCTAATCCATGTCATTTAAGATTCATTTTACATGAGTGAGACACATATTATATTATAATATTTCATTTATTTCCAAAAAATGGCATTAATGATATATTATAATAATTTTTTTATTTAATGATTTAAAATTCATACAAAGTGTACCTTGATAAAATTTATTGATTTTTTTAAAAATTTAATCGTCTATTTATGGGGAACTTTTCCTTTCAACATATCATTGTTGGTTCCTTTAGAGTAAAAAACTATTATATCCCGATAATCGGTGAAAGGATTAACAGGTGTTAAAATTAATAGATAAGGGTAAAAAATATGTGAAAATTATTATATTATATTAATTATACATATCCTCATCCTATATTTCGTATATATAAATTTTGATCCACTTGATTATAAAAAATAACTTACATTAAGTTAATACTTTAAATAATTCCAAAGGTGCCCTTCCCCTTAAATAGAAAAGGGAAAATACAATCAATCATTATTAACAATGAGTAATCCCTCAAGATCAGCCAAAAACAACAATAATATAATCTTATATTATTTAACCATTTCCTATATAATATTTAATTTCCCTAATAACATCCTTCAATTCCTTAATGTGTAAGTCAAAAGTGGTTTCTTGTTGAAGAAGTGCAACTATTAACCAAGAATTTTCAATTTTATTTCCTCTTATACATTGTATAAATCCATGATATCTATTCAAATATAATTAATTAATTATAATAAATATTTTTAATTTTTATTATGAGAATTTTACACACTTTATACACCTTATTTTCATAATATCATTAAAGAAAACATCGCTCGGGTATATGTGTGGACTATCACCTCCACGAAACGATGTGTTTTGTTTTTCATCACCACATAATATAAATGGTTATGGTGATGAAATTACTAAATAAATATGATATATATTAAATTTTTATTGTTACTTAAAGTTGTATTATTATTTACCTTTTGTTTATTCCATCTTCTTAAAAGTGAATAAAGCATTCATACGTATATACTACCAACCTTCTCCATAAACGATGTAATTAATTTTTTAATCTCCATAATTTATGAATGAATATATATATATATATATATATAAATGATAATGTTTATATATCTTGAATAAAAGTTTAGATATGATGGAACCATCAGACAGAAGAATGGAACAAAACAGTCCAACTGAAAATTACATTAAAAAAGATAGTTAACACTTTGAAATGATGAAATTTATAAATAATTATTAATAAGTAGGTATTAAAATGTTACAAGTGGATCATATATGATATTATAAGTATATATTCGGTTATTTAATGGTATTAATGTAAATTTCAGTTATTATATAGGAGGTTAAATCACATTCAAATAAGTGTAAGCATGAGCTAATGGATTTCATAACTTGTTTCCTTTTATATTATTTATATCACTTATTAATTATCATTTACATAATAATATTGTGTGGTTAATTTCATTTTATTATTTTATGATTTATTTCTAGTTACTTTTATGTTCTTTTAAATTTAAAACACATAAATAATTCATTTATTAATTTTCACATCAAGATTATGATCATTTTACAGGGTTTTATCAATTTTTACTTCATTGAGACAAATTTAGTATTATGCACATATTTATTTTTATGTGCACTATATAATAACCATATAATGTATTTAATATTATTATTTATTTATTCATAATGATTACATTTTCCATTCAATTGTACATTTTCAAGGGGTTCTAGTTTAAAAGTTACTAAAGAGGTAATAATTTTTTTTAATAATATCATATTTTTTGGATTACTCTAATTTTCATTGAATGAATATTATAATCTATCATTAATAAACATAACCTATTATAAGATCATAAATATATTTAAGTAAATTACAGGTTTTCTTCTAGATTTCCCTCTCTTCATATCTTGAATCAAGAAAACTATTATTTAAAATAAAATCCTCTCTTATTTCAACTTTGATCGAATATATTTTCATTTCAAGTGTTTATATTAAAAAAAATTAAAACAGACAAATTTATTCCCTCAAATTATTTATTAAGGGTGTTTTATGATATCCTTAACTTTTAAAATAATTATATGAATATTTATAATTGTTTCAAAAATGGCGATTTTAGACATGATTTATAACAAGTCAAAAGGAATTTTTCTTTTTAATGTATAATAGTTTAACTAATTTTCCCACCATCATACATAATATATGTTATTTAGATTATCATATAATTTTAATGTTTATTTTAATGAAAAAACTCTTTAATTAAAATATATTTTAAAATTTTCACATCTACTTTCATATATTCTCTAAAGGTGTATATTTTATTAAAATATATACTTTTTTAATGAATTCATTGTCATATTTTATCTCTTATTAAATTTTTCATCACACTTTATTGTTATAATTTTACAATGGTCATTAAATTTTAATTATAAGTCTATATTTTGTATTTCATAGATAGGATCATTTCCTAAACCGTATAGCATTTTGATAGAAATTTCTTACTATGAATTTTTTTTTATTTTCAAAGGAAATATTAACATTTCTTATTATTTACTGAATATGTATATTTATTGATTATGTATTTTTTTATGAGTTAAATTGACCATAAATTTTAGAAGAAATTCATTGCACATTCAGGGACAAGTGGGGTCTAGTTACAGATAGCACCTCGAGGCGTTGATAGATATAATGAGAAAAATCTATTGATGGAGTTATTAAATGGGATTTTGGTGAATACCAACCCATTGATTAGTCTATATTAGCACAATTCATTGAAAATAGTGATATCATGATGTTTGATATCATTCTATCCAATATTTACCATTTAATTCATTGAAAATTAACTTAATATTATCCATGATAATACTATATTGAAATTATCTAATGGTATATAAGAACAACATACATAAATATTACATAATTTAATTTTATTATCCAATATATTTTAAAAATACATGCCTAAGATTCATAAAGGTTGAGTGTATTCATACACTGGTTACAAAATATTCTTATATCAATAATGATCTCCAACATCTCCCACACAGATCTCCCAACCTAGTAATATTCTTGTACATTCCTTACATAAAACCATTCATCAAAATAGAGGGAAAGGAAACATAAGAATAAGTGAGATCAGATGCTCAGTAATGGTAAATAAGGTGGTTATCACTGATCAATTAATCGTAATAAGAGAATAAGGGAATGAGAACGTGATCTTAACTATTGAAAATAGTAACCTTCATATCATAGATCAGAGTATTGATCCATTTCATAAAGTATGGTAGTTAATAAGACATAATTCATAAATGAATCAACAAAAATGAGACATGAGAGCATAAGAAATGCATAGGAATAAGTAAATAACATATGCTTATAACATTTTGAAGATGTATAAATAGAATCAGGTTCACTCATTAAGTTAACGACATTAAATTCAGACCATGTATAAATATAGGTTTAGGAAACTAGGTCCATTAATAATATTATGAACATGAAGTATAGTTCTAAACATAAACTTATGGAAATAAAATATAGTTACATTCATAAACATACAAACATGAATTCCAAGCCCATTTATAAACTTATAAACATGAAAAATAGTCCCACAAATAATATTATAACCCTAAAATAATGTTCACACATAACATATTTATCTAATAAATGAACTATATTTTCATAGTTCATTAGAGTTATATATAATTCCAAACCGCACTATCACATAATCATAACACATTCATATTTTTTCCGCATGATCATAAATCATTCTTTATATATCATAACTCATGGAACACAAATGAGGTTCATCAAAATATCATAATAATAATAATTAACCATACCGATACAGAATAATTTTGGAATCATTTAATCTTATCCCCCATAAGATCATTATTAATATCAGAGGATTCTATACTAGATGAAAATGACATTAAAATGTCCCTTGGTAAATTTCTTTGAAAAAATTCACATTTCAATTTTAAACAAATTTTTTAACATATATAATTTTACAAAATATTATAGAATGTTTTTATTTTAAATGAAACTTTGAACCATGTAATTTAATATTATAATAATTCATTATTGATTATGGAAGTAAAATCCACTCATGGAATATATCTTAAACAAAAACATTCCTTTCGTACTATTGAAAAGAATTCAAAACATACATTGTTCAGAAAACGACAAGAAGATTCATTTTATAACATTTTTTTAAAGAAATTTTTGAAAAAAAATGACTCTATAAATTATATAATAATATTAAAAACATTATAATAACATTTTTAGATAAGATAGATAAGGAAGAAAAAGGATTTTATAGTGGAGAGTGAAATAAATTCGGTTTTCCATAGATACATTATTTCAAAATATTGAGTACTTAAAGAGAGGAAAAGGAAATGTAGTTAGGTAATATTAAGAAAATATAATAAGATAAATAAATATATTATTTTGATTTATATAATAAAACATCCTCACAATAAACATTATGATAAACTATCCTGATAACCAATGATATTGTAACATAAAACTTGTACTACTTTGGTAACATTGGAATTTAATACCCATGAAATAATGACATTAAATGATACTTTAAATATAATTTAAAAAATTATTGATGATATATAATGTAAAAACTTTATATATGCACCTCATGAAGGAATATATGTGAATAACATAACATATATTCCAAATAAGATAATTTAAATTGATAAACCATTACCTAGAGACACATATTTCTTCATACTAGTTTGAAAATACTTTTTAATAAATATATAGTTATTATACATCTCTTATATAACCATACACAATTATAACATAACATATATGATTTACTTATAACATATTATTACATGTCCTTTTAATTTTTTATTAAAATCATTGTTCTGGGTGATAACTTCTTAATTTTAATGCATATTTTCATTTGGCAGCCTTATCCTTCATACATTGATCATTGTTACCTAATCATTTTAATGTTAAGAAATATATTAATATCATATATATTAATTATATATACATATATATTGAGTCATATAAAAATTTAATAGATAGAAAATTGAATTACATCATTCATGGAGATAGAAGGTCATAGGTAAACATGAACATTGATTCTAATTTTTTATAGATATACCAAAAGAATAATAAATAATTATTCACCATTATAGAATCATAATAATATCATAAATAACATAAATATTAATTAAATCATTTATTATAACTATGAAAATAATTTATTGTTGTAAAATGAATTACACCTCTACGTAGATACAGTAAGTCAAACTTATGAATGAGCGATGATTTCTCTTTTAGTATGATTTAAAGAATATGGATAGTGGTTTTTCCATCATCATAATAAAAAAAATTTGTATTCAATATTCTTAATTAAATATTTTAGAATCAAATTAGTGGATTTAGTTTAGGTTGAATTATAAATTAAAATTAAAATTCTTGATTAAGAGTTAATGTTACACCCCATAATTTTAAAAGAAGAACATTATATTAGATAAGATGAGATACACACAACCTTAAGCCTAAAATAACCATAAAATGGTATACCACTATAAAGTATCCATAAAATTCGTGGGTATAAATAGGAATAAATAAATTTTAAGAATTATATTAATTACACATGTATAAATAAATTTATTTGTTAATTATATTTTATAAATAGAAACTAATGTCATTTTAAATATAAAAGATTTTTTTCTAAAAGAGATGTATATTTTAAACATAATGGGTTTTTTAGGTTTTTTCACTTATGCTAAAATTAATTTTTTCAAATTTTTTAAAATCTATTTGAAAAAATTAAATTCATTTTTAAAATTATAATTTCAAAACTATCTTTTATTTTTTTTGAAAGAGTTTTTAAAATATTATTTTTTCGATGAATAAAAAATTACTAATTTTTTAAAAAAGATTTTTTACTATTTAAATCATTTAAAAAATATTTTTTTTAAAAAAATAGTTCACTTATATAATAATTAATCAAATTTAGGTTATTGGAATAAATTATATTATCAATAATGATATTAAAATGTTTTTTACTTATGAAAATATTTCTGTTGAGAAAATATTTTTTCATCATGTCTTTGGGTTTAAATTTATATTTATTTCTATCATATTTTTGGATTTAATTTATTAAAATTGGTTATATATTTGGAATAAGTATAATTAATATTATATAATAAGGTTAAATAAATTTTTTTCATAATTATTAATAAATATTTTACAAATTAACTACTACAGTTATGGTTAAAACCAGTTTACCGGTGGTTAAAAAGAGAAGAAAATGATTAAATTTACATAAAAACTTGACCAATTTATTTTTTATGACCATATATCAACCTTATATTATCTAAGTTATTATAATGATACATTTTTTATCCATGTTTCATGTGTTAATGATGGCTAAAATTTTATTTATTTTTATAAATTCCATGTGTGTGCCACCCCCCCAAACTTATAAAAGGAAACCCCCTCTCCTATCATCATTACACGTCCAAATCCACATTGTTCAGTAAATCCCAACCCAAATACCTTCCTAAAAACCCTCCTTGGGACCAAACACCATTGTTTTATAAGAAAAATGTAACATATCCTTACCTTATTTAAGGTACTTTTTAGCTCATGTTCTCTTTCTCCTTTTGTTTGGGCTCATTTTGATCCTTCTGTAGATGGAATAATTTTTTGAGAAAATGACCTATAATTTGGGAGGTATTTTCACCATAAATATCTAGATTATGGTTTAAGTTCATAACTTTTCATAATAAATATAACCTCTTTGGTTAGTAAAACCACTTAGTTTGTAAAATGGTTTTAATATTTATAACCCATTTTTATGATTTAAATTTGTTGCACATGATAATTTAACCCATAGGGATGTGTTTTTAGCATATATTAGTTATGAAAAAATTACGACATAAGATGGTAACTAATGCTATAAATTCCAAATTCTTTGTAGGTTTCATTCACTTACCTTGTAACACCCTCATTTTTCATAGTGCATTTATCTCCCTACGTCCAAAGGTATATTCCTAGTGTGTTTTATGTATCTCATTCACACCTAATCATTTTTATTAGTGTGTTTAATCTCTTGTGTAGTGGGTTGTCATCCTTCAGGTATGTGTGATCACCCTCCCCCTTTTTATCTTTGTTGTTCATGGTTTATAAGTGATATATTCTTCATTTTTCTAAGCTATAATAGTCTTGATGTGATCTAAATATGTACTTTTCATCTATCACATGTTCGTCATATTTTGAATGTTAACCTACATGTTTCAAATATCTATTATCTTATGTGATTTGTTTTACTCAATTTTGGTCGTAGGTGTCTTTATTAAAGGGTAAAATTCTTTAATTGACATATTTTGTTGAATATTACATTATGTTGTTCAATGTAAATGAATGATTCGAATTTGGAATTATTTTTTTTACTGATTTTCATTTTAAAGTGATTTTCATTATAACTAGATTTGTTCCCACTAGTTGTTTGATTAAATTATTGAAATTGTTGTTTTGGTTTTGAAATGGTAATTCAATCCTAGAAGTAGAAATGATATAATGTGAACATTTTTTATTTAAATGTGATCATGGTTTCCAAATGGATTTTTAAAATTCTAGCAAATTGGGTAGCCTTGGGTGGATTGGTAATAGAATTTTCACGATTTGTGTGTGTAATCCCAAAAGATTTTTTATGTCACTTTAGTGTCTATAATGAAACTAGGGGTTATATTGGTTTTATCCAGAATAGGAATGGATTGGGTCTTTTCCCTCAGGTATAGCATGTATTTCAATAGGTTAGAGCCCAACTGGTGTTCTTTGTCATTTAAGATTTTTTTTCAAATTATTGTATATATTTATTGTAACGCCCCGACCCAAGATACCCAGAGTCCGTGCATTATTACATAACATTGGCATGATCACAAAGGATCAAGTCTCGAAAGACCGATTAGTTTAGTAGTCTTGGAAACACTAGATATATTCATAAGTCTTACATTACATCATAAGGTAAAAAAACTACAACAAAATCTTGTCTTCATATACCCTCATACTATCCATGCAATTCATTCATAAATTACTTCTTCAAATCCTGGGAAAAAAATAAAACATTGAAAGGGGTGAGCTCAGATTCTTAGTACGGATAACAATATAGCAGAAGATTTCATAGATAAGCATAAACACTTAAAGCAATTTATAACTAAAACCAAATCCATTTAAACTTGAACTTCAGCATAATATGGAAAAGATAAAATGAAATAATTCCATTTACTTATTCACATGGATATTCTACTAGTTGAACAATCACATTCAATATCAATAACCACTTTCATAATTATGGAATGCATAATGTCAGACTATCATAACCACATAGCCAAGGCATCATGCCAAGACTACAAATAAGATTTTTCCAAGGCCTTGTGCCAAGACACTAGTTTGTCTCATGAGACCTACCTATGCATCGAGGAGCTATAGCGAGCTCCACCCGTCACGTACTAAGTCCAATTCATTCCTCATATGAAAAGTTTTAAATAGAACATAAACATTCGTATTAAAACTAGCATACGAAATGTCAATACTTTATCCACAACCCATGAATGGTATAAAAATAGCACATCCACAGTCAAACATAACTCATTCGATATAATATAGAATATTGTATTGTATCATATTAACCTCAATCGATAATTATTAAGGATATTGACATAGATGAAAATTATCATCAAAACAATTGGAGAGAAATATACCCCTTTTTCTTGAAATCATTTAAAAGTCACACTATTTGTCAAGAAGCCATTTAAAAATAGATTTTTGAATCAAAGTGTCCCATACCACTTTGAAACTTTTAAAAGGAGTTTTAATTTTAAAACTTTAATGTCCATATAAATAAATCCTTAAAACCATTTTTAAAATATGGACATTAATGAGCAAGATTTAGAAGAATAAGTCTTTGAAACATTTAAAAATGGTATTTTAGTTAGAGTTTCTAACCAAAAGAGAGACAATTGAATACAAATAATTGAGGTAATATAAAATTTGTAATATCATGAGAATAAAGGGATTCATGATATACTATGTCAAAGTACATTATATACACCACATAAAAGTGATTTGGTGTATAACAACAAAGAAGTCTCAATGGAATGTAAATTGAGATAAAATATCTCATAAATGTAGTATCCATAGGTTAAAGATAAATGAACGACATAATTATGTGTGAAAAATATAAATACACTAAATATGATTGGATATTCAGTGTAAAACAATCAAAGGACATTCACATATATTCTTGTAAAAACAACACCAATGAATTGGATGTTTATCTCAACAAATCGAGATTGAGTAAAAATTACTCTTATCAAGTTCATACCGATGACATGAGAATTTATCAATGGAGTTATTATGTGTAGAAAAAGTATATCCACATAATGGGATGTGGAAATTATGACATAATCAAGTTAATAGTGATTCCACACATAATCTTCGAGTAAAATAATCAATGAAGTATGCGTAAAGTCGAATGAGTGGAAATCGAAATTTCAAATTCCCTTATCGATTTGATAACTTATGAAACATGCAACCATAAATGAAGGATCATAAAATTATGATGTAAACACACATAAATTAAATTATATTACACAATGAATATAATCATGGGCAGTACACACACCACATGCAATAAATAATTTGTGAATAATGGAAATCTCACGGAATTAAAAGTGAGATAAGAAACCCCTTACTTTGTACATTTTCCTTGGTAGACGGTAGGTTAACCTCTTTTATAATGGTTAAATAATTGTTATTTAATTATAAAATAATCATTTACATTAATATTATTTCATATATGATCTTTTAACATTGATTTGTTAATAATATCTTAGTATTATCGTCATTTCGGGTGTTAACTTACTCGTTTTCCTTTATATTCTTTGTTACGTAAGCCATGTTTGTTATGGATAGGTTGTATCTTATTCATATCCAGAATTATATGAAGTCCTTAAACATTACTTTTAAATAATAAAATTATAATTATACTTGAATGGATACGATGGAGAATGAATCTCATCGCTTTCGTGGAGACGGTAGTCCGTACGTACGCACAAGCAACAATATCATTCTTTTGATGTTAAAATAATATATAATTGGATGGTATATCACATAGACAGAATAATTATTATGTTATATTTATTATTTACATGAATTACACATCATTATTATACCCATCCAAATAATAATTTATTGTATGACAATTACACCACGACGTGGAGACGGTAAGCCGTACGTACGCACGTATAGTGACATGTCATTCAAAGGATGGATAGAATACTAAATATGGTTGTACCATATTTATAATAATATTATGGTATATAGTAGATACTGGATTAATTATTTTATAATGGGAATAACACGGAAAAAAGAAGTTGAAGAAGAAAAGAATTTGAAAAAGGGAGGTAAAAACATTACCTCTTCTTCGGGTTCTTCCTTTTGATTTGATCAAAAGGGATCCTTAGGTTGGATTTCTGATCAAACTAAGGCCTCTAGGTTGTATTGAGGGAAGTGGAGAGAATATTTGGGCAGGGGATGGCCGAACCAAAAGGCTTTTAAGGTGTGATGTAATGAGAAGGGGGAGGGCCCTTTTATAAGAGGGGTGAGAGGCACCTTTGGAAAAGATAGAAATATTATTTTATAATAAATTCATATTAGGTTTATAATGGCTCCAAAGTGTATTATTTAAAGTTTAAGGTGGGGATAGGTCTAAAACCACTCAACCAATAGAATTTAGACAGCTTTGGGTTATTATATTAACCTTATCTTTAAGTATTAACTCTTAGTTAACTAGTTTCATTTTTACAATGTCCCTTTGAGTTTTTATATTATATGGTTAATAAAATTACTATATATATCCAAGAGACCCCCAAGTGGTCCTCTAATGATACACCTATCATTATATAAGTCTCTTGGACGAACCTAAGATTTTTAGGAATTTAATATCAATTAATAATATAATATTTGTTTTAAAAACTGTTTTATGTCAATTTTGACACTATTCAATAATTGATTTTTGTGAAACTCATAACAGAATTATTACTTCGAAAAAAGTCAATTAAATCAATCCTAATATGTCATATTAACATAGAAAATTATTTTAATTCAATAAAAGTCTCCAATTATATTTATTTGGGTATTTATAATATCAATTATTTTAATTTTTAACTATTATGGTAATTACTACATCATCATTGTGTCATAAATAAATTAAATTATGTAATGTCTAAAAATTATAAATAAAATACCATTATGTAGGAAATCTTTTTATCTTTATAATTAATATTTATAATTGAATTTATATTATGTGTAACTCTATATTTAAAATGTTTTAGTAAATAAACTTTGATTTTAACTCTTTTAACTCTTCTTTGAATTAAATAATAATAAATGTCCTAATCTAATCCAAGTGGACCTAAATGATAATATTTTATTCCTAAGGTTGTTTTTGGTCGAGATACACTTTCCCAATAGAATTAGGACATGTTTTAGGGTAATATTAATATCATTTTTACCCTTAATTACCCTATTTACTTATAACCGTGGTAAATAAAAGTAAAAAGTTACTATTCACCAAAAATTATTTTCATCTCAATGAATCAAATTTTACTCCTTGATACTAACCATGTCTCTCGGATTTTTAAAATTTCACTCACAGAAGCGGTAAAATTAAGTTTTATGAAAAATTTAGTTTTTTAACTACCACTTAGTGGTTTCACTATTCATCAAAAAATGAAAATTTCCAGAAAAAATACCAAAATTTAGGCCTAATATATATTTGATATTATGAATTAAAAAATTATGTCTATTTTACCAAATTCAAAACATATCAGTTGCATTAATTAATTTAAAAATTAATTCCCGTCGTCAAAACAAATAGCGTGTTTTTAAGAGATAATAACTATCAAAAGATTGACACTTGTTTATGTCTGGTTTAAATGTGAAATCTCATCCAATGACCAAAATTGTATTAAATGGTAAAAATATATTCTATATATACTTTAAAACCACTCAAATTAATAATTTATCACTATTAATTATTTCGATTAAAAAAGTTTTTTTAAATTAAAATTTATTAATTTTCACTATTCATCAAAATATGAAAGTTATCCGAAAAGTACCAAAATTTCACCCTAATCTAATTTTGATATTATGAATCCAAAACTGAAGTCCATTTAGAAAGATAAAATTTATAAAATTTCAAAAAGTAGGTATTACTATTCATAACGGCTAGTTTGATTGGTTGTGGTGTGTTAGAATCTCGAAGTTGCATACAATGCACATCATTGCATTATTCAAAGGGAAACGTACAATGGAAACTTGGGGTGTTACATTTATGTTTTTTTCTCACATTTATATATTATTTTGTATCTATGATTTCATTCTTGTTTTATTTTTTAAGTGAATTTTTTTTGGATTTGGTGAATATTTTACACTTTTATGAAAATAAAGTAATATTTTATAAAATGTTTTTATTTTATGAAAATTATTATTTAAAATGGATTTGTTTTAAAAGATAGAACTAATGAATTGAGGATATTATAACTTGTACAAATTCTTTGGTAGAATAATATTGTGCTTTTTTCTCACACCCTACTTTTAAATTTTGATTCTTATATATTTTTTATAGGAAATGGGTAATTGGAATTGAATTATTTAGCATGATGGATTCTATTGTTTTTTATGTCATTGTGGTGGGATGGTTTATTGGTGAAGAATGGTAACACTGAGACTTTTTTTAAACTTTACATTTTTTTATCATTCTATTTTAGACTATTTTGATTAACTTTGTTTATCTCATTGATATATTCTATTTATTATTCTATGTATTCTACTAGTTTTTTTGGGTTGATCAGGATACATGAGGTTATATCATTTTTATATGACACCATATAGTGGACCACCTTGGGTAACTTGTCTAGTTAACATAGGATGAATCATTATGAATTTGTATCAATGTGGTACCTAGCCTGAAGGGTTGTGACACTACATGGGTGTTGATTGGTTCATTGGTAGACTGAACTTAGTACTATATAAATTCATATAGTATTTATGGAAAAGGGAATCGTAAGATCATTTTTGTGATTGAATCTATGTTATCATGAGTGGTTATGGATTATTCCAAGAATTAGACTAGGTGGTTGGGGTTATTTCAATAAATTTTATTTGGATTTCATTTAAATCAACCTATTCTTTTCTATAGGTGTTTCATTTTTTTCATAGATTTATAAAATTTCATAAATTATTGTCTTTTAATATATTTTATATGGATACCTAAAGTTGGTCTACTGATTTTACAATCTTCACTTAATTGGATTGTCCATTTTCTTTTTTTTATCAAAAAATTCTTCTAAGAAGATACAATTTTAATCTGATAGAGAATGTCATGATTAAGCTTAAACAAGAAAATCCTCTGGTGGACCTTTCTATATTATAATATATAATCTACAATGATCACAATCTATTTCAAGAGTGTGTTGGAACCTATGATGAGTGGTGGACCTTGTCTTAGGACATACTAAGCCTAATATACTGATATTTCATATGAAAAAAGGACCCTCGTAATTATAGGGGTGGATTGAAAGGGTCATCAAATTTTTGAATAATCATGAGGACACTACGGTCCCTTTTGACATAAACACTTTTGAGAGCATAGAAAGAAGATAGCGAGACCCTATATTTTTAGAAAATATTATTGATGATTTTAATTGATATTTCTTAAAGAAAATATTCAACTAGTATTTTTATCTTGAGTTGTTATGTGTGGATCATATCCGGGATTTTCTTTCCTTATAACAAGGGGAGTGTTCAGTTCCAGAGAATTCCACCCATTTTGCAGAGTTGGTTCATTTCTCATCGGAGTTGGTCAAAAAAGATTTCTTAATGGATTAGAGGACTTAGTTTACATTTAGGGATTATATTCAGTAGATGCTAGTTTTTATTTTCCTTACAAAAATTTTAGAGGTAGTTGAAAATGTAGCTTTTTTAGATGTAAACATAGAGGAAACATAGTTTTTGGTTATGTTTTTTTTTTGATGATGCTATAATAGAAGGTGAATATTCTAATGGGAAATAGAAGTGTAAAATTATCATTTTTTCTTCAGGACCAATTTCAAGGGATTTGTATTGGATAAAATCGGGTCTTTAACTGTAAGTGTAGTAGCTCTGGTAATACCATTCCTAAGAATATGGAGGTTCTCAATACTTTTCCTCATTGTAAAAAATAATTCCATCTAAGGTTTTTCAATAAAATAATTTTGCAAGGAAGTAAGGTGGGATCCACTCTCATCAAGGGTTTTTCGGTTCCTACCAATGATTCTATGGGTAGTTTTTATTATCTTCAAGCCATGGGGGATGTTTATGTGGCTGAGAAAACTCAAAAAGAAGTTTTGAATGGACATATTTATATGGTGAAGTATGTATGTGAAGAATCTTATGTAGAACTGGATAGTGTCAGATTCATGGGGTTTATTTGTTCTTCTATAGTGATATATTTGTATGGTATATTTTCTACTCATTCTATTATATTTTAAAAGTTATTTTACTTGTTGGGTTTTAAATTTGATATTATTTTGTTCTTATTGGATCATTACATGGCTTTAGGAAGGAGGTTCGAAAAAGGTTTCAATTGTCTAACCTTTGAGTAATCATATTAGACATTGAGGTGGAGTGGGGATTCATGATTCTTGTTCTTGATATCTTCAACTGGATTATTTGTATCAATTAAATAAACAGTGTTAAGGCCCATATTGACTATTACTATAAAAATTTTCAGTTTTTATCTCTCAATAGAGTCACTAGTTTATTTAATGTTGAGTGGGGTTCTATTTATGGGAGTCATATTACTTTATCCCCATACATTGAGCTGATAACTTGTCAGTTTTTAGTGATATTTCTTTACACTGGTGATCACTATTTGAGTAGTCCACTTCCCTTAGTGTTGTGTGAATAGCCCAAGGTATTTTCGAATTATTTTTCTACCCTACCACAACAATGTTAGTTTGAGTTTACCATTGATCTTCTACCTTTTAAGATGACCATTTAATATGAATCAAAAATGGATCCTTATACTTTTCAACAATTATTGAAAGGTAAATTAAGTGACCTTCGAAAATAAATATCTAATTACATGTATTGATGATATCTCTGATCATCTTAGAGGGGAACATTGATTTTTAATGATTAACATACAATCAAGGTACCTCCAATTGAGAGTCAGGGTTGAGGATATACCAAAAACAGCTCTTAGGTTCAGTTATGGGAATTTTGAGTTTCTAGTTATTCCATTCAGTCTCAGTAATTCTTCATTGTTATTAATGTCTTTAATGAACCATATATTTCATCCATTGTTAGACCCCACTGTTGGTGTGTTCATGGATGATATTTTTTGTACTCAATGTCAGAGTAGGAGAAAATTTATCATTTGGATATCATTTTTTGACCCTTTAGTAAACATCATTTTTATAGTAAGATTTTGATGTCTGAATTTTGGAACTTGGAATTGACGTATCTTGGGTATGTTATATGAGAGAGGGGAATTCAATGGATCTTAAAACAATAATAGAGAATATTCTCTAAGAGTTTCCTTGAAATTTGTTTGAGATTATAACTTTCTTAGGGATGGATAATTATTACATGTGGTTCACTCAATATTTATCATAGATTACGTCTATGATGAAATCATTAACCCATAAGGGATTAATGTATGAGAGGAATGAAAAATGCTAGAAATATTTCGAGGATCTAAAGAATAGGTTGTCTTCAAAAATAGTTTTTTGGAACAATTTTTCGGTTATGATGTTTTATATGATGCTTCTAGAATGGGTTTTGGGTTTTTCCTACTGAAAGGGAGACACATGGTAAAATTTTTCTCTCTCTAGTTGTTCCCTCATGAGAAGCTCTATCTTACCCAAGATCTTCAGTTGGAAATTATTATTCATAAACTTGAAACATTTCATTACTTCCTCTTTAGGGAGTGACCTAAAATATATTCTGATCATGAAATCCTAAAGTATATTTTAAATTGAAGGGATTTGAAGTTGTGATAGTGAAGTTGGGTTGAGAATCACTACACTTTTGATTTTAATATTTCTTAAAATTCTAGTAAAGGGAATACGTTCTTTGATGTGATGAGCAAGATATTTCTAAAACAAGCCCTAAATTAATCAGTGGAAGAGAGTAGTCTAATGATTCAATTTTCTGAGATGAGTTTAGATGTCAAAGAAGATGATGGGAAGGTGTATGTGGCCTCAATAAAGGATGAATCCACATTTTTTAGAGGTTTTTTTATTAATAATGTACCAAAAACCATGTTCAATAACATTAGTGAAAGGGAAATGAGGTTCACATCCATGTTTTCGAATGGTTTTAAAAAGAGATGGGTATCCAATTTAAATTAAGCATGGAGTATCATCTGTGGACTAAATTTTTGATTGAGATATAAATCCATGTTCATAGGGTTATAATATGATCATATTTTCTGTATTTCATTTGATTTGATAAAATCAATTTTCTCTAGTTGAGTTTGACTATAAATATAGTTAATAGGCCTCAATTAGGATGAACCCTTTTGATGTATTGTTTTGCAATCCATATAGATATCCATTGTTTTGGGAGGAGTTGAAAGAGTTTCCATGATTGTTACAATTCTTGTTCATAACATGACAGAAAAAGTTCAATTTACCTAGAAGAGATTGGTCACAAAATAGATTTGACATAAATATTGTGTAGGCTGTCATCTTCAACCACTAAAGTTTCATGTCTCTGATTTCATTTTTCATAATGTTTCACCTAGAATGGGACACCTTCATTTGGGTAGAAATGGTAAGTTGGATCTAAGAATGTTTTTCCCCCTTGAGATTGAGGAGTGACTTGGAAGGGTTCCATATTAGTTGGACATATTTTTCAATTGGAATTCACTACATGAAATGTTTCATGTTTCCAAGTTATTGAAGTATTAACATGATCCTTCCCATTTTATTGAGTAAGATTATGTTCCATACAACATTAACTTTTTATTAAATATTCAAACTCGATAGTTCCCCATACAAAAACTAGTTTATCAAGGCCTTAAATAATGAAGTCCCAAAGAATGTTCCCTTAAAAAGTTACCACATGCATGTGGAAGAGATCCCAAGGTAAAAAACAAGACTTTGATCACCAGTAGTAAAACTATAGGCTAAAAAATCTACAACCTTATTCCCCTCACACCAAGTGTGACTAGGGATCACCTAAGAGTCCAGAAGACACTAGAATCTACGAAAAATGTAAGAAATGGTCCATGGAATGAGGATCATCCCTCACAATGACCTGTAAAGGATAGTCGAGTCAGTTTCCACCGACTCAATCAAAAGATTCTGATAATGAAAATGGTTGATTCCTTTAAACATTTCATATGCCACTTCCATAATAGAGTCTCCCATTCCAAAATCATCACTAAAAGCGAGTATCACCCACCCCCCTGGGAGTCATGAACCACTCCACCCACTCATAAAACTAGACATAGAAGACCCATCCACATTGAGCTTCAGACCACTATCCTGATATTTTCACTACACCAAACAACACTAATTATTCACAACTTGTAAAAATGGGTTACAAGAATTACCTACCATGATAATTATTAATAGGGGGATAGTCTCCCCGCCCATAACAAGTGGGATAAAATTTATCCCAGTACACCTGGCACAAAACACCAGACGAGACTCGAACAGCCCGTACCCCATGCCGCATATGGTTGCGAGCACTCCAAAGACTCCATCGTCCTTCACTAAGTAGAACTGCCCTCACATTTTTCTTAGGGAAATTTTCATTGGTTCCTAAGAACCATGAGTGCAGAAAAGATTCAGCCATGGATGCCCGACCACCTCATCCAAAGATATCACCATGGAAAACCCAAACAATGGATGTCTAGTCACTGGAAAAGAAAAGGTGATCAGCCAACTCTTCAGTGGGAATCGAGCAGCATAAAAATTTATACAGTAGAGGAATCCCCATGTGCTTCACCTGATCATTCTTAAGAACAAATTGATTTCAAAGGCGCCAAATAAGGAAATTAGACTTTACGGGCAGATCATTACACCATACCGCTTCATTCCAGATATATGATAAGCTATGAACCCTAGTCACCAAACGATGCCACTTGGCCAAGAATATCCTTGAGGAAAACTATGTAAAAATGAGTTTATCAGGATCATCATTCAAGGTGATGCCATCAAAGACCTTTAGTCGATTGTGCATGAGTACAACCAGAATAAAGGGGTTGAATCTTCTAGCCCGAGCAAAGGAAATCTTCGGATTCAGGTAACCTGGGAAGTCAAGTGTTGAACATACCCAATTA
Organism: Viscum album; assembly: GCA_963277665.1. Taxonomy (NCBI): domain Eukaryota; kingdom Viridiplantae; phylum Streptophyta; class Magnoliopsida; order Santalales; family Viscaceae; genus Viscum; species Viscum album. The sequence goes on from OY728155.1 coordinate 1,698,443,421, forward strand.
TCATTCCAAAAAAAAAATTCCCACAACCAACCATCCATGTGGAGTGAGTTTAAATCACTGGTTACTAACTAGATATTGTGATCCAAATACAAGAAATAATTTTTCTTCCACTGGTTATGTGATTTCCATAACTGTTATTAATAAACCTTTCCCACAACAATTTTTTCTTGAGAAAATTCCAAGCAATCTTAGCTTGCATACCTTTCCTTTACCCTCTTACACATGGAACAAAAATACCACCTTCATATTCATATCTAGACATCCTTTCCCCTAATGTCTAGTAAATTTTTCCCCCATTATGTGAATCCCAAGTGAAGTAGGTCAACAACTTTTTAACATTAATCAGCACTGCCTTTGGAACCTTGAGCACCGAGAGAACATGCCTGATAATCAAGGAAATGACACAATTGAATTGTGTAATATTCCCCCCAAAAGAGATAAATATGTTCTTGCAATTTTTAATGTGATTTTTAATTTTTCCAAAGATCCTATAAAAGTGATGAATCATGACCCTACCTAATGCAATAGAAGCTCTGAGATATTCCATCGAGAAAGATTTCCCTATATATTTTATTTGCTTCCTGTATAGATCCCTCTTATTTAATATTTCATCCATCTCCCATAATTACTTTGTATCCTACCGGTTAATTTGGAGTGTTTCACTCCTTCTATATTTTTTTCTTACTGAGGTTGATCTTTAGTGTAGTGGGTTTTCTTTTTTCATCTATGCATAACCTATCTCTCCATGTTTAGCCTTATTGGTCTTGTTTTGGTTGTGGTGTGTACTTATTTTTTATAAGGTATAATAACATGTATTTGATCTCAATGTAACCTTTTCCCCCTCATTTATTATATTTTTAAGGATGTTATTCTTTTTACCAATCCCCTTTATCAAAGACGATTATGTTTCATCCATTGTTGAGATATGTGTCTCTATACAAGGGGTTGTTTCTTGATGTTCTATGTGTTCTTTTCAATTACATTGGGATGTTCAGTGAAAAAAAAAATTATTTGACTCTATAATTTTTTGGATGATATTCAGGTTTTTAAGGGGGTTTTCTTTAAAAAAAATTATTGCACCATGTTTTGATTAAATGTTTTAAATAGTGATTTTTGTCTTTTAAACAGACCTTCAATCCAATAAGTACAAAAGTATTTAATGTTAAAATTGTTTTATTGAATATGATCATGGTTTATTAATGGATTTTGGTTTATATAACACAATGGGTACCCTTGGGTGCATCAAGAATAGATATGTCACTCTTTTTATTTATAATTTTATATAATGCTTTATTTCACCCTAGTGCGCATAATTCCAGAGGATGTTATATTAGTTGGATCAACCTTAGTCCTAGATTGGAGATTTTATTTCATCTATAGCACAAATTCTAATAGGTTAGTACCCAAATGGTGTTCCTTTACACTTATTATAGGTTTATCACATGATGGTATATTTTTATGGTTATTTTATCACATGTTTATCTTATGGTTTATCCCAAGTTTCCTACTTATTTTATATCATACATGGAAAATTTCTTGAATGTGGTGAATGTGATATGTATTTATTAGAAGAATGGAAAGTTTTAAAACATGGATTTATTTTATGAAAATGGGATTTAAAATGGGATTTTTAATCTAGAATACAATAATTAACAATATTAGAACTTGTATAGATTTTTTGGTGGTATCCTACTAGATTTGTGCTTACACCAAGATTTTCCGTATTTATGGTTGAATATTTTTTTGGAAGGACCTGGGTAAGGGGAATGGAAATTTATATCATGTTAGATTCAGTATTATGATCATATTTTTTGATAAATGGTTTGGCGGTGACCGATAGTCATAATGAGTCTTATTTATACATTTCAGTAATTATTTTATTAATCTAGCTTGTTTTTCTTTACATTGTATGTCTCATGGATAAGTTCTCTTGTTTCAGCTACTTACCATAATAGTTTTCCTTATTTGAGATTATTATGAAACATGTAGTTAACTGGTTTTTTTTCTAAATAATGTGGAGGAACACCTTTGGTGACTTTTCAAGATGACCTAGATTTATTTTTTTACAAAAAAACAATCCAGGATTCTTTAGGTATAAACCAAAATTAATTTTTTGAAGAAGAGGTATAGTTTCTAACCATGAATTTTCATTTTTTTACTTCCTTTAACTCCTAATAATATCTGTAAACTATGATAAAATAATAAAACCAACATATACCATGTAATGAGATTTTAGGATTCTAATGTAATTAACTATACCATCTCCTCTTCCATAAAATGGGAAACTAAACTGTTGATCATTTCTATAGAGAACTACCGCCTCATGAACTAGTGTAATTAAATATTCAACACCACATATCATGACTAGATATAATGTTATATTTAATGTATATAAATTATATTTATGAAACAATTACAAATATATAATTATAATATGATATTAATATTCTTATCTACTAATCCATTATGAAATAACAATGTCGCTCGTATGTATGTGTGGACAATCACCCCATGAAGTGAGGTGAAACATTTTTTTCACAAGGATTTAAATAAGGATATATTTTATCAATGTATTTGATATATAAGTTATACTAATTACTCTATATGGGTGAAATATTGTTTACCTTTCATTCATTACATCCATCAAAAAATGAAAATAGTGTTCATGCATACGTACCTCCAGCCATCTCCATGAATGGTGTAACATGTTTTTATACCAATATATTTTATAGACTATTGTCAATACTCATATAATGAATATATATAATATTTATACCATGTTTTAAATTTTCGATATTATGGTACCATGATCAATGCATAAGGAATGAATCTACAGAACCAAATCACACATGTAAAACAATGCAGTTATCTCACGGAATAGTGTTTTTAATATTTATTTGTCAATAAACTGGTGATAAAAAATTATAATAAAATCTTATATGATATGATATATATATATAATATTATTTTTATTTAATATATTTATTATAAATCTATATTTATTATATAGGATGTTCAGACATGTATATAGGGAATCAGACCCCTGGTAAGGGATTCTCATCTCAATTTTACTTCTATTAGAATTATGAAATATTTAAAAATTATTTATTTATTGGTGTCTATATACATACCCATTTATATATTATATCAGAAATTTCATTTAATTCATGTTATTTTAAGTTTAATTTTATGTTTTGTGGTCTATGATTCAAATGGTATGAAAATAGTAAGGGTTTATTTTATAATCTCATTTTTTATCTAGATTGTTTATGATTAAGTCTTATATGATGACATATTATGATATATTTCTCATTAAGCTCATTATGTTTATTATCATATGGTGATAAATTATATTCTCCAGAAATATTTCCATTTTAATTTCTTTGGAAATTAATATAATTGAGAAAACTGTTTTCATGAAAATCCAACTTAATTTATATTTTTAATTGAAAATGATGTTTCATGCATTATCAGTTTTTCTAAAAAAAATAACAAAATCATATGAATTTTTAATGAAAATTTTACCAATTGCTGTATTATTTTTTTAAAAAAATAAATTAATCCTCCCTTCTTCTTCCAAATGAGGTACTAGTTATATTTTTACCAAAAATCTAAATGTAATATTTGTTTTAATGTACTCGACATGTATGGACTTTCACTCCATATTAACAATTCACTAACTCAATAATAATTATCTTATTATTTAAATATTTAATTTTCATGTAAAAAATAGAACCATAAAATTACAATACAATGACCATTAGACATCATAAGAGATTTCAAAATCAATGAAATTGAGCATAAGCCTATTAAAAACATTATCCCCACATAATATCTTATGGAGAGTTGTTACATTGGTATCTTAATCATCCTTGGTGAGGTATTTAAAATTATAAAATATATTGTTTCATGGTTGGATGTGTTCCACTACATTTAAATTCCCTTCATTTAACCCTCTTGTCTAAATGAAATGTTTCTTATTTATCCACACATATTGGTCATTATTCATATTCATGTGTATCATTATTGTAGTCATCCTTTCCAAATTATCTTGGGTGGAATTAATCAAGAAAACATCCTATAACATTACTTCCTCATAATAAATAATCACATCCAATGTGTTCTCATTCTCTAAATCCTTCAAACTTTCCTCCTCCTGGTTGTTAGTATACACACCCTTAGATAGCCTAGAAAAAAGAAAAAATGGCCCCACTTTTAGGAATATCTACTACCTCCGAGCCTCCTAACCTGTAAGCCTCCCTACATCTATTTTATTATTTTTGTAGAATCTCCATACTAATCTCATTTATTTTCATCACCACATTTGGCCATTTGGTTTTCATAATGAGAAATCACACACATATTCCACTCTAGATTCTTAATAGAGATCTTGCTTTTAATCGTGTTTTGTCTTCTATTTTAGGATAGAACTTGTCTCCATTGGTTTATGTAAATATGATAAGTTATTAATCCCTTATAATCAAACATTATAATTATAAAATTCAATAATTAAATTTAATATTTTCCCTTATATTATAGAGATATTTAGTTTTTCAATGTGATTTTTGAAGTAAAAATGATATTTTCCCAAAAAACAATTAATGGTATTTTTATGGAATTTTTATTCATAAATGACTATAACCCTTACCTGAAATAATTATCCATTTGGAAAATGTTGAAATAAAACCATCATTAATATTTCATTAGATGGTTTATGATCAATTCCACTGGGGGTATACAATTTTGATATCATTCACTATATTACTCGGAATGGTTTATGATTATGTTTACTGATTAGAGAAATTATTAAAATATCATATTATAGTTTATCAATATGAATTTTTAGAGGATTATATTTCCCACATTTCATATGGAGAATCAGTTGGACATATTAAGTGATTTTTGGGGCCCAAAATAGACCCTTGTTGCATTTTTAGGTTTTATGAGACAAACTAGCTTGGGTTTTTGGTCTAAGCCCTTTAATTTTATGTCATATATCTACAAATGAGTCTATAAAGTATAGAAAATGATTTATTGAATTATGAATTCCATCATTATGATAATAGTTATTGATGTCCATGTGATTATATCATTAGTTAAAATATCCAGGGATTAATATCAAACTCATGTAGTTATTTATATGGAATTATTTGATTATCATCTATTCTTACCACATTATTTTCCATGTTTATGTTATTGATTAAATGGAATTTGTTTTAGTTGTATATATTTTCTTATTTATTATTCCTTATTTATTCATGATATATTTATTTTTACGCATTCCCTTATAGAGTGTTATATATCACTCATTTCTAATGTTTCCTTTTATGGGATGCTTAAAAGTGTATTTTTATTAATATTACAAGACATTATAAATGTATTTATAGTGTTCTCAAATAAAATTATATGATTAATTTTAGGTTTTTAATTGAAATATGATATTAAAGTATGTTTTATTTCTTATAATATGACTAAACTATTCAGTCCTTTAGGATTATATTCCATTTCTTCAGAGTCAATGTAATAAAGTAACCACTGACTCTGGGTTACTATGTTCATGGTATTTATAGTTTCTATCAATGAAATATTAGTAGAAACCTTAGGTAATAATTTTAGGAAAACATATATTAGAGAACATAATCCTATGACCGAATTTGAGGATAATTCAATGTATATGATAATAACCTAATGTTTTGTTAAGTTGAAGATTATGTAGATTTCATAGATATACATTCATGTTTGGATAGTAAGAGTGGATGTGGATATGTAAAAAATGTTCCTCGAGGTAATAAATCCAAAAAGGGTGTATTGGGATTTGTCTCGGTCAAAAATGGGCATTTCTGTACCCCTGAATTCACACTCCATATGAAAATTTCAGGTTAATTCATAATCTATTTACAATCTATTATGGGTAATTTCAAAATATTTTTATGATTTGAAATATTTCCCAGATAAACAAAATTTATGATAATGAGATTATCTATGCATATATTTTGAAATTTATATTAAATTTTTCACAAGTTATGAAATTATAAATTATGATACATATTTTAAAAACCCAATATAAAATATACAATTATTCAGAAATTGAACCCAGTATAAGTAATGTAAAACACATAAATAAATATAATCCAAGTAAGGATTCGCATCCAGATAAATATAATGAAGTTGGAATGGGTGATGCAGGTGGGTCTAAACAAATTATAAAAATATTTGGGTAGCTGACTTGGGTTATGACTGATAAACTTTCCCATATTTAACAGCATGTAGATACACCAAATTGTGTAACAATTTTATACCACTTCATCAATAAAAAACATCCATCATTTATTGGTAATAAAAATTCATTTGTAGCTGAGAAATGGGTAAGTTCCTTAGATAAGATATTTCTCTCTCTACGATGTATTGAAAGTGAGAATGTTTACATGGCAGTTTATCATCTCTTAGGATATTCTTACCATTGGTGGCCATTCATTAAAGACACTAAGGATGTGGAAAATAATGTGAGCATATAATTGATGTATTTTTATTAATTTTTATTTGAAATGTATTATTCTCATGACTATTAAGTAGATATGGTGAAAAAAAATATTGAGTCTTAGAAGTTACCTCTAAGAATTTATAAACATGTGAGGATATAATATCGAATTATATAAATATAGATAAATAATTATCCAAGCCTTATATCTTTTAAGGAAATTAATATAAGAATATTATGGAAAAGAAAAAAATTATAAGGGAATGTAGAGAAAGAAGGATTTTCCCACATGTAATAATTTGGAAAGATACACCCTGATACTTTCTTGAAGGGAATTGGAGTTTTCTTTTTGTTTGGAATGAAATGATATATGGTGGATGAATTCCATGGTAATAGAAAAAATAATGTTCAGTGTTTCAACTGTAAGGATATGGGGCACTACACAAACAAGTCCCCTAAGTACAATGGGAATATACCTTAGAAAAATATATTGGATCATGTTATATATAATGAAATTAATATAGATAATGTGTAATGATTCAATTTCTAATAAATTTTGATTCTTTGATTATGTTATAGAGGTGTTCTATAAATGATATTCTAATTATTATAATCATGAAATATATAAATATTTTAATCCAACTTTTTTCTTTGAGGATTTGAAATCATATGTTGAATTATGCTAATGACCAAAAACCCCTCTTTAGTGTTAATTATATCATTTTAGTAGTCCATACATACACACGAGTGATGTTTCCATTTTTCATGGGATGATAAAGGAGATGAAAAATGGGTTTTACATAAATATAATTAAATTTAAATATATAAATATATTTATTCTTTCATATCATTATGCTAATAGAAAATTATAAGGATGTATATTAAAAAGAAAACATAAAAACACTTAGTTATGAGTTGTACCTCTCCTTTGTAAAACATTTATTATCATACATATTATGCCTTCTAAGATGGTATTTTTTGTGAAACAAAGATTTATTAGACTTGGGGATAGATATGGTTAATGTATTTTTTTAGTTATTTCACTAGATAAGTATATAAAATTAATTTATTAAGAGAGGATATTGGGTTCCCATTTAAATGTATGCCAAGTGGGACTCTTATATTTTTTCCATATTTTAAATTAATATAATATATTATTCATGGGACAGTGGTACTAAATATATCCCAATTAAAATATAAGATGATAATGATAAAATAATGTTATTCGATAATTTTTATGATTTAATTTTGTGATATCGATTGTTAGTTTTAACCTTAACTAACATGTTTTACCCTTTATAGTGGTTACTAAATTTTACCTTGGTTTTTATTCATTTTGGATGGAAATGAAATTTTTATCAATAATAAATTTCATCCTCATGATTCCAAATATGAAATACATTTTACACGATTTTTTTTTTATATTTTTAGGAATCAATTTAATATAAGCATGCAAAATAAAAAAAAATTTCTAAAAAAATATTATAAGACTAAAAATATTTTTTTTTCCAAAATAAATTATAATGTTAAATAATATTTATTTAATTTGATAAGTTTTAGTTAAATTTGATAAATTTAATTTGAAAATATAAAAAAACTTAATTTTACTTTTTTAAATACATAAAATGAAATGATATTTTTTAGGAATATTAGTATTTTTCACTATCCTCCCTAGATTCAATTTTTCAGAAGAATCCAAAAAAATCACCCTAATATATATTTGATATAATAATATAAAATATTAATTCAATCATATCAAAATAAATTTATAAAATTTAGAAAGTTATCTTTAATAGAAAACCACATGATTTATGGAATGAAATTTAGTTACATTAGAAAATTTTCTTTTCTGATTATGAAAAATCAAATAAAATTATTATAATGAATGTGAATCCATACGATGTAATCATGAAATTTATTTCATATTAACATTTAATGGGATGTTGAAATTTTCAACCCTTAATAATATTTTATCCTTAAACATTTGTTCATTACATAAGTAGGAAAGAAATTTTTTCCCCGCAATGATATTTCATGATCACATGTTGTATCTCCAATCATGTGATTCATAAAAAAACATTAAAAATTGATTTAACATATTCCATAACAGATAATCTGTGTGATATTTTATCTAATTTTTTTTTCATTATTATAATGATAATCTGCCATTTATACCACTCTATGGTTTATAACAAGATATTAATTTGGTACACATTTCCTTAGAACAGAAAGATAGAATACATTATAAACCTTAGATAGGATTCAAGTTAAGGCTAATTAGTAAGTAGTTGATCCAACAATAAATAGACATTTATAAAATCCAATTAACTATTTCTTTAAAATTCATTTCATAAAAAAACTCATAACACCTTTCCACATTGATTTTTTATGAGAAACATATTCTCTTACCATAAACAAGTGATCATTCTACTGGTTATAATTATAAATCTTCTTTTTCTGTTAAGTCTAATGATTTTTAATGAATCAACATTAACTTCTGAGATATTTCTAATAACATTTTTTCCTTAAAAATATTATATCATATACATCATCCCAACATGCTAGAGTTTTAAAATAATTTCCAAATAATGCCTCAAAAGGATCAATTTTAATACCATAATAAAAAATGTTATTATAAAAAAAATCCAGAAGGAAGAGTTTATGATCCTAATATCCCTGATATTATAATGAGAATACCTGAAGAATATACTATATATTATTAATTTCTTATATTTCTTACCATAAGATAGAGGATGAAAATTCAACTATAATTTAACTTAGTACCTGTTGACTTTTGTTGCACCCATATTTTATTTATAGTCAATAACTCAATATGTGTTGGTGGATGATGTGGTGATGTGTGTAAAATTTTTATGGACTCATCTAATGGAATCTAGTTTCACGGTTTGATAACTCTACTTGAAAAAATATGATGATTGTTGAAGTGAAATTAAGCTCCCAGAATTGTGTCAATTGATGACACCTTATCTTATACAAGATGAAGGGGATTTAAACTAATAATTTTTGAGGTTACATGGAATATTCATTAAGGAAGTCTTGGAATATAATTTTTATCCATAAATAATTTCTATGTATACATGAGTCATCATAATATTAAAATTATGTCCAACCCAGGGGAAACCCCCATGATAACCTTCAACCACATATAGAGGGATGAAAGGGTTATACCCCCTGAGAGATCCTTCCAAATGAGTCCACACACATGGTGGAATATGGTAAAATCCCAAAGTATGATTGTGGGTCAGGAATTCAGGATTGATTGCATGTGGGCATGTTTGAGCCCTTATATAAGGCATTTAGAGTGCATGTATAATGGATCACAAAGTTTTGGGCCACAAACCTACAAGGAAAAAATCACGGTGGTGTGTCTATATTGAGATTTATGTAGATCCCTAGAATCCATGCTGAATGATTAGTGGTCATAGATTTTATTATAAAGGTCATATAAGTCACATCAATGATTTTATGTGGTGTTCACTCTAATATATACTATGTATCCTTTATTTAAAAGATGGAAAAACTGAGTACCACCGAATAATGAAGATCTGAAACATTGATTCTCTCACACCACTCATATTTGAAATAAACCCCACATATTCAAAAATAGAAATTGTCTTCATCTAATTTATGAGGATTCTATATCATGTGAATAAATATATATGGTCATCACATTTTTACAATTCGAAGGGATGAGATTGCTTGATAAAATTGATCCCATGTATGTAATTGTTATCTCAGATGCATTTCCAAGACATGAAAAACATGATTAATCTGAATGATAGTATTTGTGAACTAATACGTCACTGTATCTTAAAAAATCTCTTGAGTACATCACATGATTTAATGACAATCCATAGTGACATCATGTGATATTCTATGAAGCATGGGATAGGTGGGAGAAAATAGTGATGTTTTTTCAGGAAAAGGATTGATCAAACGAAAACATGTCTATAATCATCCAATAAATGAATGATATTCCATGATATGTGAATCATTCACAAATTCACATGATATCATTTCATTATAAATAATATATCCTCTCACTATGTGAATGTCCCTTATTTTTTATACATTAACAAATGAAATCTTAAGGGTGGAATTCTACCAAGATAGAATAATGTGTCACATAATTCCATTCTTATTTTCACTATTCCATCATAAAAATACTAATGAGAAATCTCATGATCAATTAAGTGATCATGAAATGAAAAAAAATCTATCACGTGAATCACATGATCATTATAGAGAGTCATGATAAATGAATAATAAAAGAGTTTCATAATTAAAGAGATCCTTATATCTTCATTTGTTTCATCGATCCCTCAGCATACATGGTTGTAACATTATTATATAATCCATGCCACATCCAATAGTTCGTTCACAAAAAAAAATTGACCTCTCCTGAAAAAAATGGTTCGTGTGACTCATTATCATGATGAAGAATAAGCTTGTGTGTTTTCATCAAATGAAGGAACTTTAGGAAACACGACATTGTCACAAAAATCTTTTATGAAAGAACCCAAGGGCCCTTATGGTCTTGAAAAGGAAGAGGATGTTCATATGAATCAATAATGTGATTCCATATTTTGTATAGCATCTGACATTCATGTGAAACAACATGTAAACAAACCATGGTCATATAAAGGATCCACATATAGTTATTTAAGATATTTTGAAATGGTCCATTGATTACATGAGTACACATGAGGAAACACCTTCATGAATCATCATTGGTTATAAAATGGTAGTGTATATATGATGTGAATTGTTTCTAGTCAAACAAATAAAGTGTAAAACTTTCTTGAGACTCCTACATGGTCATACGAATGATATAGGTGAAAACCCTTTCATAAAACTCAATAAATACATACACCTTATATATAATAATTATTAAATTATAATGGATTGGAATACAAATTCAATTAGAAGTCAAAAGGGGATATTGATCAATTATTTGAGCATTTTAGAACATAATGGTTGAAAAATCATGGTCTTTACACGAGGTAGTGAATTTTTTCATGAATTGGATCAATAGTCCAATAATCATTGTGCATTGTGAGTCATTTTAATGAATGTGAGAGAGAAGATGTTGTAAAATAGAAAATATTTTTACTATCACGAATCTTGTTTAGGTAAAAAAAATAATTGAATTATCTTGAAGGCTCAAAGTAAAGATCATGATTAATGGTTTATGGAGTATGAAATATTTAGTAGAGGTCTTTCTTTTGTTTTGTGTGTTTTTACTTATTTTAGAAACTGTGAATTTTTTATTCCATTGGGGCTTTGGAATGCATATTTTGATTCTATGATATTAAAGAATTAGATGTCTTAACCGCTTGTTTTTATAGTATAGAATCTATTATTGGGATATATAACTAAGGAAAATATTTAGTGGGCTCCCATCCTTGTAAGAAAATATTCTTGTTTTATTTTACTCTACTTAATTCAAGAAAGCTCTTTCAATCACAAGAGTGGATCAGATCATAACAGGTTAAAAGTTAATAATTTTAAAAGGATAATAAGTTATAAAATACACCACTAATTCAACGCCCCCTCCCCCATCTCTATTGTGTTACATCTCCCTAGGAACTTCAATTTGTATTAGAAAAATGTTCCAACTTTTTGGATCCAATAAGTACTAAAGATGGAAAATTTTAATTCTATCAATGGTAAGGGTGTTCCCACTTTAGATGGAAAAAAACTATCATAGTTAGGAGAATTAGATGTTTCCCAGTTTCTAATCACATAACCATGAATGAAGTTACTATTGGATTCCCAATTATGACTAAAGATGAAATTATGGATTTTAATAATACGAGAAATATGGATGTTGATGGAAAATATTAAAATTCCTTTTTGATGTCTCTTTTAGAGAAAGTTCACACAAAATTTACAGGACTCAAAAATTCCTCCAAAATTTAGAATAAATTAATATGTAGTAATGAAGGAATCATGAAATCCCCAGAGAAAAATTTAAAATTTTTATGAGAGAATTTCATGATATCAAGATGGGTGGAGAAGAGAATGTTGAGGACTAATTTAAAAGAGTCAATGAAATTTTATGCAATATTTAGTGATATCTAAAAGAGTTGGATGATTCATCTATTCCCAATAAACTGAACAAAAATTTTCAATATAGGTTTGATCCTAATTTTTCATCTTTGAAGTATTTTTATGATCATACTCTAGATTAATTACATAACATACTCATTCCATATGAAAATTAAAATATACCAATCTTCTAGCAGATGATCAACAATAATATAGCTTGTGAGACCTTGAGAAATCTCAAAATCTGAGATGTTGAAATTTCAGCATCAAGTTAATCAGATTATGAATATGATGATGAATATTATAACAAAATCATTTAAAATGGGTAAAAATATTTAAATATGGAATGTTTAATTGTAAAGGTAAAGCACCACCAAGGTGCTATAACTGTGATGATATTGTACATGATGTAGTAAACTTTTTGAAAAAGATATCTGTGGAACCAGAAATAGATAATTTTATACCAAAGAAAAATAAATGGGTAAAGTTATAAAAAGGCATAAAAAATTCTATGGAATAAATAATAAATTCATTACAAGTAAAATAATATGTTTGAGTGAGGAAATAATATGAAGATAAATCAAACATAGATATCTAACCATAAGATAAAACCAACTTCAGGAATAATGTGGGAAAAAGTTTTACCCCCTCTGGTGGTGAAGATGATTAAATTGAATGAAAATAGCTAGAGAACATGTTAAATAATTAATTAAAATCAAGTATTGATCAAAACACAGATCTCAAGAAGGAAAAGTGACTATTTTTGAAAGAAAAATAAAATATAACTGAGTAAATGGATGAATTTAAAATGAATGATATTCTTTACATTGAATAAATTAAAAGACAGAAATTGATGGTGGATGAAATGGAAAATATGGTAAAGGATCTTGATGAACTTTTTTTTATCTAATAAGAATAAAAATCAATTATTTAGTCTAAGTGTTATGAATAAAATAATACCTTGAAAAATATTATAGAATCTTTCATAAAATCTTCTGAGGTCAATGTAGAATCATTACAAACTATAGAAAAGAGGGGTTAAAATAATAATGTTAATTCTTCACTCTTTCAATTTTTATTTAAATTTGTTATCTCTAGTAATACAAATTCAAAAATAAATTTTTGACAAGTATGGATCTTGAACAATATTGGAGAATAGCCTTCTTATTCAAAGGAAGAAAGACATTCTTGAAGAAGATCATTTCACCCATAGTAGATACAATCTCAGTATATAGAAATAAAACTACAATAATAATCAACATAGGGATATTATCTATTGAAAAAATCAATGTTCATAGGACATTTCTCATGTTGTGGAGTGTTTGGGAATGTAGAATACTTATGTTTGTATAGTATGTCCCTACAAGAGATGAGACATTAAACAAGGGGAATATATTTGTGAAAAATAGAGAATGTTTTCAAAGTAATAAAGATGCATGATGGAATTCATCCTATCATCCAACACAAAACAAATTTGACCCTAAAAATGTAATATGTGAGTAGTGAGGTCATATTTTTGACAATTTCATGAGTTTTAACCTTGAATATATATACAATATTTATAAAGGAATGGGAGTTCAAAAAATGGATGTTGTAAAATCATTTTTCACTAAAGTTACATTGAAATCTAGTATGAAAACCTAGTCATGGATTCTTTATATTGGATGTTTATCACATGTTAATTTTGACACAAAAATTATTAAATATATTTTTAATATTGAAGGCAGATAAGTAACATTTATAAATGATTTTTCCCTACAAAATAACAGAGTTTGAAATGTATAGATTTAACCAAAAACAAGAATTCTAATAATGTGTTATTTATTGGAGGTATAAAGAACAATTTCCATAGTGTCAGCCAACTTTTTGATGATTTATGGGAGGTTTTATTCAAAAATTATTCTAGAATCATCAAAATAATTACGTATTGAAGAATTATTAGTAAGGGAAAAAAGAAATAATGGAAATCTATTTCGAATTATTGATTGTACCAATTCCTATATCTTTAGATCCAAATATGAAAACAACATAGGGAATAAAATGATTCGACATCTTGGTCAATGGAGTATAAGTAAATTCCCAAATCATTATATTGTATGATATTTCCCCATGCTGAAGAGATAAAAGGATGAAATATATGGAATCATTAAAAAAGGGATATTTAATTAATGTTCACAAAAGAGGGTGAATATTCTATCACCAAGACCCCTTGAACTTATTCATACTGACTTATGTGGCCCAATGATAAAATATTATACGAGATGTGACACAAAATAGAGGATATGAAATGTATTATATGAAAAACACCAAATATTAAATACTTAAAAGTATTATAATCCCCTTAATTAAAAATATCATGAACATTAATTGTGGAAAATTTGAATAAAAATTAGAGGACGAAATTTTCATGGGCTATCTATATAATTTAAGATAGTACAGATGCTAGAATAAACTACATCACAAGTTAATTTACTATAGTGATATCAAAATTATTATAAATAAGAAAATATTAAGTAGAAAAGGTGATATATATTTATAAGAATCGATAGAAAATGGTATAAAAATGGATTATAATAATAATGAAGTTACTGAAAAAGATAAAAATACTACTAATATTGATTCTAAATAGACCTATAATGAAGACAAAATATATAGAATTAGGGGAAACAGGTGCAAAAATACTAAAAAAATGCTCAAACTAAAAATAACATTGGCAGTCAATGGGATATTTTTCAAACTATAATAATATTGAAAAATTAAAATAAAACTACACATATTTTTCATATTAATACTAATATAATGGAAGAATTAGTCTATCATGAGGAATGTATACATTTTATAAATGATTAACCCCATATAATTGAGAAGAAATCCACTTCAAAACTTATTCCAATACCCAAAAATTGAAATATTATTAGAAATAAGTGGATTTTTCTCAAATAAGCCGAATGAGATTGATGAGGTATCAAGGAAAAGGGAAAGTATGGTGTGAAAGGGATACTCTAAAATGTAAGGAATTGACTTTATGGAAACATTTTCACTAGTATAAATACTGGAAACTATAATAATTTTCATGGCAGCGATGACACAAAAACATTATAAAGTTTATCAATTTTATGGAAAATATTTCTATCTAAATGGTGATCATGATGATAAAGTTTATATTTAAATACATGATGGCTTTTTAATAGACAATGATAGAAAACTGGTTTACATATGGAAAAAAGACTTGTGTAGTTTGAAACATGCCCTTAGAGATTTTTATTCAAAATTATATGTTTTTAAGGGATATGAAATTCAAAAAAGGTAAATTTAATGGTACATTTTATATGAGAGAAATATCCAAAGGAACCCTCATATTAATTTTTTATGCGGATGAAATAATTTTTTCTCGTTATAAGGAATGTATATGTAATGAATTTGTAGAAAAGTTAAAAAATAATATTGAGATTTCCATTCTTGGTCAAATGACATACATTATGGGATTTCAGATAGAGTAGAAACTGAATTACATATTTCTATGTCAATAAATGTATGCTATGGAATTTATTGAAAAAATTGGAATGGAAACTATAATAGAATTTTCAGGTCCAATTTCCATGGGAACTGAACTATGAAAATATGATACTAGAAACATTTTTAATAAGAAATAATTTATAGGAATAAGTAGATGTATTCCATATCTAAGGGAATCAAGTACATATAAATCATATTAAGTTACACATTGTTCCATATTTAAAAGTGATTGAAAATATTCTCACTTGTTAGCTCGTAAGATAGTTTTACGCCATTTCAAAGGAACTTGGAACTATGGACTCTTGTACAGACACTGCATAGATTTAAAATAGTTGGGGTTTGTTGATGCATATTGGGAATGTGATTGTATATAAATAATTCCAAAATCATATAGAACATTCATTATGGGAGATTTATATGGCAGTTGGTATAGTAAGAAATAGAATTCATTGACACTAAGCATAGAATAGGTAGAATATATAATAGTTACAGATGTTTGTAGCTAGATGATTTGTATGAAAGTGTAGTAATAAGATTAGAAATTTGAAACTGAGAAACCAATAAAAAATGTCTTTTGGTAATAATAGTGCTATAGTGTTATCAAAAAAACCCATTTTAACATTAAATATCTTAGCATATTAATATCTATTAACACCCATAATTATGTGATATGCCATTTTTTATTAAATAATTAATAATTATGAGGACTGTGAAATGTGTTGATATGATTTGTACTGCGTACATGGAGATGGAATCCTTAAAGAATGGACTTGGGATTGGATATATTGATAAACATTGTGGTACCTTATTCATATATAGAGATGCTCCCACACTTAGCCAAACATTAATCCATCCACTGGCCAGCAAGACCAGGGCTCGAACACATTCCCATGTTGGACCGGAGTAGACCATGCTCATTGGGAGCCATCTCATGCCAGCTAGTGGATGGAGGTATATAACCCAAAGGAAGTAGTAGGGACTATTTGTAATCCCCAGAGTGCATAAGACTAAAGCTGAGCAAGTAGTGGGAAGAGATACCATAGTGTTGAAGCCCGGGTGGTGGTGTCTGTAGGTTTTATGGGTTCCAAACCCCATTATCGGATCCATGGAACTACAGATTCAACTTCTATTATAAAGTGGAGGGGTGACGAATGATTCAAAGTGGGATGAGATTTTAATGGTGTAGTTCATCTGATTAAATCTCATATTCTCAATCATTTAAACATGATATTTCAATAAAATACCACATGAAACCCTTTGAAACTCTTTATCCTTCACAAATTATTATTCAAAATCAGTTCATCCCATGTAGCTTGAAATCTTCATCTAACCTCCTAATCATATACATGTCAACCTCCCTCATGCACCACTAGTTTGACATAGCGAGGCAACCAGACATCACTCGCATGAGAACCTAACGACTACAAGTTCCATCACATAGACACTATGTGTTACCCATATAGATTATTTTGTAACTATGTGAAAGACATCATGTGAGTTTTTGGAAATCATGAGATCATAACTGGTGAAGAGTGTATGAAATATTTCTAATACTACATTGATCTCATGAGATTTATTACTATGAGACTCATCCCTATTTTATAGATTTTGTTATTTGAATTAAATCAAAATTCTTATTATATGATACCTATAACTAAAGAAGGAAATTGATCCATCACATGATCGATGAAGTTATCATTTGATGAATAACATGCAATCACACATAACTATAATTTTGTTTCTTCCACCCCTTTGTGCAAAGGATAGGCAAGTTGGGAGTCACACATGCCATGTATAGTGGCCATGTTAACAAAATGGATACTTCTCATGTAAATAGTAATAGGATATTATAGATCCATTCTATGAATAAACATGAATTTTGTGTTCAAATGATTATGATCAATCAAGGAAAAGTGGACTTGATCAAAGCCTTAATTGAAGAACAATGATGCATGATCCTCCCACCAGTGGTATTTTTATGAATTTATCTTATCACATGAATATTTCATGTGATTATACACTAGAATATCATGATTTCATGAAAATATTACAAATCTAATCACACGAAGCCTTAGAGACTATTCAGGATGCCACTGTGAGAATCCATCTCATAATCACATGATTCTTTTTATGTGAAGAAGACACCACTTTAGCTGTCACACATGGAACCCTCACCAGGAAATGAGGATGGATGTTAAGACAATATCTTCCTAAAAATATCCCCAGACCCCTTCAAAAAAACACATGAGGGGGGGGGGATGAGCATGCACGGACAAAGAGAAATTTGTAGAAGGGAAACAGTGTAGAAGAATCCAGCCACCACCTCCATGGGAACTCCCTCAGGTGATCGCAAGAAGTTGTTTCATGATCACTTTAATATCACATCGTAACATGAACAATAAAAAATGATAACAATATTAGAACCATATAAAATGGTGTCTCCATTCATTCATGATCATCTGTAGAGATATATCGCTATCATTTGAACCTCCCACCTTGACATGTTGTTTTGTGGTGTAGTGAGATTGTGTCACATGATTTCTTTTGGATCATGTGATCTCATGATGAAATAAATCTCATTCGAAGATTATTGTTTTGTGAAGTTTTCATTTCAGTTAATTCGGGTATACACCGATGGATGATTCAATGTCCCCCATGAAATCAGGGAGAGATGATCATGTAAATACCCAGTCTCGCAATGGCCGCTTACACCTGTAATCATGTAGCCTTAAATCCATTCCCTTGAAAAAATGGTTCTCTTAGCTCTTCCTAGCCATGTTTTAAGAAACCCACACTTGAAATATGTCCATGGTCTCATGATTCCTCCTACTCGATCTCATGATTCCCCCTTCTTGGTGTAGTGGCACTAATACAAGACCCATCATAAGACCTTATTATGGTCATGAGGATCACATCATTTATGGGCATCATGTGGACACCCATCTCCATGATGGTAAATTTGGAATGTGTATAAATCTTTGGAGATACCCTTTTCCATGTATCCCATATTCCCTGAACCCTTATCTATGTGTGTGACATCAATTGAAGGACTTTATATGTATTGGAAGAACCCCTATCAGGACCCCATTAAGGTCATGTGATCTCATGGATGACCAAACATCATGTGGTTCCCTCACGAGGGGTTCCCCTCAACATGTATATGGCCATGAACCATATAATGACTTATGGGTAGGCCCTTCTTTTTCACATACAACCTAGGAGGTGTAGCTGTGGCATAATCACATTAGCCCTGAACACCCATTCCATGATGAAAGTATCCATATGTACTTGATTCATGATCCATTAGGTAATGAAACATAATCAATTGGATGAGTGAAAGATCATATACATGTTTGTGAGACTCCACCACATGATCAATTTATGTTCATGTGATCACAAGACTCATTATTCATCACACAATATCATTGGGTGGTCTTAGATGTGTCAACTTGATTATAAGACATTCCTTGGACAAGTCGGGTTGATCTCCCAACAAATAATTAACATGTCATAAGTGTCATGTGATTTCCCATAGACATTCCCTCTTTCATCATATCGAATCCTTTTGAAAAGTTTTTTTCACTAATGAGAATGAATCTGAGAAAATTTGTCTTGATCATGTGACAACATAGAGACTTTCCCACTTTTATCTAGTACAAGGAATTGGAAAAGTCTGCTTTGGTTATGCTATTCATTATGGGCATGTCTTCTTCAGTCATGAAAATGCATCGAATACAACTTAATTGATTGTGAAAAAGGCCTTGGACATGTTACTGATAATCATTTGAAAAATATAATGCATGTTAACTTAGTTCATGTGAAGCATCATGGACATGTCAAGAAGACACCCTTGGATGTGTCTTCCAAAACATATTAACACATTGAACATGTTAGATGGAAAATCAAGAAATTTTTATCAGACAACCAAGACATGTCAGGAATATCACTTATGGTATGTCAACATTTTTTGATAGACCCACATGGACTCATCCCTTGTGGACCTCGGCCAGGAACTGTCAGCCGCATACCCATTTTATAAGGAAAATATCCTTGATGGGATAGGGTTATGCACTCAAGAGACCCTAACAGTGTCATTATCTTTGAAATACTTTTTATTTACTTAATCTATATTTATACATCATGAGATTGATAACGAGTATATGGAAGGGAAACATCAGTGTGTAATTTTATGTTTAACTGAACTATGAGAACTATAATTCCTTCCCAAAAAAATTATATGTAGGGTTTGTTCCTAAGGCCCAATCTCAAGTGGGAATTCATCATGGAGTAAGCCCATATCATTCCATAAACCAAGAGGTTATTATTAATGTATCTGTATGTGATCACTTACTTTATCCCATCAATGAGTTAAGTGGTAACTAAACTAAAAGAACTCTGATTCTTACCTAAACAAGACATGTAGTATTCTTTTATAAAGCCTGAGATCCTATAGGAATAAACTTTAGATTAAATAACCTCATGTTTCCTACATTTCAATCATCGATGCCCAATCATTCCCAAGGGATGATCCTTAAACCTCGTCAATAAATATACAAAAAATACAACTGAACTATGAGAACTCAGATTCCTACCCAAAAAAGATATGTAAGATGCCTTCCTAAGGCCTCAGATCCAATGGGAATCCATCAGGGAGTAATCCCCTATCATTCCTAAAACATAAGAGATAACAATAATGAATCTATGTTTTATCACCTACCTTATCCCCACAATGGGATAGGGGTAACTAATCTATGAGGACAGTAATTCCTATCCAAATAGGATACATAGGAGGCCTTCCTAAGGCCCGAGATCTAATGGGAATCCACTTTGGTGTAAGTCCACTCATGTCTCCATATTTAAACCATCAGGTACCAATAATTACCAAGGGTTGATCCTCATATCAGATACATAAGTTGACTTAGAATCCAACTGAACCACGATAAATCTGGTTCCTTTTCAAATTGGATATGTAGGACACCTTCCTAATGCTTGAGATTCAATGGTCATCCATCCTGGAGTATTCCCCTATCATTCTTGAAACCTATAGGATAACTATAATGTCTATGGGAATGATCATGTCCCATGATCAATCATCATTTTAAGTATCTATTCAACTATGAGAAAATAGATTCCATCCATAATTGGGATAAATAAGACACCTTATTAAGAACAAAGTTTAAATGGGAATCCACATTAGTGTAAGTCCCTCCATTTTCAAATTATTTCTGATATAGGGGAAAAAATTATTCCATGATTCTACCATCTTTCATCATCCCTCAATGGATTAGAATTTGGATCATATACAGGGATCATTTTATTTATCATTTTGGATCATTCTATCAAGTACCTGAAACCCATTAGTGGCTTTGGGATGAAATGAACTATGATGATTATGATTCCTATTATAAAATAAGATACAAAGGACACCATACTAAGGCCCAAGATCCATACCAAATCCACCAATAAACACATAATCATGGCTTCTGAAGGAAGACTTAAATTTGAAATCCATGTATGGATATCCTCTTATGAACTATTCTCAATATCCTGATACCTCTTGTTTCTCAAACCAATCATGACACATGTGGGATTAGAGGCTGGAAATTATTGTACCAATAATGTGAAGAGAAATCCCCAAAGTTTGGGACCATATTTTAAATGTATGTATGATTACATCACATCACCACTAAAAAGATCCATACCCCCAATGAGATAATCCTAGGAAATATAAGTATCATCTATGTTCTATATGTTTTTATCTTTCACAATGCATATTCTTATATAAGAACTATATACACTATGATTCCTATCTCAAATAGGATACATAAGATTCCTTACCATAGATCGAGCTTGGTATTTATGTCCTTACTACATGGCACTAAACCTCGAAGATGGTTCAGCCAAACTACATTAAACTTTAGTAAATTAACTATAACAGTTTTGATTCCTATTTTCACAGGATACATTTCAATCCTTATAGAGGTTCAATCCAATATCCAAGATAGAAACCACCTCCTTGGATTCTAATAAACTCTTGAGTTCTCATACATGGCTATATACGTAAAAAAAATAAATATATAATATAATTATAAGGAACTCATGGTATGCACACATTTTTTCCTATCAATAAATGTTCATTATTGTTTCATTGAAATAGGGGTAACCAATCCCGTGTCTAGATTTGGTAAGAATTTCATGAACATATCTTAAATCTATAATAGAGTCCTGAAGTTGGAAACCATTCCCCCCAAAAGGGTGAGATAATCCCGACATCCTATCATCTTAACCAATGTGAGTTCGTAAGGGTTGTGGAGATTGAAACCCCAAATAACCACCTACCTTGGGCAATTAGTTTCATACTTAGTTATTGATATAGGAACCATCAAGATTTTATAGGGGAAGAATAATGAATGAGAAAAATAATGTGAATTATTGAACAAGGAATTGAACCACCCATGATCGAATAGTTAGGAAAAAATCCCACCTAAGTATTTTCCCAACAAAACAATAATTGTGAGTTCAACATGAATTTGGTTAACAGTGTCATACTTTTCGTGGGTCAAAAAATATATCTTTTAGTTCTTGTTAGGTTAGTATGTTATGTGATCATTATGGAACAAAATGGTGAACCCGACATGATTATTTTAACTACATTGTACCTTTCATAAAAATGAAATGAATGAATCTTTTTTATATAAACTATGAAATTTATTGATAGAATATGTACTCTTATATATGATTTTTCACTATTAAGTTTCCATGTTTCTTATTTAGGACTACCCAGTTTTCTTATAACCAAAATGTCTTCATTGAATGTGCCAATAGATTCCAACATCTCTGAACAAGATACTTTGGCCCTATTGTCATGACGTACAATGTCTCCAACACAACACCTCTAGTACCATTTGATGAAAATCTTCGTCTAAGAGTACCAAATCAATAGCTCCATACCGAATCTAGAATCATCCCATGCAATCATTCAGAGGATAAATTCCCATGGATTGTCTCTCCCATGATAAAAAATAGGAGAGGAAGTATCCCTTGTATCCACATTCAATGACAATGTGAGCCTATTCCTATAGTAAATCAATGCATACATTTCCTACCAACAAGTTTTAGATGAGGAAAATCATCAGGTCCACTCAATTAAAAAGGTGCTTCCAAGGTGGGCACACATTTATTATAGTCTCCATCAACAAAATATGACCACGATTTCACAAGGAGATGTAGAGGATGTTATTCCTAAACTAATTGTCCATGTTGGGGAGTCCAATAGGATATCCCACCAAGGGTATCAAAATTATTCATCTTCAAAGAAATATTGTATCTCTGTAACCACCAATCTATCTCAGTCCAACCGGTGTATCATGATAATGCACCAAAATAAATCTAAGATCAATTCTAGACATGATCTTCTGAATTCATCACAGCTAGCCTTGGTGACTATGGAAGTCTAGGGAACAACCTGACCTACAGGTATGGTGAAATATTAATCATATTTTACCCTAGTATCATCATTAATATGGGCATGAACCCTAAAATATTATCATGGTCATTGACACCTCAAACATTATCAAGGGAATCAACCCCTCATATTGTACCATGGGCACCGATCCCTAAAACGGTACCATGGGCACAAACCCCTAGAACAGTATCTTGGGTATGATCCCCTCAAACGGTACAATTGTCACTGACCCTCCAAATGAGATACTCTCTTGAGGAGAAAAAATATCTCTCTTATGTCTTAGTCAATATTATATCTATCAAATTTGTAGAATTCTCATCAGAACTGGATGATCATACTTCTAAAGGGCACAATCATACCCTCATGTAATCATATAATTCATAACATGTTGGGATACCTTCTACAACTGGAATAGAAGAAAAGGTTTTATTTTCTAGGGTGATGAAAATGGATCATATGGTTAGTGAAAGCTATAGATTCATTTTACAAGACCCATGTTCGAACTCCAACTATCATCCACTAGCCTTATCGCTAATAGAGGATATGGTGTTTTCATAGAAACTACCATTCAACCCCATGAATATGAAAAGGAAATTTCTTCATAAACATAGATCACCCTACTCCAATGAGAGAATACAGGTCTTTAAGAAATAATTGTGGGAATAAACCTGATATATATACCTAGTAATGATATACCATTACCCACATAAGGAATCCGACCTTACATTAAAGTACCCCATGACATTAGGATGGGGGAATTTTCATATTTTTTATCCCCCCATCGGGTGAAATCCAACCATTGTTCAACATATCCCCATACCATAGGTCTTGGTTTATTTCCATATTTCAACCTCCACATTGAGGGTATTCTAGAAACCATCTGACCTCAGTCATTACCTCAAAAAACTCTAAGAATATTTGGATATTTTAATATGTGTAAATTATATATATCATCCAAGACCCCCAGTGCTTTTTCACTTTCCCTCGGGCTAATAAAGACTGGGAATATGTACCTCAGGCTCCAAACTCAACCATGAAACTATGCCAATGGATGGTTTGATAACATGTGGGAGAAGCAACATGCTCTCTTATCTCCTAAATAAATACAACAATAATTATGTTCCTTCCAATCAAAAAATGTTCCTAGATATTTCAACTATGCCATATGAAGTGGTTTGATAGAGCTCCTAGAAATTAGAACACTGATTTAGGAAAGGATGATAGTCCATGAAAATAATTTCCCCTATCATTGACGTCTCGAGCACACAATAGATGGATTCTTTTCCATTAAATACTAGCTTCAGGTGCATATGGTCTTGGGGATATAGGAATCATTGACACATGAACCCACACACTAGTCATATGAGTACACTGAATATGACACACCAATTGCAGATTAGAGGAGCAACCACATACCATCAAGAGATAAATGATCAGATTTCATTACAAGTTTGAACAAATAATGCTATTTCTAATAAAAAAAATATCCCATGTATTTATCCTCTTTCATGGAATATGGTTAGATGGAACCGCAAAAAAATAAGGAATCCAAATTAGGTAGGGTTGATAGGCCATGACATTCTATTCCCCTACCATCGACATCTTGAGCACATAATAGTGAGCTAATATTTATTCATGTAATGGTTTGAGATACAGGTAAGTACATGCTTGATAGAGTTAAAGGATCCTAAAAGTCAATAAATATAAATAAAAGTTAGCCAAACATTATATGAAGATCCAATCCCCTTATAGGTTATTAACATTTCCATTATTTCGAGACGTTAAACGGTATGTTCTTCTTTCTTACTGCAAGAATTTAAACTGCATGTATCACGTCCTTATTGTTGGATGATAAACTACATGACTGATGTCATGGCCACATAAAATTTATCTAATAAAGTTTCTAGAACACTTTATGTACTAATTATCATTGTAATGAGATATGTAGGGATACTTGGATCCTATATCTTGGCCTATAAAACTATATTCACATCCTTACCATAATGTGTTAAACTGAATAGATACTTTCCTTGTCGTAAAACATTAAACTGCACAAGTTTCTCAAAATACATATAGATTGATTATATTTTAATTATGATATATACAGATAATTGGATCCTATATGTTGGACTGACCACCTATATTCACATCCTTACCACATGAAGATAAACAACTTGTAACACAAACCGGTTATATAATGATAAACATTTCATTATCTTAATCAATTGGAGACATCTTCATCACTATGTGAAAATTTATGTTTCTAGAAGCACCACTGACATAGTACAATCATGATCTGAGCTATTTCATAAAATCACTAATACCCCTCAAATGCAAACTAAGGAAATTCTCTTACAGTTAACCTCCCAAAAACTCAAATTTTGGAGTAAAGGGAACCTTGTAAAATGCAGAAAGATGAATACCAGTTAGAGTAGGCTTATACCCCTACTAGTTCAACCAATTTCTTTTATCATATCAGAGTGTCAAGCATAGAATTTATGAATCCATGACCCTATGGATAAATTACATCAACATATTCTAATGGAACAAGGAGGATACAAGTAGAGATATATCCCTACTTCAATAAAAGACATCATCCAATATATCCTAGAGGCTGAGAATATACATGCATATTTTCCTATACATACCCTATTGAAGTGTTAGTACATTGTTACAACAACAAATAAGAGCTTCCATTATATTATATTGAATATTTAAGGATAAGAATATATTATGATCCGGATATCTAGTGTAGTATAACACAGGGGTCATTATGGAAAAGTAGATACACAAAGCAAGCACATATCCTTAATCCCATCTCGGAGGATTATCAGAAAATTACAATTAAGGATGCAACATAAGGACTGGTATAATCACCCTGTTCTAACTAGGGATCACCAAGTGAGTCTGATACGTGGAAAGAATAAGCTCGTATTCATGTCACAAAAGACCAGTTGAATATCCCAAAGTCCCAAGATCATTCTCATATCCCTATTTTTGCTAGGGATCAGCAAGTGAGGGAAGCACATGCCTTAGGACATGATAATTTCTATATCGAAAAAAGAATATAGGCATGCTTCAAAGGGCTGGGATTAGGCTCATATTCTAGTTATGTCCAAGGATAACCATGTTAAAATTTAACATTCTTCCGGATAGGCTTATATTCTTAACAAAAAAGATTCTCAAAATATCTCAGTAACTTACAGGAGGAGGCTCATCTCCCTTCTCCAATTATGGAGGTCTTTGGAAATATTTTAATGGGGAAAAAATATTCATATTGGGGATACATTCCCATTCCAAATAGGGATCACCAAATGATAGTGGCACATGGATTGGTATGGTCTCGTACTCTTGTCAAAAAAGACCAGTGGCATATTCCAAATGCCTTGGATTGGGATCATGTCCTTCTTCCAGAAGAGGAACACTTGGTTAGAGAGTAGCATGCAATATTATAGGCTCATATCCCTATAACAGAATCTCATTGGAAAACTCTAAAATCTTAATAGTAGTGGAATCATATTCCCAGAGCACCATACAATTATCAATTGATTCTGGCAGCCACCATAGCGTAGGTTTATATCCCTACTCAACCCCAAAAGGTAAGATGACATATTTCTGCCGTGATATAGAGTAAGGCTCATACTACTGACCTTCCTAATTACATTTTCAATTTGTTCAAGTATCATTATCAACACACCAAGTGTAGTTCAAATCTTAAATAGAAGAAGAATATTATCATTACCCAAATGTCCTCCTCATGGTATTGTGAATATGGATTGAAGAGACTTTACTCCTGATATATTTCATGGTTAAACTCTCTATAGTTATATCACCCATGGAAAAGTAAATAATCCTCTTTCTCATACATAATCATATAGATGGGTGATAAAAATTCATACACCTTTATGTAGAAATGTTCTAAAAAATCAGACACCTTCATATAGGTATGTGATAAAAATCAGACACCTTCATCTATAGAGGTGCTTAAAAATAATAAACCTTCATGTAGTATGTTTCTAACAATACTAGGGTTGACCATATATAGTTCTATTTCAACCATTATCTGCAGTTCACCACAATCAGTAGGTGATCCAGAGAGGAAACGATTGTGTTCTGAACATGTAATGGTGTATATCTCTGATGAAGAAGAGGATGACCTGGAGACACAGATAGTTTTAGCTTAAAGTAACCTCACAAAAATTCATGGACTCATTAGAACATCCAATTATGAGATCCCAAACGATTCAAAAATAGATTGCTAGAGTTATTCCTAACTACATGTTGTTAAACTAGAAGGATTTCATCCTGACCACATGATGTTAAACTATACTGGTCTAGTCCTAACCACACAATATTAGACTATACAGAGTATGTACTAACCACATGAAAATAAAAAGTGTGTAACACACCCCTATCACATAACATTAACCTTTATGAAGCACATCCTAACCTCCTAATGATAAAATGTATAGAGATCATCCTAGTAGAAAGACATTAAACTACATGGCACTTCCCATCCTAACCACATGATGTTATATTATACAGATATCTTCCTGAACACATGACAATAAAATATATGCAGTGCGTCATAAATTTATGAAACAAAAATATACATAGTATATCCTAACCACATTTATTTAAACTATGTGGAACATTTCCTTGCCATATGAAATTTAAATTTATAGATCATGTCCAGACCACACAACATTAAACTAAATAGATCAATTCTTGGTAGAAATAATTTCAAATTCAAATCATCTCACATCCTAACCACAGGATGTTATACTATATGAAACAAGTCCTTACCACATGAAATTAAACTTCATAGAAGAGGTCCTTATATAAGGATGTTAAAATGCATGGAATATTTTTACACTACATGATGTTAAACTACATAGGAATCACTATCTCACAGACAATTCATTGCCCATGAGCTATACCCTTTTAAAAGTGGGATGAAATTCCCCTATACCTATGTGAGATTCATCTCTATATAGGGAATATATCCTTATAAAAAATAATTATGGCTTTATTCCTACCATCATAGGAAACATAGTGATGCTCAAACCTCTTTTTTGTCCCATCCATAGGGTTACTTTATTTTTAAATAACGTAACTCTCATCCTCGCCATAAGACATTAAATTGAACGTTTGATTTCCTTGTCAAATGAAATTAAAATACATTAATTTCTAGAAATATGTATGTCTTGACTCACATTACGATGAGATATGTAAGGATTATGTAGTCCTATATCTTTTTCATTCCACCACATGATAAAAAATTATTCTATCCTACCATTAATTGTCTCATCTTGTTTTATAGGGACCCCTTCCATTCATTATATTTCACACCAAGAATATATCATGTGATCATAGTAATTTCAGTAAGGGATTACCCACACAAAAAAGGAATAACATCTCATGATTGGGTCATCATTGTCTGGAATGAATGACTTTAAAAGGAAAACCATAATTCTTTTGTGCATGACATTAAATAGTATGGTTGATGTCCCTTTCACGACATAAAAATGCGCATTCCAATGGACCTCACCTAAGAGGTCTATTATAATTAGTGATTGTTCTCCTACCACACCTCCATTAAAAAAATACATGTGACTTGATTCCAAACATAAAAATAAAAGTAGTGGCACTCGAATTTCTACCCCTGAGTCCAATAACAATAAATAAGCATCTCAATTCCCCCTCCCTATATATAGTTCAAACATTCATTGGAATCTATTTCCTCAAAAACCGCATGTGGAATTATTCATATTACCATAGGATATATATTAACTCATAGATTTTTATCCCTAGGTCCATCTGCAATAACCCTCTTCACATCAGAAAGCCTATATCATTTCTACATGACGTTGAAATACCCGATTTTTGAAGAAAAAATTGAGGATTGATTATTTTCATCACAAGATACATAGTGAGACATGGATCTATAGTCCTCGACCTAGCTACAATAATAAATAGAAAAAATACCCACCTCTATGAACTGGTCAATCCAATATAGAATTTTTCTCATTCAAGAACAACATGTGTCTTGATTTCTAACATCACAGGATATATAGTGATGCTTGGATCTCTAATCCGGGTACCACCTACAACAAAAAATAAAAAAATTACCCCAAATAAAGAGGGGTTGATCCATGAAAAATCATTTTTCCAATGTATGATTCAGATCTATGTGTGGCCTATTTCTTTATGTAATATATCATGCAAAATTTTTACATCAATTTCCACATCCTTACCATGTGAAGTCAAATTGTAAGTCAAATATTCTTACCGCATGATGAGGAATTGTAAGGAAAATTTATTTAACATATAAGATTAAACAGAAATGAAAATGAACTTATGACATGATGTTAAACTATATGGATTTGAGTATGTACCCACTAAATGTTGTTAAATTGTTTGGAACATCATCCATTATCTTCCCTTATCAAAGGGACACAATATCCTTACCCCATCCAGCTATGTTATGGGGTACTTCCGCCATCATTTAGTCACCTTAATACATATGCCACACTTCATGTCTTGAGTGCCTTGAGTTGATACAAACCACTCATTTTGCTTGGAAATCAAAAAGAGATCTCTCATCTTGACTAATCTATTGATGCATAAGGGGTGATACCAAACAATAAATTATATATTGGATTTCTAAGGAGGTATTTCTAATAATCCTGAGCCAGATGTCACTATGGTGGGACTCAACTCTTAATGGTGTTTTGGGCTATCCCAGGTACAATTTTCCTATATCATAACTTTTGACCTGAGAACATGGATCCATGATTTACTACATTTTCAAATTCGAACCCAAATAATCTTCAATTGCTCTTGGCCCTGGTATCCTAATTAGGATCTTTTTTAACATCTCCTATAATAATCCCATGCATGTTACAACCTTAAACCGCCTTCACTTTTGTCAAAGGGGAACACCCATAAACTCTATCCTTTGATGGTATATATTATAAGACCTTAAAATACTAGAAAAATAGATATAAAACTTATAAATTTTAAAACCCATAGTGATTGGATGTAGAAAAATAAAAATATTCACTCTCTAAACTCTTAATATCCAGAGTTTAGGAAAAATTAGGGTGAAAATAAATAATGCATAAATATCATAGGGTCAACTTTATGTCCCTAGTAAATTCTATGTTTTTCTCGCTAGACCCCTGGTCTAGGAACAAGTTTAATTAATTGTTTTTCACATCTCCTTTCAGTGGTAATGTGTTCACTAAGTGGTCACACAACTTTTATTGTTCTGAAACAATTTTTAAATAATTTATGTTCTATAAATCACATTTCATGGTTTAAGAACATTGGTTCCTCACAAACCATTCGTAGCCATTAGAATGGAAAATATATCTCTTTTCTTAGCATTTCTAATGAGGCATAAGGTCATAAACCTTCCAACAAGATATATCTTGTCTCAATATAAAGGGTTTTCTAATTATTGTGAGCTTGAAGTCACTATTGAAGAACCCAACACCTAAATATGTTCTAGGTCATTCCTATCTTGATATTCTCATAACTTCCTCATAACCTGATCACTTTGGACCATGCTTTGAAATTATTTTCACTAGACTATCCATGTGGTCTCAACATCCATGACATTACATCACTTTGTTTTGTACCCTTTCCCAATGTAGAGATGAAATATCCCTTTCCCAAACCTTTTTTGGCCCACACCTCGTCATTCCAAACCACATGGAATAGGTATCTAGCTTCATAATTTAAGATCTTATTTTCCTTAGGGTTATAGAACCCTTTAGAGATAGATTTTATTTATTCCCAACTGTATTGGACACGTATTTGAGAAATAGAAAACTTTCAATGGCTTTTGTAAATGAGTGGGAATACCTCTATTTGACCATTAAATCAATTCATAAAGGTCTTAGAATAGCCAATAATAGTCTTCCCCTCCTTATAGAAAATGAGATTCAATCCTTGTATGCCCATATGACACCATGGAAGAACTAATAACCTTAGAGTATCCTAGGTCATCCCTGGTATGTATGCCTCACTCCATTACCAATCGATTCAAGATCTTGGGAATATGATCTATATCAACCAAATTTCAAACATACAGGTGGACCTAGATTCCATAATATTTCTACATCAACTAATATTACCCCCATAAATATTTCATATCTCGATGGAAAGGGCAGAGACACCTCTATTTTAAAATGATACCAATGCATAAGTGATTTGGCCTATAAATACTATGAATGTCCTCCTTTCGAGAGAGGAACCCCAATCCTCATGAGATCTGGAAACACCATGAAGAAACTCAGAACACTTTTCTATATTAGGTCTTCCATAATGGTCCTACATTCTATATTACTTCTCCCTAAACGAATTCTACCCTCATAAATATTCCATAGCCCTTGAAGAAGAGTGGAGAAATATCTTTTTAATAATGCTACCAATTCATAAGGGATTTGACCTACAAATCATAATATTATCCTCCTTGAAATAAAGGAACTATAATCCCCATTATTAGTGGAAACACCACGGTGGAATTCAGGACCAAAAAGTATTTTGAGTCATACATAGTCTTTATACCCCATATTACATATTCATTAAAGAAATAAATGAATAAAGACATTATTTTTTAATGAATATTGTGGTCTGAGATAGAAGATCCAAAATAATGATAGCAATAAAGGTTCTAAGCTAAAAAACCCTAAAACTACAGAAATAGATGTTCCGAGCTAGACGACCATAAACTACAATAATAGAAAGTCTTGAAAACAAGGATTTAAACTACATGGTAGAATAAGGTATAAGATAAATTACACTTAAATATTTTAATAGAAATTTTATGATCGACTACCCTAAACTATTGTATAACAATGACCTAGATTGGATGACCATAAAATAGCCTACTAAAATAGGAATATTGATTTCTAGGTTGAAAACCTGATAAGGGAATCTAGGTAAATTTGAATATATACTCACACTACTTGAACATTCAATGATCTATGTAATTTTTAGAATTTATATAATAAAATAGGCACATAAACATTTTAGGTTCAAACCTTTAAGAAGGTATCCCAATCAAGAGAAAATTCCATGCCTGCTAAGTCTTCCACCATATGAAGCATAGGAAAATGCATGGGAGAAAAATAAATAAATAGATAAAAAGCTTGTGGGGAACACCATATAGCCTTAGAAAATAATATTTCAATGGTTTCTGAGTCAAATGACTTAGGCAGAAGCTAGAGCATTATACCTTTGTTAAGTATAACATACCAAAATAATTATTACAAATCAAGAGATCTCAAGACAACTATCTTAGGAACATCAATTAGGACTCTCATGTTAGTGGTAATTCATGAACATTTTTCAAGGGAAACTTGTTGTAAGTTATGCATTCAAATCCATGTGATTGGATATATTTTTTATTATACACAAAATATGGGTATCATGAATGATCCAAGAATTATTTCCAAAGAAACATAGATCTTTACCTAGGATTTGATCACAAAATAGTGAAATTCCCCTTATTACATATGTGGTATATTGGAGTAAGGACATTCATCGAATAGTTATTTATCCATGGACATTTTTTCCCAATGCAGTAGTTTAATTTGCATAGTGGTATATTCAATACTGCAAATATGGCCTTTATTAGCATTGGAAAAGGGAATTAACAGTACTAGAAAAGTGTTGTTAATCAAGGAGAATATAAGGGGGGAGGGGGTCCCCTTTATTAGTGCTAAAAAGCACTGGTAAAGGACCCTTTTATCAGAGCTAAAAAAATGCATTGATAAAAGGGGTCTTTTATCAGCGCTAAAAAAGCCCAAATAAAAGTTAAAAAACATTAACAAAAATAAATGAAAGTATTTCTGCAATTCGGTAGGGGCATAAACAGTGCTTGAATCCCCCTTTAACAGGGTCCCACACCCCATCCCACACGCCCCATCCCACACTCCCCCACCCTCCCTTTCACAGCACCTCCACCCACACTTTAACATCAATATCCTTTATTCCACCCGTGCGTGCGACCTACCTCCCCCTAGAATCAAACTCCGGACCTACTGCCTGCACACATAAGCCTATAACACTCCACCATATTTTTTTGCTCATAATTTATTGATATCTCTATTTATTTATATATATAGTTATATTTAATCGTATATTAATATATATTTATATTAACACATATATAAATATTTATAATAATATATATATATAGTTATATTAATATATATTTAGTTATATTAATATTTATATTTAGTAATATTAAAATATATATATATATAGGTATATTTATATAATAATATATTTATTCATATATTAATATATATTTATAAGATTAGTTTTAAATGCATTTATAAAATGTGCTTTTTTGTGTGTTTATAAATAAATAAATACATATTTACAACACACACACATATATTATATGTGTAACACCCTGACCCTAGTTACCTAGAGTCGGTGCATTATTTTAATACATTGGAATGATTACAAGGAATCAATTCCCAAAGGACCGATCAGTTTAGCATTCTTAGAAAATAGATTACATACATGAATGTTACATTAAACTTTATAACATACAACACAACATAAATAATCCTTTATGAACACCATTATTACCTTAGGTTAACACTCTATATCAATCTTAATACACTTCTTGTAATCCTGAGAAAAATAAAACATAGAAATGGGTCAGCTCAGACGCTCAATAAGGGTAAGCAATATAGAAGAAGATAACATAAATATTAAGCATGATGAATAATTGAAAACACATTCCTTTACTAATAATAAACATGAACACTTTTATGGAAAGAATATGAGCTGAGTAAATAATGCCATAACAAAACATAATCATGGGTATTCTACTAGTCAAATGACCACATGAACCATCAATATTATTTTCATAATGAGGGAATGTATAATGCCAGAAATTCTGAAACATTTTTTCAAGGCCTCGGCCAAGACGTCTAAAAATTATTAAGGCCTTGGCCGAAACCATATATCAAATTTGGAAATGCATCGGCCAATTCCACGTATAATTGTCTCATTAGACCTACCAATGCATTGAGGAGCAATAGCGGGCTCCACCCATCACTTACTATGTCCAATACATTTCTCATATGAAAAGTTTGAAACATAACATAAACATTCATATAAGAACTAGGAAACAAAATGTCAATAATTTAACCATAAACCATGAATGGTATAAAAATAACACATCCATAGTCAAACGTATCTCAAAAACTTCAATACAATATGAAAGATTTGTATCATAATAAATCAACTTGAAACAAGATAAAAATCCATCAAATGATGTTTACATAGATGAAAATTATTTGTAAAACTCTTTGAGAGAAATATCCCTTTTCATGAAAACATTTAAGAGTCACAAAATTTTGGAAGGAAGACATTTAGGGAAATTTTTGAATCAAAGATTCCCATACCAATTTAAAACTTTTTAATGGAATTAACATTTTAAAAACATTCATGTCTATATAAATAAATCCTTAAAAAAAATTGAATACATGAACACTAATGAGAATGATTTAAAAGAATAAATATTTAAAAAAATTAAAATTATGTTTTAGTAAAGGAGTCCCTTGAAATAATCCCATTGAAAACTCTTTTATAATAGATGCACATGGATAATAAATATGTCCTAGTAAAAAATTACCCATAAACAATCTCGGATAAAAATGAGATTGAGAAATTAATCCTTACCTTGCACTTTCCTTTGGTCGAGGGTACGTTTAACCTCCTGTATAATGACCATAGTATGTTATTAAATTATAACAGAATCATATTCATATTTATTACATCATGTGTTATTTATTTATGACTTTATACAACCCATTTAATAATTTTTTCCATGTTAAATTAATCATTTTGGGTAATAATCACTTTCTTTATCGTATGTGTTTTAACTTTTTATTCTTGATTGTATCATTTAGATTATGATTTAAATGATTCTAGAATATAAAACATTATTTATATATCATATATATTCAGAATATAAATATTTATAATAGATGTATATATGAAATTGAAGGCACCGTTTATGGAGACGGTAGGTCATATGTACGCAAAAATGCTGTTTCCATTTTCATATCGTATTGAACGGAAGTAAGTGAATAAGATTTATGTAAGTACATAAATACATATATACATACATACATATATATATATATATCTCCAGTAGAATTATTATGTCATATATTACATACTTATTAATAATATATATTTTTATAATCATCGTTGAATGGTGAACATGGAAATGAATCTCCTCGTGTCGTTGAGATGGTAATCTGTACGTACACACGAGCAACAATATCATTCTTTTGATTTAAAATAGTATGCAAATAGATGTTATATCATAATCATAGAATCATTAACTTGTTATAATTAAATAAATTAATATCAAAATAGAGTTTATTTATTTCAACTGTGTACTAACACTCCCAAACAAATAATATGTTTACAGGTGTTATACCACACAATTATATTCCCTTCAATAATGGTTATATTACATATAGATTGCCCCATTTACATCTTATAAATTTATTCCATTCAAACTTTATAAATCACACTTCTCATTCCATTAGTTTTCAATTTAGAATATATAACATGTTTTCCCTTTTCATTGTGTTTTTTATCATTATAGGTTTTGTTCTACTAATAGTAATTCTCAGTGGTGATGAAGAACATGGGGTTTCCATCTTTTAAAAATATTTTTTCCTTTTTATTGTAAAATGTTAATTTATTGATGTTTGAATAATAAAATCATTCATTGTACATCATTTATGATTTCATATAAATTTTTTTAATGTTCCACTATTAGTGAATAAATTATTATTAGTTTTATTCAATTATTATTGGATTTGTTTTATTATTATGTTTCATGTCATTATAAATGATAAAATATGTAACATAGAGATATAAAATGCAAAAAAAAATATCATATTACTCAAAATCCATCAAATAATTTACCATATTACTCCTATTTATTATTCAATGCATTCTTATTCTATGGATATATAGATATTATGTATTTTATATCATTAATTCCTTTCATCAACCCATAAATCACCTCACAATACTATTGAATATATGAGTTAAAATATTAGATATTTGTATTTAGGTTGTTTATCTAATTATATTGTAAATATATTTATTTTAATTAAACAAAAAATTAAACATTTGATTGGACAACACCCCATGATCAATTGGTTCATCTTCAAACTTATTTTCAAAATTGGTTTTTTTTATAATTTTTATCATAAATTATTCATCATGATCTATATACTCGTAGATTTAATGAATTTAAAAATAACCAAAAGACTCGTCCTCATTGGAGAAAAGATTTTATTTTTTAAATTTACCTTTTTGTGTGTTTATCAAACTTTTCTTCTCCGTATATGGTTTTTTATGCTTCCTGATCTTCATCCTGTTCTTTTAATGTTATTGGAAACTTTTTATGAGGTATGATACCTTTCCATATATAATTATTAATTGAGAAAGATAAACTTTTATTTTTTTCATCTATTAAGATTTTATTTTGTGAAATAAATTATTTTACACACTCCATCATCATTGAAATAATATACCTCTAAATGAGACTTTATGGCTATTAACACCATCTCCTTGGGATTAATTTCAACTACAGGTATTTATTCCTTCATTATAGTCTCATATTAGAAAAGGGATATTTGATTATTATTAATATATAAATTTTTTATATCGATTTAAATGAATATAGAAGACTTCATATTGATATGTACATGAATTATTCTTATGATTTTCATGATGATGATCACATCATCAATGGTAATTCATAATATATACATGTATCTTAAAACATTTATCACAAAAAAGAATATTTTATTAATATTTTCATTGGGGTACATATTGAGAACATAAAACATAATTATCAACACTTGAAACATTTCTGAATTTACCTTCCGTTCATATTCATAAATATTAATAATCATTTCTAAAATCTAATGATAGGAGTTTTATCTCATCCACATTATTTAATATATATTGGAAAAATATCTAAATATATCATTCATTACTATAGTATTAATATCAATTTCATTGAAATATTTCTTTTAGTTATATCATTTTATAATATCTCCATGTATAATACCATGAATTATACTGACATAAACCCCATGATTATATATTAATGTTTGTGAATTATTCATTGAATCCATAATATAATTTTTTCACCATAAAAAAGCTAAATTATTTAATATTTGACAAAAATAAATGTGGCATTTTAATTTTAGAGTAATATCATAAAACATAAACATCATTCACTTATAAAACATTTCAAGCCCAATTGAGAAGATAGCTAGATCATAGAGGGTGAATTGTGGTGTCATAAGATCAATTTTCAAATTCATTTCAAATTATATCTTATTTTTATGATTTGATATAATATTTATTATCCTAACATATATCTTTTAGATAAGTTCCAATAATTTTTAAAAAAATTAAACTAATTACTATTTTTATCCATATAAAAACGTGACATTAATGGAGTAAGAATGACTCATTTTCCAAATCACCCAAATAAATAATTAATTATTATAAAAATTAGAGTGATCACACTATTAAAAATTGGTTTAAATTCCTCTAAATATTTTAGATCTCACATCTCATAAGAATAATTTCATATCCTTTAAAATAAAATCCCTCAACAAGATAGAAATAATACCATCACCGTATAGTTATAGTAGTGATATTCATCTTTAGATATTTAGTAATAAAATAAAATCTAAAAAATTAACTTCAATAAATTCCTAATATAAAACATAAACCAATTTAATTTTTTATGTTATGTAAAACCATAACCCCCCCCCCCCATATCATCATCACAATAACACACTATATATATATATAGATTCTAAGATATTTTTATATGATACTTTTATACCATTAATGGTATTAATCAATCACATTATTATTTAATAATGGTCAAATCCCAACTAAAATCATTCTTAAATCACAATGGGATAACCCCAAGTTTATTTCAACAATTCAAAATCATTGTCTGGTCAAATAATTGTTTGATTTATACCAAGATATGACGTGTTATTATTCTCTACATGGTTTTTTATTTTTGTTTAATATGGATCTTGTAAATTATGATGAATATTTTATCATAAATTAAAATTTCATTTGAACTATATTAATAAAAATAAATAATTATTCATGAATTAAAATTACCATAGTGTTTAAATTATTAATATTTTTATTCATATTATAAAACTTCTATACAACCAAATATCATTCCCTCTCTCAATAGAAGATGTAATCACTAAATGAAAATTGATATGTGGAATGAGTCCCCTAAAATAACAGAATTAATTTTGATTGAATTTTTCTATTATATTAATTATTGGTATATATT
Source organism: Viscum album (assembly GCA_963277665.1). NCBI lineage: Eukaryota > Viridiplantae > Streptophyta > Magnoliopsida > Santalales > Viscaceae > Viscum > Viscum album. The sequence continues at coordinate 1,698,482,361 of OY728155.1, forward strand.
TATTTTATGATTATCTTAGATATAGACCTGATTTCATTACAAGCTAAAAACAATGTTGGGATGATCCTTATCTTTCCAATACTTATTCTTTTTCACTAATTGAATCCCATAAGAAAATATAAATGATATTAAAAATAGAAAATATATATATAAGTACTCATAATGTAAAATATTTTATGATTTAATTAAAATTTACCATGAAGAACTGCATAAATCATTATAATTTCAAGGGTATTAACATTTAAAATTTTATTCAAAAACCATTAAGCTCAATTTGATTATTTCTAGTTTTAAATAAATAAATTTAGAAATAAAACCAATATTCTCTCCAATCCATTTTTCTTCTCATCTCAATTTACAAAAACATTCAATCTCCATGTTTGAGATCATTTATTCATTTTAATGATTCATTATCATCATCCATTTATACTAAATCCCATTTAAAAGTTCCATATCATATGATCATTGGATGTGTATATAGAGCCTCTATTTCAATCTCATATTCAATGATATTGGACCATTTTTCCGAGGCTTCAGATTCTACCCACATTCATTGGTTGATTTCCAGGAGGTCAGTAGAAATTTGCGTGATTATATAATTAAAAAATATCTTTGATTATTATTATTAAAAATAATTAAAATCACAAAATCATGTCATATTACCACTCATTCCATGTTTTCACCACATTTTATTGAATCAATGAAATTTGATGACTATCAAGAACATATGATTTTATTTCTTTTTATTAGTTTATTTGATTATTATGAAAACATTCTTAATCACATACAAATTATCATTATTGGTTCAAATTCATTATAGTTTTATTTTCTATTATTTTATACTCCTTTATAATCCCTTATAAGTTGACATCCTATACCATTTCAAAATGTATCCAAAACATGGCATCAATAATTACTCTCATAATACTATCACAATTTTCTTATGTATCAGTGATATCTTCTTCAACCCAAATCCATTTTTTAAAATAATACAATATTATGAATTAGTTGGGATGTTTTATATCCACTAACTAGAAATAGACCATCTAACCATTACACTTGAAACAAATCTATATATGAAAAAAGCACTAAAAACCCATAAAATATCGATTTTCAAAATTTACATATAATTCAATGAGAGGAACTCAGTCCAAAATATCATTCCTTAATTACTTGTTATATATGATGACTGCGGTTATTTTTGTGATGTAAAACAATTAATAGTCATATTTCACTCATGAAAAACCATAGGACCCACTATCATCAACAAAATCATACAAAATAATAATCATTATTGTTAAGTATGAAACGCTAATAAAATCTACCAAATTAGGTATTGTCAGCTATTGTGGAAAAAGACCACTATCCAAATGAAAATATTATAATTCACACCCTATAGAATGATATTTTTTTACATCCTCGACAATTTGAACACACCTTCAGAGTCAAGAATTTATAGCACCTTCAATTTATTTTAGTAGGGGAATTAAGAAAAATAAAATATCACAAATATATAAATAAAAATTTTAAAAATGTGGGATATTTACAAGGTTCATTGATTTGACTACCTATATGAGAGAAAGGGTGTTGGTATGTTTTTTAATGTACCTAGAAAAAAAATATAGTATAATTAGTTAAAAATCCCATTAAGGTTTTACATCAATTTAAATGAAATTTATTATAATCATAAATGGTTGTCTGGTAAGATCATATACCCTTGAATTTTATATAAATAGTTGTGTTCGTATTTATTAGCTTTAAAAAAATAAATAAAAGTATAATGGAATACTTTCCCCACCACAAGAAGTTATTTCTAACAAAATAATAGTTTCTTCATAATTATCTGTAAATTTGGGATTAGTGCCCACAAATATCCCCCTCAAGACAAATTTATAGTAGATGATGTTCCTAAATTCTCTATGTGGGCCACTAGGTTCTCATTTGGTTAAACCTTTATCATAATATATACCCCATTATCATTGGTGTGGATTTTCTAAATTTCTAGAAAAAAAATCAAAAAAATTATTAATCAAGTTATATCATATGTCAATGTTTTTAGGCATTGAATAAAATTTCATGTTACTAATGATATGGATATTGCATTGATGATAAATTTAGATAATATAATTCTCTTATATGTATACAAAATCTTAAGGTTATTTCTCTATTCATAATATCTCTTCATAATCTTTAATGACTGTGATATATTTCGATTTTGTGGTATACATGAAAGCACATATATTATATCCTAATTTATTAGAGAATACTCCCCCTATAAATGATATCGTTCATCTCGATATATAATTTCTCTTTTATACTTCTCCAAAATATTTGAATCTATATCTCCTACCAAATTAAGTTTATCATTTATAAAACAAAAATAATTATTGGATGTACCATGAATATAACCCAATATTTATTTGACCACTATATAATTATTTATTCCAATATAATATTAGAATATGATCACAACAGAAACATTATGAACAATATCATATCTGGTATACATCATAGATTTTATGAGACACTAATTTTATGAGTTTGATGTACCTCACAAGAATATTACTAAGGGATTTTTCTTTACTCTTATTTAATCACTAATGAACTATTTCAATAAATCATTGCTAATATAGACAAATGTTTTGATTCCAAAAATCATGGGTAACATTAATACCAATAATATAACTGTCTATCCCTATGTAATTTATTTCAAAATATTTATTCCTAGCCTTCTTAAGTGAACAAAATTTGTGATATATCTAACAAAAATCAGCATATAATAAATATAAATCAATAGAATAATTCTACAAACATTATAAAATAGTTAAAAAAAATTACTAGTTTGAAATTTTTATTTTTCATTAATTTGTCTCTATTGAGAATTCAATCATCCCAAGTCGTTTACTCAATTCCTATTTAATTCCATATAAAATATTTTTTTGGTTTATATACCATTTATCATTCACTTTCTCCTAAAAACCCTCATGATTATCCATGTATATCTTCTCTTCATGTTCACCATGAATGATTTTAGTATTTACATCTAATTTCTGTACCTAATGATTTATCATTTCTATCAATCCAATAATAACCATGATTGAATACATTTTTAACATAAAAAAATTCATCAAATTAAATACCATTATTTTATGTGAATCCCATAATAACCATATGACTTATACATTTTATGAAAACCTTTTAGTATTAAAATAACTTACATTTATTATTTAAATTATTAATTATTACCTATATATTTAATGGATTGGTTCATTTATGGAAGGATTCAATGTTTTATTGAAAATGTTAAAAATCATCTCTATGGCAATAATTTTCATCAAAAGAGGGCCTTCAGTAATAAAGGATGATCATAGGGTGATTCAAGGGGTCATAAATAAAAAAACTAGGAAAATATAGGATTTTTGGATGCAAAAAAATCAAACAAAATTTAAACATACTACATACTATGTGGAAATGAAGGAAAACATGACATAAAACCAAGGTAAGAATAGAGAAATAACCTAGGAGAAGATGAATGTGAATCATAGAGTGACACTAATATGTCACACCACGAAAGACCCAAAAAGTTTCATGATATAAATATATTCAACAAATTCACTCATGGGGATATGGGCCATGATAAATTATGACTTAAAATCCATTTTTATGACATAAAATGCTTTGACAGGGCCAGAAACAGCAAGACTTGCAAGATTTGTTACCCAAACTACCATTTTAACAAAAGAACGGACCTAATACATATTAATGACTCCATTATGACCTAAATAATGATGAATTAATTCAAAAAAATCACATTGAGAGATCTATAGAGGACCAACTTGATACATTTAGGGATTGGATCTAGAGACCAAAGCATAGGGAAAAGTGTTGTGTTTCTACATAGTCTTTAACCATTATTTTTTCCAATTTTTTTATGTTTTCTTTTAATTTTATACTTTCCTATTAATTCCTAAATACTAATATTAGAGGTAATTAATTCCATGTGCTTGGGTAATGTAAAAAAAAGGGTTAATTTCTTTTAAATTTTGATTTCTTTATCTTATTTGTGTTGGGTTACGGTAACTTCTATTTCTAAATTCATATCCCTTTATTTTTCTTTTAATCATGACCATTGATTGATGAATCTAAAAATATCCATTATAATTTTTCAAATGATTTCCATAAACTATTTATGGATCATTTAATAATCATGGGAAATTAAGTTTTAATATGGAATGATGATAAACCTAATGCCTTAGAATCCTGAATTACTTAATAAGGAGAAATAATGAATTTATGTATAAACGAGGGGATCCAATTTCCATTGGATAATTCTAATACCAAACTCAGACACCATATTTGAATAAATTGTATAAATTTCTAAGTATTTTTCTTCCAAAAATAAAAATTTTAAAAACTCGCTTAGGCCATCCAACTACAATTTCAAATCTCAAATATGCTTTATATTATTCTTCATTTCTTGAAAAATAAAAAAAAAATATAATTTCATGTCGCTCTATCTCTCCTATTCAAATCAAATCACCTTTTTTATTTGAAAAACATAAAATAACTAATATCATTTTATAGAGGGTTAGACCTCAATACATTTAATATCTAATTTTAACTAATTAGTCACACAAGATTTAGTTATATAAATATTTAAGATTGGTAATTACCAAAGGGAATTAATGACCCGTTGTAGGAGATATATTTTTTGGTGTCTTTATCAAGGATAGATTCTAATTAGCTTTTTAGGTTTTTAATTTCTTTAACTTTTTTTTCTTTTTTATTCATTAGGTGTGTTCAGGTTTTGGATTTCATGTTTTTAATTATTAATGCACAACTACCACATAAGAGTTAAAATTAAATAGTTTCTACCATTCAACCCTGATCATGGAAAAAAATATAAGGAAGAGAAAAGATGTAACCATGGATGTTAGATATAACCAATAAGTTTATAATGATCTTCAATGTTATCCAGTGCTATAAACCCTGACAAGATATCAGAAACCATCAAACACGAGATTGAAACCCAACATATTGGTGTTACCCATTACAAGAAAATCATTTTGATATCACACCTATAATCATCCAAAATATAAAAAATATTTATAAAAAAATCCTCCTTGTTGAGGATCTAAACATGCCTCCTAAAAGTTTACTCATGCTCTATGTCAGTTTTCAAATATATAATGTTTCAAGTGTTATGGTATGACAATGACTCATCTTATTTTCATTATGAGATCTTGGACAAAATTGGATATAGAGATTATCAATGCATTCCATCACTATATTGGATAATATTTCTATATATTTTCTCCACCATTTAATTCCACCCTCTAAGTAAATGCATATTTGGGAAAAACTTTCACGCATTAGTCAATATGTGGATGATTAATTATATAGAGCATCAGAGTAATTTAATGATTTAATTAGGAAATTCCCATATCATGTCCTAAAAACCTATCTATTCATACAAATATTATATATTTGTCTCAAAAAGAGAAATAATTATATTATTGATATTGAAGATGATGGGTCACTAATGAATAAGTTTCCTAAAAAAAATATACCATCTTCTATATGAAATTCAATGCAACATCTTCACATGGAAAAATGAAGCTACACAATAAAAATTCTGGCACATGATTGAAAAAATAGGTAGATGGTGGAACAAATGGAAGAGATGATAAATAAAATGTACATGATAATGATCGATTAAAATTTCCAATATACTTATACCATTGAAGAAATCATGCAAATTATAACCATTAGAATAATTTTTAGGGATAATGACCACAATTAAAAGGGATAAAATATGAGCAGAGGGCACCTTGATTTCATGCACAATAGGGACTATCCCTATTGAGGCAATTCCATATTCTCATAAGAGACCTTGAAACCATTAAGTACTACCACATAGGATTACATTAATGAACTAATAGCCTATTTAGAAGATAAAGTAGAATAAATAAAATAACTGAAGGAAAAATCATGGTATCTGAACACCGCACTCTGAAACCATAAATTACATGATGGAATCTTTTTAGAGAGACAATGATGAGTAATACCATGATTCCCCAAAGTTAACCCATGGGAATAATTTAAAGTGATTTCTCCATGAACTAAAATTTCACCAAAGACCATTCTTAATCATGAAAGAGGCAATCTGAATAAAAAGGGAAAAAATTGAATAGCTTGAGGATAATGATAGAAAATAGTTTTTGAGATGAAAAAGAAGATCCACCATAGTATTATCCAAGATACTATTCCAAGAGTATATAGAACAAGGGAAAATTGATTCTCAAATAGGTAAATTATATAAACATTTTAGAAAATTTTATTTTAATATACCTTTATATTGGATCTCAGCAACATGTTGATGTACATTAAAATTATGAAAGAACTATTGACTAGAAGAGGAAACTAGAGGGAATTAAAATTAACCACTCAAAATGAATTGTTTAGAAATAATATCAAATTAATTTCAAAATAAATAATGATACCTAGGTCGATTTTTCATTGCTATTAATATTGTGTCTAACAATATTGGGAAAACACTTTGTAATTTAGGTGCAGTCGTAAAAATCATATCTTTTAACAAGTTAAAATTTTTGTATATAGCGCATATATATAACACAAAAATTAAAATCCAATTGCAAGATTCAATATTAAAATACCATATGGAAATTATTTAATCCCTCATTATAAAAGTGGATAAATTATACAAAAATGTAATAAGTACATGAGGTTGTTGTAATTGTACTAGATGATATTCATTGTATAATAATGTAGAGAATATAGGGAAGATGAGGGCTCAAACCCCTTACACATGAGGAGATACTGACCCCACTATGTTTTAAAAGGGATAATAGGTATGTATATTACATGACCCTACATTTAATTTTTATAGATTATAGAAGAAAAGGGGGATTTTGCTGATGTAGATTGACCAACTAACACTAGTGAGAAGAATTAACTTGTTTTCAAAAGAATGAATGGGATGACCTATGTGGTGAGGTCACATATGATTATATTTTTATAGCCTTAATAGGTAATATCTTTTTAATCATCCATCACTTTAGATAATTATTAATTGGGAATGGTTTCTCTAAGGAAGTTAAATAAAAGTTCTTTTGAGATTCTTTTTTAGTTATTATGATTTTTTTGACCTATAGACTCTCCCATTAATTTATCAAATTTCATTGATAATGGAAAATATTTTCACTTATTTTTTAATTTTTCATGACCATTAAGATACTAGTAAGAATTATTACATGGTTCCACATGAAAAATTCACATAATGAAATTTGAGTTGGAAGATCCTATCTAACCCAAATATAAAATCATAAATGGAAGGTGGAATGAATTTAAATTATATAATTAATATACTATTATTTAAATTATATGTTATATTTAATCATTTAACTTCCAACTGTATTCCTTAGTTTCTTTTTTCTTTAATAAATTTAAATAGTATGCACAAACTACATATGATAACTTCCATGGAATATTTTAATATTTCATTATTAATAAAATATAATGGGAATGTGGGGAGAAAGAATTATAAGATATAACATATAGTTTTGGATTTGAATAATCATGATTAATGGGAACAAGGTCATTCTGGTAAATCAAATATTTCTGAGAATTAGAATCACTTGAATTTATAATATTTTCATTAATTATTTTTATTATTAAATTAATTTTCATGAGTTGTTTTCCAAACAATTCATCTCTTTCTCGAGAAATTTTCTTAAACATATATATCCCATTTTTTATCATATATTTATTAAAAAACTCATGAATGTTCTATTCTAGAACTTTCATAAAATCTTATCATAACTATGAATCAATGTATTTAATTTTAATATAAGTTTTTCATTATTTTATTTTAACCTTTTTTTCTTAAAAAAATATTTTATTAACCCTTTTTAAGTCTTAAAATCCATGGACATACTTTTTAGTAAATGATCCATGTTACAATACTTATTTTATCATACATAACTTCCTCACATATTTTTTATGATTCTTAAAAATTAGGTGAGGGGGGAGATGGTGACTGGTTTAAGGGGGTAAAATTTGGTAGAAGATACGTGTGAGGGGATTTCTATGAGATTTTGGGGATTCCTTAATTTAGTTTATTCATTTCAAAACCTCTTTAAAAAGAAATAATAAAAAAATTAGTTATTTCTCAAGAAATTGAAAAACATTATTCCTAGATTTTTGATATTGTTATAACTATTTAAAATAGTTTCATGAGTAGATCATTTGGGTTTTTTTGGGATGAGAGATTTTTCCCATTAATGAAATGAAAACGAAAAATAAAAATAATATTAAATTTTAATAAAATCAATGTTTCATTCATTATGATTTATTACCTTATGATCCTTGTTTGAGTTTTTGATAATGGAATTTGACTTTTTTAAAGGGAGTAATTTTAATTGGGCTATTTTATATTATCAAGAAATTTAATTTAGAACCAAATCAACTTGTTTTGATATTTTTGCATCATTTACTAATCTACCCTATGCCTTGAAGTCATTTTAACCTAACGATGAATTACTCATTATTAACTATGAATTTTATCTTTACACAATAGATATTTTATATTATTTTTAATACTATGGTAATTGACATATTGTTTAGGTATGAGCTAAAATTCACTTAATTTGTTATTATTTATTATGATAATGAGAGGAAAAATTAATGTGAGATCAATTACAAATGGTTCGTATATTAAAAATGAATATAAATATAAAAAATTAATAATGAAGAAGTGTGGATATTTAAAAATAAGAAAAATAAAATAATTGGATGATTTGTTTCATTAAAAAGTTGTGAATTATGAAATTTTATTCTCTGGTTCTCAAAAATTTTATTTCCAATTTAATTTCTTAATTTTATTTACATTGAATTTAAATAAAGGTGGGGAAAGTGTCCATTGTAGTATTTTTAGATTCTATAATTGAAGAAAAGTCTAAATTTATGCGTGTATTATTTGATACATACATTTCATGAAAATATTATAGTATTAAAATACATTAATTTTCTTATTTAAATGATTAATTATTTCCTAGGTATTTAATGGAGTTGTTCATATATGGAAGGATACAATTTTTATGGAAAAAATATCAAATGGATCCAAAATGAACTTATTTCTGTTATAATAGGTTCTCATACAACGAATGAAGATCATATGGTGACTATTGGAGTTCTAAGAGAAAAAACAATGAGAAATATAAATTTGGTACCAGTAAAGGTATCATTGACATTATAAATTTACTAATTATGAAATAAAAATGAACGAAAATAGGATGAAAACCAATTCATAAAGAGAAATTTTAACTAGGAGAAGAATACCATGGGTCATGGCATGACACATATGTGTCATATCAAGAAACACCACTAATAGTTTTAAAACATCAATTTATTATGAAAATTCATTCATGGAGAGTTAGGCCCTAAAAACATAGGATGTAAAATCACTATTCACAAAGTAAAATTCTATAGAAGGGCCAAAAAATTCATATTTGAGGAGAATTATAACGTAGACAACCATTTTAACATCTTAATAATCATAAGTAATTATTAATACTAGTTTATGATCACAACAATGGTGAATTAATTCAATCTATTTATCCTAGGATAACTATAAATAGAGGACCAACCTACTGCTATAATGAGATCAGATCTAAAGGCCAATTCTTGGGGTGAATTAATGCACAATTGTGGAGTCATTCACCATTATTATATCTAATTTATCTCATTTTTTATTTTAATTATATCCTTCCCTCTTTCTCACCCATTACTAGAATGGTGGGGTAATTTTCTCCTGAAGATATGGAAATATAGACAAGTGGGGGAGGTGTTTCTGGATTGTATTTTTTTATCTTATTCAAGTTGGGTTTCCATAATTTATAATTACACATTTTAAACCATTTCATTATCTTTTAATCATGAACATTTATTCATCAATTTATAAAGGACTATTTTAATTACACAACTAATTTCCATTAACTATTTCAAAATCATTCAATAGTATATGTAAATTTGTTTTAAAAAGGTATTAGGATAACATTAATGCACTAAAAACCTAAAATACATGACCATGAGAAAAATTGTATTTTTTGTACTAGGAATAGGATACCATGAATATTTGATCCTACTCATCCTAACTCTAACACCAACCATGAATTAATCGAATTAATTTCTAAAACCAATTTCTCCTAAACTTGAAATCCATAGAACCTCTGTACATATTCCAAATTCCTTTTCAATGGTCAAATCTTCTTTTTCTATATCTTGATTGATTGTGATAAGATGGAAAAAAAAATTCTCTCCCTTTCTTCTTCAAAAAATACCAAATATTGTTTTAAAACCCTATAATAACTAATTAAACTATTTAATGGATTGGATCTCGATCTTTCCAATAACCTTATTTCAATTAATTAGTCTCACTTATTTGAGTTTTATAAATTTTTCAATTTGGAAATACCCTTAATAAATTCAAAACTCTTCAAGGGATATCACCATCCTAGTTGTATAATGTGGTTTTGATCTTCCATCTTCCATTTTAATTTAGTAATATAGCTTTTTATTGAGTTCATTCTTTTAATGTGGTAATTGTACCTAGTAAAATCTAAAGTTATTTTTTTCAAATAGCTAAAATTGTCTTTTATGGAATCTTTTTATTACATCATATAATGACTCTTGATGACATCATCATAACTATATATTTTTTCACTTTCAGTGAGTATCACAAACTTATGTAGTGAGTATATATTACTCGGATGTCAGTCACTAGTTCAACTTATAAACTATGCTTCTAGTGGGGAAATTTTGGGAAAATAAAATATTAGAGATATATCATAATATTGAGATATATTACCTAATAGGGATATGCCATCATATTTTGTAATCTCTCCCCCCAATGTTTGGAAAAAATGGTGGTTATAATGGTACTATATGGATTATTATTTCCATAGACCATTGATTCTGTAAATTCTCATGATATCCAATGGTTTGATCTATAAAATACTATATAAATAATTTTGACTATCCTTTAGATGATAAAATCCATTAATTTTTATCCGAAATATTTATTAGTGTATCCCAAATGAATAAAATTATATTATATATTTATCTAGAAATTACCATACATTTTTTAGGATTTTCACAAATCCACTACAACTAAAAAATCTCAAGTTCATGTATCAAACACATTTACCATTCTAGAACCTTACTAGTATGTAATAATTCATTATAACATAAGGTTAATGGGTATTAAGATCAACTAAATCTCTCATTACCACCCCAAATTATTATTTTTCCACAATTTCATTCATTAAAATACTCCTAACTCTCTCAAAGATTGTTTGGTTCATCTTTATTGAATCGAAATTATACTATGGTGTCCTTAGTATTGATTTTTTTATCCAGATGTTGAATCTCTAATGATATTCTTCAACAGGTCCATGGTACTTTCGTTTATTTTCTATACACACGTATCAATCATATTTATTTTCATCTTTCTATATTCACATATTTTATTTTGAAAATATTATTCACATAATTATTATTTTTCAAAAAAATTGCCTAACCTCCTCTAGAGATATCATCTATGAAGGTAAAAAATAAATTATGCCATAAGAAATCTAGGTAAACATCTTATAAACATCTATGTGTATCAATTCTAAAACATTTTCTATTTTAAAGGTAAATATATATAAAATGATACTTTATGTTGATTTCTTGTAATGTATTATACAAGATTAGTTAAATGTTTTCCTTTGATTCTTGTTAGGAGGTTTTTTCTAAGAATTTTGATTCCACTAGTAGTCATGTGGCTAAGTTGTCGATTATATATATATATGGAAACATTATTTCTAGTAACATTGACTTCTATACCACAAACTTTTGAATATATAAGGTATATTGAACTATATTTTTGAATTTATGTATTACCATGATAACTATAGTAAGATTATATATTTCATTTCTAAGTTAACTAATATAGATACCATCAAAAAGAATTCCAAAACGTATCAAATTGAGGTGAACATCAAAAAAATTCCTCATGTATTTCAACAGTTACGTACGCCTAATATTAAGATCCAAAAAAATAATAACAATACCAGTTATTATGGATATATTTTCATTCCTAATATTTAAATATTTTAATCACCCTAATGTATATGATTTGAAATTTTATTTTCTAATTGTGGCATGGTATGATACTATAAGAACCCAGTTCATCATTGAGTTATGGATCCTTTTATTTCCATAAATTCTCAGTTTGAATGTTTAGATCAGGCATAATGTGAATGTTCTTTAAGTTCAAGGAGGTGTCGGGTGTTTGTAAGGCTGGTTCGGAGCCTAGAACCCAACCTTTTGGTTGAAAATTGTCAAGATCGCTATTAGAGTAAATCATGCGGCATAGGACACATGGTTTAACAAACAATGCAATATAGGGGAAGAGAGCAGAAATATGCCACATATTATTTTTAAAAAAACATTTGATTTGTTTTGTATGATCATATAATCAGCTCTATAGTCTTGACAGAGCCAATATGCATGGTTTTCACATGGTTATTAAAACAGTGCGGGAAAATTGTGTGGGTTCCCTTCTTCTAGATCTAACCATTCATGGTTGGAGCTCATTTTTTCAAACCACGTGTCTAAATAGTGTGACCAATATATTTTGGGTAAAGTATAAATTTTTATGAAGTGTTTATTAAATCAATCCTCATTCTTATTTATCCTCTCGCACAACATGCAATACATTAGGGAGCTCCATTGTTTGACTAATCTTGGAATCAAGATATCTTCTCCATCCAACCTTCAAATCAAAGGCCCTCCATCTTTTTGTATTCATAACGGTAAGACCTTGATTCCATTTTATCCATTATCTATTTTTATATCAATTATGTTATTTAGGTGAAAGATGATTTTCCCTATTAATTATTTCTTATGTTCATCAAATTTCTCCTCATCTAAGTCAAATTAAGAGATCATACTAGATGATCTATAAACTATGGACCTTAGTTAGGGGGTCTCATTCCTTTCTCCTAAATTATATCTATTTATATATTCCATCGTGCCATGCACCCAATTTACGGGCGTCACCTTATATGAAATTTAATCCTATAATTTATTGGCATTCCATATATAATTAAATATTATTTATATTGATTTTTTATAGGTTTAGAACCTTGAAATGGAAACCGTCCCTTTAGGATTGTTGTAAATGAAATGGACCATTACGATGGTCTATGTTGTCGATGCCTTTGAGGTTGGCATGTTAACCTCTTTCCAGGGGATGTGAATTATAAATGGTTTTGTAGATCAAATTGATGGGTTTGATTAGTTAATTGATATGTAGATTGAATTATTATATCAATTGTAATTTAATATATTAATGGGAAGGGTTTAAATGACCATATCTCTTATCCCATGATATGAAAATGATTTATTATTTATGAATATCTCTTTTATTGATTTTCTCATGTTTGTTAAATAGACTCAATGGATTGTAATATAGGTCTAGAATGTAGTGCATGTTATAATTATTTTTTCCCTTGTGATGATAAAATCATGTTTATTTAATGTAATTGTTTTTTAAGTATGATATTATATTTATAATGATTTTTACCTTGTTCATAAATGTAGGACATGCCTTCTAATCTTGGAAAACTATTTGAATCACATTTTGAGGTGTGGTTTGAATTTAATGTTTATAGTAATAACCTTGAAATTCATATATATATTTTATTAAATTCTTATATTCCTTATGTGAAATATGGATTTATATGAGAATTCAATGGACAAACTCAATTCAGTTGATCATTACTCATGACTAAGTGATACTTGGACTACTTTGAGGACTACCAAGGATAGACTCTAAGGATTGAATTTTATAGGCCGATTGATAAATCAATTTTTATGATAATTCCATGGACATAATCCAATGGAATTTGATCATTATGCCATGGGTGATACTTGGGATTCCTTATTGGACACCCAATAATGGACTTGTGTGGAAGAGATGTTACACCACACCTAGAGTGAAACCTAGGTTCTTGAGGATAACCATGGATGGACTTGTATGGTGTTGGTGCATATTATACCTAGAGTGATACATGGATTCCAATTAAGGAATTACAAGGATGCACTCAAGTTCATGAATTAAAAATCAATGTGATGAATTATATGATTCATCTTCCAAGCCAAAGATAAGATCGGATTCGATCTTCACATACACTTTATGGATGTCCTGTTTAAGCATTCTTATTTACATGTACTTACAGGGAATTTTGAAGTTTATAAAATGTTATGAGACTTTATGATTGAGTGAAATTTTAATTAAATGAGCATGTTATAAATGACACATGCCTGAATTTTAAGTCAAAGAATCATATTTATAATGAAGATGGTTAAATAAATTTGTTATAAAATGATAAACTGGATTATATAATGTCTAATTTTGAGTACATACATTAATTATTTCTTTACTACCAACACTTACTGTTATATATATTCAATGTCTATTGGGAACCTAACCTTGGGTGGTTTCTTATTGGTATTATATCTCACACCCAATTTGGGCCACCATTGGGTACCCAAACTTACTATATGATTATAGTTATTGATAAGGCCAATCTCCCTACTATAGGTTCATGATTTCTTCATGGGATTAGAAGAACATGGGACCTATATAAGGATTGTGATTCTACTAGGATGCTTTTACCCTTTTATTGTTTTTATATGTTTTTTTCATCTTCCTTATATTCTTTTTTTGGATGTTTTAGAGAGAAATATCAAATTTATCATCATTTTGAACATGATAAGTCTTTTTGAATTATTTATATTAGTCTTACATTGTTTGCCTTATCATATTTAGGATTTAATGTTGATGTTATATATATTTTTTGATAATCCATTTTGAAAAACTCTAGTGATGAGGGGATAATATCTCCACTAACACACCTAGGCCCTCACTATAAGTGGAAACCTCTAGAATTTGGTGAGATGTGATGGAGGCCATGTGACCAAGTGGGATCGGGACACTGTTGAGTGGAGTCCATGTTCAGAATGTTACAAAGTGGTATAAGAGCTTCTTTTATGGTTTATTTACTATTTTGTGAAATAGAATAGGATATGAAGGAATTGGGATTTAGTAATGAGTTTTTATCCGACACAATTAACCTACGTGAAGGAAAAAATCTAAATTTCCTTGAATTAAATTTATTTTTTCAAGATTTTGACTATTAAAGTTGATTTAATTCCACCATTGGGTGGTGAAATTGATTTATGATGTTATCATTGATATGATGTGGGTTTTATTTTGTTTTTACCTTGTGAGATGAGGGCATTCCATCTCATGCATCATCTTATTGACCTTCTAGATTTTACTTTCCATGCATTATTCCATTCAATTTTGGATGAATTACTTATTTCATGTTGTTTTGATAGGTGATGTTATAAATATACACTTTTTTATGATAGTTATTCTAGTTTATGTTATTGTATGAAATAGGTGAACGTCATCCTTTGGTCTCTAAATAGTATAGGCCCTCTTGGATCAGAATTTAGAAGACGATTTCTGTAACATTTTAAAAGAAAATAAGATAAATCTAAAATAATTATGGATTCAAATGAGAATGAAAATGTGAAATCAATTGAAAATTAATAAAATGTGAAATCTAGTGAAACTGAAATGTTGAAACTAGAGAACATGACAATACCCAACATTAGTAGTGGGTAAATGATTGTATATATCACTTATAAGATCTCTATGATGCCCAGACCAGAATCATGGAGCAGGTAGAGGGGTGTGTTCTTATATAAGAAGAATTTTACCTATCCTATTTATGTTCTTGTGATTTTGAGATTTGAATTTTTTCCATGATATCAATCTGAGGTTTGTGTTTGTAATTTTAGAGACATTTCACCATGACAGACTCTAATCATATGCTAGGAGAGTAGTGAATATGATGCACCAGAGGTGGTGGTCCATGGGATACTTTTGGATCCTCCAGTTGTTCCAAATGTGGAATCAGTTTTTGTATTGGACCAAGGTATTGATACATAGTTCCATGAGGGGTTCCTTCACTTTATGTAGACTATTCGGGGGCACCGTGACCTGTCGATACTATGGAAGAGTTGATGGGTGAGTTTCAGTAGTAGAATCTTCCCATGTTGTTGGGGGGTGGAGGACCAATTGTTGTAGAGTCATTGCTGGAGGCCAGGATATCTATCTTTTAGAATCTAGTGACACCTCCTGAGAGGAGGGTCAAACTCACTATGTATATATTTTTTTTGATTCCATGAAGAGATGGTGGGTTTTTATCACTCAAAAAGATTGTCATTAGGAGATGTGTTGGATGGACTTTCATATGGAATTATATGATTATTTTTACCTCGATATGTTGAGGGCCAATAGAGCATGGGATTTCTTGCTTCTAGAGTAGGGCATGTTTCTTTTATGGATTACTCGGCCCATTTTATTGAGCTCCAGTGCTTCACACTAATTCTGATGGATGATAAGTTATTAAAAGCTAGGAGATTTGAGGATGGACACAGGTAAGACATCTGATCATTGGTGAATCTATTTCAGCTAACTACCATTTCCCGAATAGTGTATGAGGTTCTTATCATAGAGCACAACCTGGCAGAGGCTGGAGGTCTAGGCTAGGGTCGTATGACATCTAGATCGAGAACTACATCAACTGATAGTAGGATGTGTTGTATATAGATTCAATGCAGTGATACTAGTACCTAGATCACAAACTTTGGTAGTGAGGTGAGGTTCTACTAGTGCAGTAGGTTGGGATATACGAGGCCACAGTGTAGGAGAGACCTAGTCGAGTGATGATCTTATAGAAATATGAGCCATATATTTCACTTATATAGAATGCTTCCTCTGACAGAAAATGAGAGAGGATTTTCACCAACTCCACATTCAATAGAATTGTCAGTGAAATCAGATATTGTAGGGATATGGAGTACAACTAGCCAATTTGGATGAGTTGGGGGTCACGGCTGTGGTAGTCAGACCCCTTTTTTACAGATACAATAGGGTGGATTTTCTCAAGGTTTCCAGGAAGTATCACAAGGTCATGGTTCAAGCTAGAAAAATGTAGTGCAACAGACCTGTGAGATGTAGGATCTTCAGCCTTCTACTTTCATAGGTACATTTCTAGTAGCCTCTAATTTTGCTTCTATACTTTTCGATATAATAGATTATTATAGCTTTATATATACACCCTTTATAGAGAGCCTTGGGATCAGTTTTTAGTTTTATGATGATGTTAGGATGCATGAAACTCTATTGGGGATTACAACGTATGGTGTACCTCTATGTAGAGAGTTCCCCCTTAAGGTTGGTGTGTGTCACTTCATATGAGAACTCTTATTCCATGAGATGATAGGTTTTGACATAATTTTTTGGATGGAATTGTGGGTTTCATTTCATGATATTGTTGATTTCTACTATTGAAGGGTGACCTTCACATCACCAAAGGGAGGAGAGTTTATTCACATGGGTGAATGGGATTTTAAGGTGAGTGAAGATGTACCCAACCATCGTGGGTTATGTGGGATGATATCATAGATTGAGAGTTTTTATCTCGATTTTTAGGGAACATTTTAGGTTGAGTTCCCTCCAGTAGATTTTTATTTCAGGGATGTCTTCCCAAATAACATTTCAGGATTACCAATAGTGATAGAGGTAGAGTTCTCTATCGGAATAGTGCCAAGAGCTACACTTGTATCCATTAATTTTTATAGGATGGATACTACTGAGATGAAAATAATTAATAGGCAGCTATAGAATTTAGAGGGAAAATGTTTTAACCAATCCAGTACTTCATGTTGGGCTTATCTAGTCTGTTTTGAGAGAAATGTGGGTGGACCTCTCAATATATGTGTGGATTGCTGGATATTGAACTAGTTGAATGTTATAAAAATATATCCTCATCTTGGATATATAACCACTTTGACTAGCTCTGATGATATCATGTTTTCGCAAATATTGATCTGACATTCGGATATCATCAGGTGTGTGTTAGACCATCAGACATACCTCACACAACATTCCTTAGAGTATATGTTTTATATGAGTATTTGGTTGTGATGTTCAGTCTCATGAATGCACCATCAGTATTCATTGAACCAATGAATCGATTATTTCAACCTTATATTGATTCTTTTGTGTAGGTTTTTTGTGGATGGTATCTTATCATATTATCAACATAGACACGACCATAAAAAACAAATTGAGAACATTTTTAATACACTGAGATATCATATTTTATAAGATAATCTCTCAATTTACCACTTCTATATGAATTATATTCATATCCTAGCTCACATAATCTCATATATAGGAGTATCGATGGACCTAGAGAAGGTGAGAGATGTGGTTTCCTAGAAGAATCAAAGAACATATTTCAGTTACAGAGTTTCTTGGGGATATATGGATATTACTGTCATTTCATACAGGTCCTTTCATGTTTTTCATCACTTCTTAAGAACATGAATAAGAATGGTGTGAAGTTATTATGGTAATATTCCTATGAGACAACCTTTCATGAACTAAAAGGGATATTTACATCCACTCTAATACTAACTTTTCTAGAGAAAAGGAGTTACATAGTGTATTAAAATGAATCAGGAATTGTTCTAGGATTAATTATTTTTAAGGATGGATAGAGTCATGGTGTATGGGTCTCAGCTATTCAGACCAGAAAATAGGAACTACATGATGCATAATCTTGAGTTACATGCAGTTTTTCACACAATTGCATTGTTGAATATAATATTTACTGGAAGAGAATTTGTTTGTGTACATGGACCAAAAAATACATTGGTACATATTTACATATTGTGATAAGAACTTGATTTTGTGAAGGTGGGTGGAATACATTAAATCTTTTTACAATGAGCTTGCCTAAAATCCTGGTAATGTAAATGTAGTGGTCAATGCACTGAGTTGGTGGAATCAGATAGAGGCAGTGCAACATACTTGTAGTGACTGGAAGCTTGTGGATTTGTTCTCTAAAATGAACTTGGAGATTCATGTTGGTTAGGGAAAAAATTTCTATTATCCTAAGTTATGACCTCTGTCTTTATGGAAAGAGTAAGGATGATGCAGTTATCAGACTCTGACTTCCAAGTCTTATGGGAATGTGTGGTAGGTGAGGACCCTCCTTTTTGTTATACCATGGAGAAAGATGAAATACTTTGTATACATGGTTATGAAGGGTTTTATCATAAACGCATGAGGATATGATTTAGGAATTTCATGATTCAACACAGTAAATTAACCCTTGCATCACCAAGATGTATCAGGATGTACATCATCGGTACTAGTGGCCAGGTATGAAAAGAGATGTAGCTATTTTTTTCAGGAGATATTCCACCTATCAGTACGTGAATGTGGAACACCAACTACCATTCGTACTTTTACGATAGAAACCCATTATTGAGTGGAAATTGAATAATATAATGATGTATTTCGTGAAAACATTATTGAGTTTCCCTTGAGGCAATGATATAGTATGGGTTGCTGTTGATTGGATCATGATGGTATCATATTTCCTATCAATAAAGGAAACCTTCAGTGTGGATGCACATGGGAGGCTGTATATCTGTGAGATAATATGAATTCTTAGGGTACCTAGTTCTACAATTTTAGATAGGGACACCTAGTTTCCATCATGATTATGGAAAGGTATATAGAGGAAATTAGGTACATAAGTGCTTCTATGCATAAAAAACCACCCCAAGAAAGATTTCAATTCAGAGTGTATGATTCAGGTTCTTAAATATATGCTACGAGCATGCACCCTATATATTAGGGGTCTTTGTAGAGGCATATACCCTTAGTTTAATTAACCAACAATAATATCTTTCATTATACTATTTATATGGAGTCTTATGATTCTTTGTAAGAAATTTCATTCTGATCACCCTTGTGTTGGATAGAGGTTGGAGAAGAATCTATTCTATGTCCTTATCTTATTCAAGAAACCATAGAGGATGTGTGGTTGATTTGAAAGTGGATGGTTACGACACCATATGATCAGAAATCATATGTTGATCACCACATATGACCTCTATAGTTCAAGGTTCATGATCAGGTTTTCCTATATGTTTTGCTAAGGATGTGACATAGGTGGATCAGGAGATAGGGTAATCTCTTATCGAGATACGTCAGGACATTTGAGATTATTGAGAGAGTTGGGTCAGTAGCCTATTGAATGTAGTTACCTCATAGGTGTTGGGCTATTCTTGAGTTTATCTGTGTTTCTCAACTATGATTTTATTCTTCAGAACTATCTCATGCCTTATACCCCAAGGAGGTTAAGTTACAAGAAGATGCATCCTCTGAGGAGCATCTTATAAAAATTGTGGATTGTAGCACAAAGGTTCGTCAAAGATGGTTATTTACTTTAGTATAGGTGCTACGAAAGGATGGAAAATTCTAGGATGAAACTTGGGAGCTGGAAGATGATGCATAATCATAGTGGCTGCAATTATTCTCAAATCACGCATCACCAACCGTGGAAGGGAAATTTGGGGATGAATATATATAAGAGGTAATTTTATAAGAACCTAGTTCTTCTTTGAAGTACAGATCCATTTATTTTCATCAATTCTCAATTTAAATTTTTAAATAGGTCCAAATGTAAATACCTTTTGAGTTCATGGAGATGTCAGGAGTTTCTGGGGCTAGTTTGGATCCTGAAACAGAACCTTTGGGGGGAAAATGGCATGGTTCATGATTAGAGTAAATTATACAGGGTAAACCACATAGTATAATAAACCATGTGAGGCATGGAAAGAGAGCTGGAATAGGCCTCATGGTTTTAGAAAAAATGTGAGATTTGTGCCACTTGACCATACGTCCAACTCTACAATCTTGACAAAGGGTATTTTCATGGTTTGTTCATGGTTAGTCAAACTGTGTTGTTAAACTGTTTAGGTTCCCTTCTTCTACAGCTAACCATGAATAGTTGGTGCATGGTTAGTCAAACGATGCACTTAAACCAAGTGAACCATATATTTTTGGGTAAAACCCATTTTCCCTTAGGTTTTTATTAAATTAAACCTCATTCTTATTTCTACTCCCACATAGAAATAAACACATTTGAGAGCTCCCTTGGTCGAATAATCTTGGAATTAAGATTTCCTGTTCATCTAATCTCCAAATAAAAGGCCTTTCATCTCATTGGATCTGTAATGGTATGACCTTGATTCCTTTTTTTGTTCCCCATTTTTCTGTATATAAGTTGTTCTATTTAGGTGAAATCTGATTTTCTCTATTAATATGTTCTTTTTATATTCATCAAATTTATCATGATCTGAGCTGAATTAGGAGTTGATAATGGATGAGATATCAAATATAGACCTTAGGTAAGTGGTGTCGTTACTTTCTCTTAATTTCGAGCTATTTATATATTTCATCGTGTTGCATGCCAAATTTCTAGGCATCTCCTTAATTGAAATTGAATCCATGAATTTCCATCCATTACGTATATAATTAAAGAGTCTTGTAAATGATTTTTTATAGGTTGGGGACCTTGAAATGGAAACAACCCCTTGGTATGTGTTATTTAATAAATGGAATATTCTGATGGTTTATGTTGTCGATGACTTTGAGGTGTGCATGTTTACACTTTTCCTTGGGAAATGAATTATAAATAGTGTTTTAGATCTAATTGAGGTATTTAATTTGTGAATTAATATGTATATTTAATTTTAATATCAATTGAAATTTAATTGATTAAATGGAAGGGATGTAATGACCACATCCATTGGCCCATTCTATGTAAATTCTTGTAAAATCATGAATAGTACATTTCTTTATTTTTTCATGTGATCTAAATGGAGAAAATGGATTTCCATAGATGTTAATCGTGCAGTTATTTTTATAATACTTTTTACCCATGTGATTAAATGATTATTATTTCAATTAGTAGTTTTTAAGTATGATAAGATAGTTATAATGTTTTTTCCCATGCAAGTAAATGTGGGCTAAGCCTTCTAATCTTGTCCACCAACTTGAATCAACTTTTGAGGTGAGGTTTGAATTTAATGTTCCCAATAATGACCTTGGAATACTTAAATTTCTTTTATTAAATACTTATATACCTTGGGAGACACATGGATTCATTTGAGATTTCCATGGATGGACTCAATTTTCTTGAACCTTTCTTATACCTAATTTATACTTGGACTCCCTTGATGACTGTGAAGGATGGACACTGAGGATTGACTTTTATATTAAAAGTGATACATGGACTCATATGAGAATGACATGGATATAATCAAATGGAATTTTTTCATTAAGCCAGGTGTGATACATAGGATTCCATAGTTGACTACTAAGGATGAACTCATGTGGCAGTGATGTTTCAGCACACATAGAGAAACACCAATATTATTGAGGATCACCACAAATGGGCTTGAAGGGTATTGGTTTATATTATATCTATAGTGATACTTGGATTCCAAATTTGTAATTATAAGGATGGAATTAGGTTTATGAATGGAAAACGAATGAAATGAATTATATGAAGCATCTTCCAAGCCAAAGCATAAGATCATATTCGATCTTGACTTATACTTTATAGAAGGCTTGTTTAGCCATCCTTGGTTACATGTGCTTAGAGGGAATGATGGGTTTTATTCTAGGTTTTGATAATTTTGATTATATAAACTATTAGTTAAATGACCATGTTTTAAATGACACATAAATTATTATCGAATCAATGAATTTCCTTTTTAATGAAATTGATTAAAAGAATTGGTTATACAATGAGAACATAGATTATATGATGTTTAATTTTGAGTAATTCCTTTACTTATTTTATTATTTCTTTAAATTTTGGTTTTATATATTCACTCACTAATTGTCACCTATCATTGGGTGGTTTCCCACTAGGATTATATCTCAAAAACTATTTGGGCCACCATTGGGTACCCAAATAGACAATATGATTATAGAGATTGGTTAGGGAAATCACACTATTATAGGTTCATGATTTATTCTTGGGAGTAAGGGATCATGGGACTGAGCTGAGGTTTGAGATACTACTATGACACTTTGGCCTTTTAAAAAAATTTACCTTTATTGTACATCTTCTTTGTATACATATTTTTTCTTTTTTTGGAAACATATGACATATGTCATCATTTTTTATAAAATATGTCATCTAGAATTGTTTATATTAGTATTCCATCGTTTAAATTTTTATATTTATGATTTATTGATTCTACTGTTTATCTATTATTGATATTCCATTGTGAGACACTCTAGTGAAGATGACATAGACTCCCCATGGACACACCTAGGCCCTCAATGCTAGTTGGTAGCCTTTGGTGTTTTTGGGAGATGTCCTTGAGGCCATGTGACCAACCGGGCTTGAGGAACAATTGAGTGGTGTCCGGGTTCAGGATGTTATAGTGGAAAATGGATCAATCACACATATTTAATCTTGGATTTCATGATTTAGATTGTCATCTTCCTAAAAATAATGATATCATCATTAATAATTAAAACATTAGTATTTGAGGGTTTACCTTTAAAATTACATTTCTATGTCATCAAATTGTGACACCATAAATTACTTGATAAGTTATTCCAAAATGGTGTAACATTATGGAATATCTCAATCTATATTTTGATCTATACCTTATTTTATGATTTCAATCATGAGTTTATTTTCCTTTGTTTCAATCCCTGCAATTTTTTCATCCATTTTATTTTAGTGCAAATAGATTCTGAATTTGAAATGCATCTCTTATCCTTCTAGATTTATCAATTTTTAATTTTTCCATTCATTATTTCCATACTAGTCATTCCATCAAGAGATCATTTAATGAATAAAAAATCTAGTGTGTCTTACATCTGAGGCAAAGAACTCAACATCAATAGTTCTTGAAACATATAATCGGCCTTCAATTTCTTATAATTTAATTGATCTATAATACCATGGAACTCACAAATATGTTTTGGTAGATTACTCTCATACATTTACTTCATGATGACAAATCATCATAACTAATTTGATTTTTTTATTTAATTTTTATCACATACATCAATTCTAATTCATGGAAAAGAACCAAATCCTCAATTCTGTTATAAAAATTTAGATTATTATTTTATCAATCAATTATGTAATGTAGAAATTACAGTTCGGGTTCAATATAAAAAATTATGAATCAATTATTGGGGTAACAATAAATATATCCTTTTCATAACATTTATCATTTTCAGTTGGTTTATATAAATGATCATTAATGGTATCGGTGGCCTCTATTATGGGATTCCATAAATCATCAATATAAATAATATCATGGAGTTATTGTTTCTATATATCATAATTTTAACTATTGATCATATTCATGTTCTCTATAATTTAATCACAGGATTATGTGTGAAACATGAAATATTATCTATATGGATGTATCTAAAAAAGAATAAATTATGTAAATAAACATTAAAATTTCTAAAAAAACTATCTTTTAATGAATAAGATATGGAAAAAAACCTATCAATGGTCAAGAAAAACTATTTATGTGGAACTTTTATGGCTTGATGAAAATTTCAACAAAAAACTACCAGAAAATCTACAACTGGTGTGAATAGTATCTTCTTCTTCGAAAATAGGTACTAAAAACCATAAATTTTATTAAAAACATGACCATATATACTAATATAAATTCTGAATTGTTATTACATTGAGTGTGTTTTTGGAATCATATCAATGAGTTCTTCAATAATATACCTTTAAAAAATAATTTTGACAGAAATAATATTTTTAGCTACCAAAAAACATTTATGAATATTTTTTATCACTAGTGGCTTTAATAAAAGTTTTTTATTGAAATTATATTCAAAATACGCGGAAATAACTGGAAAAAATAAAAAAAATACAATAAAACAATATATTTTTATGGTTTAATGATTTTCTTACATTCAAGGTAGAATGGATTTCTGAACTATTTGTTAATCTCTATGTATAAATCATAAAAGGATAATTAGCTACTAATTATATGAGAATTTTAACTTTATTTAATGAAAAATGTTACCTCCATACATGATTATTAGGTTATGTCAAATAACCTTAATTTTTCTATCATTATCTACATCTAAATTTATTGAATTCCAAAAACTGAACAAAATTGTGATGGAAAAGAAAATAAAAGGTCCTTTAAATTTTTTTGGTTTTGGCTCCAACAATTATATCAAGTGATTTTTGTCTAATCATGAAAATAAATTACCATCAGAAACATTTATCCTTATAGTAGTGACCATGATAAATTTACACTTTAATTAATAATAAATACATTAGATAATTTTCCCTTCTATTTTTTCTATAAATCCTTAAACCATATGTCTCCTATATCTGAGTATAATATCATTCCACCAAACTTTCTCTATATATGCCCATATTTATTGTTAATATATTTATATATATCATGTGGATGATATACATCCAAAATATTATTTTAAAACTATAGGTGTTTTATAAAAACTATTTCATCATAATTATATAATACCAATTATAACAATTTCAAATTTTTTGAAATCCCAAAGCATAAAAGTTTCATTTATTGAAAATAAGTCTAGTTGAGATTATTAAAAATAATTTTAGTCAAGGTAATATCCATTAATTTTGGTCAAGGTTGATTGCTATAAGTATGGTCATGGTTGATTACTATGATGTGAGTCGGTATCTCAATGAAGCATGTTGTGTTTTTTTATAATAGTATTATTGATAGCATGTAGAAGAAAACCGAAGTGTTGGAGTGTTTAAGTGATCCTTTAGAAATTGATATTTCCCAAAGATGATGGTATAGGTATGTTATGGACATCCTGTTCAATTTTTATTCATATTGTAATCTCTTAGAACGTTATTTTTAGTTAAGTGGGAGATGTCTAAACACATTCCAAAATTCAAGTTCTTGGAGTGTGTTTCAAAATAGTTAAACCATGTAAAAATGAATAAGAATGCAACATAGTGGGTATCATAGAGGGACTGTAGTGATGTGAATTCTTATAACTATATAATATTATATCCAGATACACCATATAAGAGATTTTGAATGATAACTTCAATGTATCCCCACACCGTAGTCACCATGGCTAGGTTTCAAGGCTGTATGAAATGGTGTAAAAAGAAGGCTAAAAATCACTTACAAGACAAGACATGTCAACCATTATTGTATGAGAGAAAGAATTACCATGAATGATAATAATAAATTCTATCCATCCATGGAATAATTAGAGATCAAGAAACCACACATGCAGGTGGGTGTGCATACAGGGAAGTAGTGGTCTCCACTACAAGTCGGTAGCATAGAAAGACTAGTCTATACTACCAGGGGAGTACTAGAGGAGTCGGGGAGAATAACCTACTCCATCCAACTGATGATTCAAGGGAGGTGTTCTTTTTTTTTGTAGAGGGATATCTGGAGGATCTTGCAATGAGGGATGAAGAGTTATTCAGGTATGGTGTAGGAAAGTTCACCACCACAAAAATGTATGTCTAGAGGAATTTTGGTGTTGTGGTAGATTTTGAGGGGTCCATGTCACAACCAATAGTGTTACACCACAGTGAAAAAATATTATAATAAATCCATATTTATAATACTCCTTAAACCATGGAGGGTAAGAATTCAATAGAAATAAATAATTTATAGGTCTCTATTCCTATAGGAGACCATGAAACTGTGATGTGTCCACACTATTGGTAGTTTGGTCTGAGGAGAAGTTTGAGTATCTCCTGATGTATATCATTCATGAATAATATGGAGTTACTATGTGAGAATAATATATATTTTTAACTACCATCTTCCACATACTAGTGTAATTTACCACATTATAGTGAAGTGAATATTGTTCAATGGTATATCTTAACATCCCATATGATATGCAGAATAGAAGGTTCTTTAATATATAAGTGGAATATATTATGTATCCAATTAGTTTTTTGTCAATTATTTTTTTGGAAAGAGGAAGTTATTTCTCAGACTCTAGTGTTTTCATTTTTGATTTAAAGGAATATTATGTTTCCATTAATTATATAGGTAAATTTTCATGATTCTAGGTAAAATAAGACTCTTTCTTAACTATTATATTAAAGTAAAAGATAATCGGTCTCTAGAAAACTAATTTTGGATGTTATTAGGAATTATCTATACATACAGAACACATTTCAATATCAAATTCTCATATCTCAAGAAGATATTGGATCCAGATGAGGCGATGGAAGATTAATGGTTTGGTAACCATTGAATAACCTCCCAAATTCAGAAGATCATTTATTCATACATACAGATTAAATCAATGAAAGTGATTAATGAGAAGGGGCTTATATATCCATAATCTATTCATGTGATACTTTCTACTAATATTGAACCAATGAAGGGACATTTGAGGGAGTGACCCCTAGGAACCAAATATTTTCCTTTAAATGTTGTAAGGTGGTGAGCCTCTGTATTAAAGTCACGTATCTAAAACCTTTATAAATATTGTACTAATTAGTGAGTTTTGTTCACATCATAACACCGATGAATACTCCATGAGCATAGACCAATGTGGGAAAACCAATTAAAATCTTATTTCAATTTTATGTTTTTTCCATGCACCTCGAAAGATATCACGAAACCTAAAGTTTTTCCGATAAAAGATAAATCCATGTGGACCTCAAGGTTTAAGGGTCAAGATCCTTTATGGTATGTGAGATTGATAAAATTGGAATAGTTTTAATTATCATTGTTAGTTTTTACTTTTATTCCCACCCATAGGGTAATATAATGCTAAGTACCTTGTTTATTTAGAATAAGTTATGTTAAGGGGATATATTTAATTTTGGATTTTTTATTTTTCTTAATTTATTGAACTATTGTTAAATAATTCATCCATAGTGAAGGATACGTTCCTTAATGGTAATAATTTCAAATCATGGAAAATGATTTCATATCATGTAATTTTCTCTTAGAGTTTCTCTAGATTTTAGATATTATGGAATTATTCTATCAAGAAGGAAAGGATTTATATTTGAAATAAATAGAATAAAAATTGAAATTGATGTATAGTTAAAGTGTTGTCAATGGAGTCTCTTGATGAAGAATTTGATAAAGAGTTGATCCATTTCAAGTTAAACACAAATATTTGGACCCAATTGGAATAGTTTTTTGGTGTAGAATAATTGTCAAATGAGAGTTTATGTATAATAAAATAGAAAAATAACATTAAAAGGTTGAATTAATCCTATAAGTTAAGATATCCTTTCATTAAAAAAAATTAACCTAGTTTTATCTTTTATTTTGACCATTTATCAGATAAATTATTTGAAACTTCATACTCTATCTTAGAGCTATAATGGTGTTGTGATTTTATAGAAGAAATGGAAACAATATCAAGTTTCTGTTATAAGGAATTATCAATCAATTATGACCATAATTGATTTAATATCATGAATAAAGTATAATCTTTGGTGTAAGAAAATATGTTCATGAAAATTAAAAGATTGAGAAGTGAATAAGTGTCCTTGAAATCAAGAATTAATAAAATGGAAAAAAGAATGAAGTAGAAAAGTGATATATTTGAAAATCTTTCCCAAGAGACCGTGAAGCATATGGTCATAGAGAAGGAATAAAATTATATCATCATACAGTTAAAAACACTACATAATTAATGGAGATAATTAGTTATTGATAATAATTATAATATGAATTTGTTTTCTATAAAATTGGAAGAAAAATATGAGAAGATAAGAGACCTTGATAAGAGGAAGAACTACTATAATTAGAAGTTGAAGACCCCTGCAAAATAAATCTCAGCATGCGAAGCATTGAAAATTAATCTATATATAAAATTTATATGTAATGATTTTTTCAATGAAAAATTTTGAATTATGGTTCTACAATTGATGAAAGAACCAAATTAAAATTATTAGGGAATATTTTGACACATCATGACCAGATGATTAAAATCCAATAAGACAAAATATGGTAGAAGAACTCCAATTATTACAAAATATCAATCAAAGAGATACAAAAATTATGTATGATATGAATCTTAAATGTTTTTTTTTCTAAACTTAGTCATAGGTAAATTTATTAGAATTCAATAAATTCATGGAATGATAATGGATACATGTTGAGAAATTCAACTCCTATGACTTGTAAAGAGATTTATTATCCTTTTAAAATCCTAATTAGATGAAAAATAGGTTTAATGTTTTGGAGGATGAGAAAGAACCTCATTTAATGTGATAACATGAATTTAAATTAGGTTTGTTAAAACAACTCCCATGGAAGGAGAAAATAAAAATATAGATACCAGATAAATTGGTTGTTCCCAATATGAAGAAGGTGGAAGATAATATGATGTTTAATCCCCCAAGTAAAATGTATTCCATGATTGAACTTTTGGCCATCGAGGAAAATTTTTTCCAAAGTTAAATTACACAAACCAATTCGAGTAAAAAATATGATGTTTCACTAAGGAATAAAGTCAAAGGTGAGATCCACTACAAATGAATCTCAAGATGTTACTTGTTAAAGTTTGATCAATTCCAAAATTGTGGATAACCCCAAGGAAAGGAAGGATGAATAACTTAAAATAAATGAAAATAAGTGTGTCATAGTATCACTCAATGGGTATCCTTAATAAAGTGGTGCAGTCGTCTCACTATAGGTGATGATCAATAAATTGAAGCTTTTATTTAATGACTTTCCCAAATTCATAAAAAATGTAAATGGAATGATGGAAGGTTATGGGTTTGTTTGTCTTTACCAGAACTATTGATCAACTTGAGTAACTTTGTGGGAAACCTTACTTTATGTATTTATTATGCCAATATATTTATGAAGAGGTACATAATTAAGGGGATTTACGATCTAAGGGTTGATTATTAATAAAAACAAACAAATTATTACGCTGGAGAACTAGAAATGGATAATATTTAATGAAAGTCTAGAAAACATGAATATGTTTCCAATTTTTTACATAAATAAGTGATATAAAAATGGTGTCAAGAGAAAAAATCTTATAGGGTCTGGGTTGAATATCCAAGTCTATTAAGCCTTATTATAATTTTTTGATGCCTATGGAGAGATGAAAGGAATAAAGTTCCAATGATATCATTTGATCAAATTAAAACTATTAATAAAATAGGTGGTGTTATATGTTTGTAAAGTTGTATCAATTTCATCATTACGTTGTATATTTATTACAACCAATAACCTTAATATTATGAATTAATAGTTTGGTGTGAAGTAATGGAGATCATATATTGTCTTTAAAAAGTGTCATATCCAATTTTTTTATGTGTATTTATTGGTATTAATTTGTCTCATGGACAACCATGTTATTGTTTGTAAAAAACGTTTTTCCAAGACCAATCTCAATAGAAGTGTGATTGTAGGATATATTGATATCTCTAGTCAAAATTGGTAAATTAACTCTGTGAATATATTCAAAAAATAATGCAAGAAAGGAGATTCACTTGTTTACATTGAGGATTAGATGGAAATTTCTATTCAACATGTGGTTGATGCCAAATAATGAATTATTTCTTAAATAGGTGGAGAAAATACAATTAGGTGGATAAGAAATACCCACTATAAGAGTTTATATTTCTTGTAATATTTTACTACAATAATGGTGAGATGATGTGAAGATGATGTTCCCTCCAATAAGGAGGAGATGGAATAAAATTAAATCCCTATATTTATAGAATAATTTTAGAAAGAGCCTTTGTATTTTAAATTCCTTTGTATTTCATTGAAAATTAGGAGGAGAAAATGCTATATTATGAATATGATGATTCCATTAAGGGGTAGAATATACTTCCATGAACTCATTGAATAATTGGGAGAAAAATTATGATGTGTATTCTCAAAAAAAATCCAATTGGGGTATTATTATTAAACGAAAATGATTGAAGTTTGATTAATTGACAATATGGTAAATCAATGTTGTCTATAATAAGGTTGGTTGGAATTTTTAACATTATGGGTTTTCAAGGTTGTTGAAAATATGGATGATTATAGTTTATGACCAATATTTGTGTTAGAATCTCAATGAATCATGTTAGATTTATTGAATAAAACATTATTGAAAATATTTAGAAGACGAAAAAAGCGTTGGAATGTTGTAGTAATCATTGGGAGATTGATAGTTCCCAAATATGATGTCTAAGGTATGCTTCTGGCATCAAGTTATTTTATATATTACCATTATAAGTGTCAAAAAAGTGATTATTTTTTATATGGGAAATGTATATATACATTCTATGAGTTAGTTTTATGGAGTTGGTTTCACCTTAGTGAAACTAGGACAAACTGATAAAGAAAAAATCATTGTTCTTCCAACAATTGGCATGGTGTGAATGGAGTTCTTGTAACTACACCATCATATATACAACTATGCCATAGTGGAGATACAAGAGGAAAAATAAAAGTTATTACCACGTCGTAGTCACTATGGCTATACCATGTCATTGTTATTCCTTGCCCCATAGAGGGTTTGAATTCATTGGAGGTAATGAATTCAGAGGTCTATATTCCCATTGGATACCACAACATATTGATGTGTCCATATTTTATCCAATTTGGTGATAGAATTAGTTATTGAAGATCATGTAAGAGACTGTGAAATGGTAATGGGAAGTTACTAAGCAAGAATAATGGATCTAGTCAACCATGGGTGTCTATGTGATAGGGTACCTAACCATGTCACATTGAAGTGGATACAACACCATTGTAGATCCTACCATGCCATATGATATGAAAACTATAAGGTTCTACATCGTAGAATTTTATTCCACACCATAACTAGGTAGTTTTAATTCTTTTAAATTTCAACTATAAAGTGTTATTTCTCATACTCTTGGGTATCCAACAAAGATTTGAAGGCACATTATAATCTCATTATTTATATGGGATGATTTTCATTAACCAAGTAAATAGTAGGCTCAATACTAACAATTGTATTGAATGGAATGATATGAGTTCCTTATATGAATTATTATGGAATTTCTAGATAAATAGCTCAAAAAATAGAACCCATTTCCATATCAGATTCATAGAGATAAAGGATATTTTTTTCTATAAGATGGGTTGGAAGTATAAAGTTTGGAAATAATTGAACATCCAACCAAAGTAGAAGAAGGATATTTTTATTGATATAAAATAAGAAGTTTCATCCAAAGATATTCAGGAAATAATAAGGGGTTTCAATAAGGTTTTTTCTAAAGAGGTGAAGTAGTATCCCATCAGGACATCAATGGAGTATTTATTCAAACTATAAAATACCATCAATGAAAGAGATGCTGGATAAGGGGCCAAAATATCTATAAACTATAAAGTAGATCATTTCCATTTGTAGTGGGATAATGAAGGAATGTTCAAGGGAGTAACCCATGGGAATAATTGTGTTTACCCTAATCTTTGTAAGGTAGTGAGATTTGGAATTGGAGGGTCCAAGCTAAAATTGTTTTTAGAATTGAGCTTTATAATGATTTTTATGAATGGAACAATGTAGACTCATACTCTTGGGAAATATCCCACTGATGTTTAATGATTTCAATACTCATTCCCATATTTAATTTATGCATTCACACCAAAATATGTCACAAAACCAAAATTACATATGGTTAAAAAGTAGTCCAAGTGACCTTTAAGGTTGAGAGGTAAAGATCCTTTAGGGAAAATGAGATGTTTAGAGAATTGAGTTTTAATTGTCTTTGATATCTCATACCATGATTTACCCTCACACCCCCACCCTCAGGGTAATATCATGCTAAGTCCCTTATTTAATTTGAACAACAAATCATCAATTTTCCCCCCCAACTACAATGCACGTGGATATTCATCCACATGATTTGGTTACATCGATCCTATAATTGGTTCAGGAACCAAATTTCATGACAACTTATTCTAATTATACTAAATGAATTTTATTTTACTTCCCATTAACAGCATATTAGTGTAACCTTCATGAAAAAAATAAATCACACATTAGAGCCACAAATAGTTACTTTTTTTCACCACCCAACATGTTACAACACTAAATAGTGGTTTTAACATACAAAATATTGTATCTTTATTGATGAGTGATTGTGCATTCAAACCTTCTTCATTGGAATTATATTTCCACTTATTTTTAGTCCAAATAAAATTTATAAATTCCTCAGTAGTTATAATTACTCTAGGGGTATCTTCCTTAGATTCAAATCATAGAGAATCTTTAAATCTAAAATATAAAACCAACATGTATTACAAGACTAATATAGAGACTGATTTTTATTTTAAATTAAATCAGATAACCTTTTCATTATTAAAACATAATCCATAGTAAAAATATCTAGCAAATTCTCCTATTATATATCAAAATGGTAACAAAATGGATGGATACTGTAGGGACTTTGAGGGACTATAAGAAGTTTTACCTTAAAAATTTTTTTTGAGAATGTTAGTGTGAGGATACACTTGGGGTACTAGAATATAATGGGGAAATAATGGGTTAAAGTGGAATTCATTAGATCTTGTATGAATTAATAATTCAGAAAGAACTAATTGGTTCTTGGATAAAAATTTATTGTAATAAAATATGGTGATTATATCTAATGAAAATTTAAGTAACAAATTTTGTAGAATTAATAAAATTATAATTTAGATATTTAACATGGAGAATACATAAAATGGGTTTGATTAAGAAAATGAACCATTTAAATATAAACTAATAATAAAATAATGCACATTTCAAATCAATCTCAAAACTTGAATTACAAAGATAGAAGAGAAAACCCTGTTCGAAAAAAACATCCCAACTTCCTTCTTTCATCTCACTAAAACTAAACCCATGATAAACTATAACCACCCATAGGCCAATACCAAAAACTTATTGTTGTCACTACACTCTTGATACAACTGATACATAAAATATTGGTTTGGCCTCCACTATATTCCTAGAATGGATAAGGTTTTAGATCCCTACATACCTATTTGAATTATTTCATCACCTTTCAAAAACCCCAACAATCATATACCATTTATCATTGTATATATTTTATAATAAATTAAAATATTTTAAAAATAATTTATTTCTTTTTTAAACTGGGAATATTACCCATTAAATTTTGGAAAAAGGAATCCATATATTTAAAAACTTTCTCACATTAAAAATATGATATGGACTAACAACTTATAATTATCCATATTCATATTAATAAATA
This sequence comes from Viscum album, assembly GCA_963277665.1. Classification (NCBI taxonomy): domain Eukaryota; kingdom Viridiplantae; phylum Streptophyta; class Magnoliopsida; order Santalales; family Viscaceae; genus Viscum; species Viscum album. Next base: position 1,698,516,620 of record OY728155.1, read on the forward strand.
AAGCCATTACATTCAAAAAAGAAATTTTTAATAAAAACTAATTGGTATTGTACCAAATATCACCCTATACAAATTATATGACATCATACTTTTACAATTCAATTAAAACACTTATTAATCCCCCTATAAATGTAATTCAAACATCAAATCCTTTATCATAATTTTATATTATATATATTGATGAAAAAATATGAACCCCTAAAATTTGGGTATATTATAATAGTTATTTTTACATAGTATGGAGAACATAAAAAATTCTCCCTCCACTATATATTTCTCATGTAGACCATATCACTATCATGGTACAAAAAAACTAGTATGTCACTACAACCATAAAAATTATTCTTTCTATCATTTGTGGTAATCTAAAGAAAAATAATAGGTTTGTAATTTAAACAGCCTATTTTGAAAATGTTTAGCTTAGAACCAATATTCATCTTTAGAAATTGTAATTTACTCATACAAGACTTTAATTTTTACCAGAAATAAGATTAACCCATCTTGTAAAATTTATTTAACACTTCACCACATGCAATTTATTTAGTTATCTTACAAGTGCCAACCATTTTATCTAAAACATAAATCATATAACCTCTTGAAAACTTTTATGTTTCGCTTTTTAAAAACTAATGAATACATTATTATCAAAAACTAAATAAGATAAATAAAATATGTTTTATAACTGGTATATGTCACATAACTTTCAAGGTCATCATACAATCTACATTAATAGTGATACAAATATCACCAACACCAATGACATCTGCAAAATTTCCCTTACAAATTTTTTATATACCAAATACACCTTGTTGATAAAAAGAAAATAATTTACTATTTTGATTAATATGGTATGAAGATGTTGAATAAATCACTTTTTCATTGTATATATCTGACCTATAAAAATCATTTCCAACTAAAATTAAATCTAATCATCCTTTATAAGCCTAAAATTAGTGCCCTTAGAATTAGTTTCATGCATCTTATTGTTTTATTTAAGGCTTGTTTTTTTCTAATTTTTATAGAATATCTTCACATAAGCCTCTTTATTGTAATATAATCACCTAATTTTTCTTTTTGACTCTAAAAATACTTTATGATTACTAAATCCATTTATCATATCAATAATACAATTATTAAACATGGATTCATCATCAGTTGTCTTTCATAGTGTCTAGTTTACAGCAATGATGGAATCGCTTCATACAATTTCAGAGTGGCATTGCAGGAAAATTTAATTTTAATAAATCATCATTTGTGACAAAAACATGTGAATTTTGTTTAAAGATACTGACAATTGAATGATAAGATATGGTTTTTGTTGCGTAATATTCACTAATGAACACACTTTGGATAATTTAATTTCATTAGTATTATATGAATCAACAACATGTATTACACGTATGTTGTTATATATAAAGATATCAAGAAAAAAATATTTTATTCAATTAAATTATAGAATTTTTTATATATTTAATAAAATTAAATATATAATATATAATTATTTTAAATGATGATTAAAAAACAAAAAATATGTTAATTTTTAAATTAATTTATTGCAAATAATTTGAAAATAAATAATTAAAATATATATTACTATTAGGAAAAATTAAATGTGTGGATCCACCTAATAAATTTTTTCAAATACATATAATTTATTAGGTCACAATATTCCATTATTCTATCTTAAAGCCTTTTTTCTATTCATCATTCATCAACATAAAATGTTTTATGGCATAATTAGGTAGAAAATAGATAACAATTAAGTGTCCATATTCAACTTTTGGAATGTATATTTATTTCAACGTGATTGAAAGATTTAAATTCACATATTCTATCTTGGGACTATTAATATTTCATTTTATTTAATTGATTAAGTTGAGTAAAAAAATGATTAGTAGTATATATTTTTTCCATTACCGTAAACCAGATACTAGATTTGATTACAATTTTGATGGGATATTATTTACTATTTTTTATTAGGTTAGATAAAAAATTAAATTAATTCACTATTATTGAAGTTATTTTCATGTGTTTATATGTGTACGACTAGGTTCCTATAATTTTTATTATTTTTATACCATGATTTTTTTGTAATATGTATTTTATTTTTTTTGTTCTTGTGTGATAAAAAAAATACTTTAAACCAACAAGTAGAAAAATTTGACTACATGAATTTTGAAATAATATATTTTAATTATATGTTAAAACACTAGAGTTAAAAAATTTAGCATAACACCTATCTCCTATAAAATTTATATTACATAAGTTAATTAATAACTAAAATTATTTTTATACATTTTCTAATGCTAATGATTTTGGGGATGATAATATACATATAAATATAGTTAATAAAAGTTTTTCAATACCATAAAATAGGGAAAATCACAAATAAAATATTTTGAAACATGAAAAATAACCTCTTTGTATTGTACTACCTCAGTCCCATGAATCACTCTAATTTATATTAAATAACTTAATTTATTAGAGAAGGCCTTTGATAATAGAATTGAACTCACTTATATTATTTTTTGATGAAGTATTATTAATTGGAAAAATGATTTATAGTATATTATTTTATCAATAACCTATAAAAACCACAATATTAGATGTTTATAGTGCACTATGAAAAGTATTTATAAGGGCCCATAGTGCATAATGCACTGCATTGTTCGTGGAACATTAATTTAGAAATAAAATATTATATATATATATACAGTAAATTATGAATATGAGAAAATAAAAAAATAGAAAATGCATTATTTCATGAAAATGTAGATGAACATATAAAATATAAACATGAAACTCAAATAATCATAAATATTACATGAACAATAATGATATGTTAATACAAATGTTATAAGAAACTAATTATTTATTTTCATCTAGGGAAATATATTTAATGTAATTAAATTTATAACAAAAGACAAATTTTTAATTCAATATATATAAAAATATTTTGTAAAAGAAAATGAATATGAAAAATCAATGATAAAATTAGGTCAAAATAAAGGGAATAGATAAAAAAATAACATATAAAATGATGTAAGCTAAGAAAAATATGAAGTAAACAATAAGTCTCTTTGGGATAGATATCAAATTAATTAAAATAATAATATAACCAACCATGTAACACTCGGAAAATATAATTTAATATAATAATAATCTAGGTATCTTTCATAATATGCAACACCAAGCATTATGAAAATTGAGATTTGTTACAAAAATAATATTAATTAAATGTAATTTTTATAAACTATCCATTGAATTTGAGGGTTTTAATATGAGTAAAAATAATATGAAATATATATATGTATATATATAATTATCCTTCTCAATACTAATTTATTGATTAATTATTATAAAATACACACTCATTTTTTAGTAATGTCGTTTCATTTCCCAAAAATGAATTTTCTCAAAAAGATATTTTATAGTATTTTTTATGTGAGAAATATAATTAAATTATTTTAGTTTTATAAATTTTATTTAAAAAAATAAAATTATTTTTCATATCTTCATATCATAAATAGAATAGGGTGACGTTTTGGTATATTTCTGAAATAATTGATTTTTCTCTGAATTGTGAAAAATATTGATTTTTTTAATATTGTCATTTTTTTATTAAATAAATTAATATAAATTACCCATTATATATTTTATTTAGCTAAATATCAGGTATATGGTTTATAATAATATAATTAATTTCATTTTAATCATAAAAACATCTAATACATATATAAGTTATTTTGTATGATAAAAACCCACTTTTTATAAACACTACTTTTTATTAAGTTTTATGCATTTATATTAAAATTTATTTCTTCCACTTATACAGATTGAATCTCCAAAAATGGATACAAAATATTTAATCATTATCTTCAAATTTAATAGATTTTTCCTTTATTTTTATCATTAACAATAGTAATCGTTTGAATATTTTTCAAATTCCTAAGGCTAAAATAGCTACAATCGGGTTAAAACCATGAAATAAAGCCTCATAATCAATCCAACTCATTCCTTGATATTATTTACTGGTAAATATTATACCATATATATCTAAAATTATAATATATGGTATCATGGTTCCATTTTCTCATAATATTGATATCTAAAACATTTTAAGTAATTGAAATTCCTTAATGTCAGACTCTTGACATTAATATCTCTTAAATGATTACATAAGGTTAAAATGAGAATATATTTGGTTATAAATATTCATTTTAAATATAAATTAATTTATTTCGTCATTGATATTTTTTATTTATTAGTGATTAATTAAATACATTGAATTCTTACACAATGTTGATATAATGCTCATACAATCAGTAGAAAAATCATCTAAATGATTTCAAAAACACTAAAACCAATTTTTTATTGGTTATTCTTAGTTCCCCATGAATTCATGGATTAATATAACATATTATGGGTGTTTAAATTTTTATATTTTGGTTTTATTACTCTCATCAATCCTTTAATGTCAAATTAATTGAATAGTGTAAAAAATGTTATTAATGATATTCTATGAAAAATAATATTTTATTAAACAATATATGAATATTATTAATATTTAAATAGGAAATTTAGGATTATAAATGGTATAAAATTTAATACCTTGTGAATTTATGATACAATTTTTCTTTATAAGTAAAATTATAACCCTATAATATGGAAATAGTTGTTACCGCGGGTAGAGTTAAAATGGTTAATGAAAGGGGATAACCAAAATGATATGTTCTAAAATGATACCTAAAACTATATAAATTTGATTTTATTGTTTTGTTAAGAACATATAATCTTTATATTCAAATCTTTGTCTTTTTTAAACCATTTTACATGAGTTACACACATATTATAATGTAAATTTTCATGAGTTTCCAAAAGTGCTCCTCCCCTCACTTATAAAAGGGCATGCCTTCTCTCCTTTCTATATAGCATATTGAGAAAACTATACTGACCAAAACCTAAAATATTCACTTATAAAATTTCCAATACATGAATTAATGGTTCATTTCTTTTTAAAATACCCTTCATGGGGTCCTTAATAAGCTATCTTAAAGAGGTCTACTAAAGAATAGGTAATCATCATTACCAACTCATTCAAGTTTATTTCTCCACCTACTTTACCAATATCAATTTTACCAATAATAAAATAAAACATAAATTATTTTATATGTACTTAAATTTTAGTATGATTGTTTTACATCCATTTTACACATATTTTACATCCTATGTAATAGAAAACAATTATTGTGTATACATATGGATTATTGTGCCCACATACTGATGTAATTAATTTTTCATCACCATTTTAATTGGATGGTTATAAAGATGTAACTAATGAGTACATATGATATTTATTAAATAATTATGGTTTTTGGAATATAATAAATCATCTATCTTATTACCTTTCTATATGTTGTAAAATGATAACGTTACTCGTGCATACGTGTGGACTACCACCTCCAAGAAGTGATGTAATTCATTTTCCATTTTCTCTTTATATAGATGGTAATATGGATGTATTTATAGAATTTATATGATATATATGAAAATATAATTATTCTGTAATTTTTAATTATTATTTACCTTTATTTCATTCAATCTGTTGAAACCAGAAAACAATTTTCAGGCATATGTACAACTGACGGTCTTCATTAATAGTGTAATATAATCTTCAACATCTTTATTTAAAGGATAATACTAAATTTGTATATAATGAATAAATATGATATTTACATAATTATAAAAATTCAATATATTATGAAACCTTGATAAATATGAAATTAATAAAACTACCTAATTGAAACATACATGAAAACTGATATAGTTAACACTTGAAAATGATATTTTAATATATAATTATAAATAAATAGGTATTTAAATGTTATAATTAGATAATATATGATATTATAAGTCTATATATTGTTTTGTTACACAATTATAATAAATATTATTTTCTTTTATATGAGTCAAAAGAAACATATAAATCAAGTTGGACCTGAGGTAGGGGTTTATTTCACAATCTAATTCTTATTCAAGATTGTCTAAGTTTAAGTTTCATTTGGAAAATTTATAAATATTAATCCCCGTAAATTTTAATCTAATATATATATTTTTATGATTTTAAATTTTTTGTTCTATTTTTACCTACATGGGTACTAGAAATTCTAAAATATTGTTTTTGAGGAACATTGGTGTTATTTTTCTATTTAGTCTTAAATCTACCTCATCCATGTCCATATTTTCTTAAGAATGTTTTAAAAAATGTTTTCAATATTATCGAATGATTAAATAATGAAATTTTTACTGATTTTTAATTTCTATAAAATGGTTTAAAAGGGATATTCTGGTATTTTTCTAAAGGAGTCACTTTTATATGAATTGTGTAAACAGAATTTTTACTCTAAAATACGCTGCACAAATGAATTTTACCACTATCAAAAATTATCTTTAATTTGATAAATCCTTTAAAAGTTTCAATAGTTTATTTCTTGGGAACAAATTATAATATTCTAGTAATTTTTAAATTTTAATATAATTCATTTCATAATAATATCATTTTTTCATCATGTAATACTCTCATTATCTTTTTAAAGTATTTTCATATATGTTAATATTTTTTGGTGAATATTTTGTTTATTGGGGATATAGTATTTTGACATCATACATCATATTACTATGGATGGCTTATTATCATGATATATTAACTGAAATTGGAAAATATTAAAATTTTGTTATCTATTTTTTCAATATAATGTTTTATATTGAAAATGTACTGAATTTTTGTTTACCCCATTCATATGAAGAATACATTGGACAAAGTATGTTATGGAGAGGCCCAATATTTCCCCTTGATGTATCGTTATGTCTCATGAGACATACTAAATTTTGTATTTGTCATACAATTTACCTATTTATGTTTGTTTTCTAAACATTGGTCCATGAAGGTATTATTATGATGTCCATAATTAGGTATTCTATCATTATGAAAATATTTAGTGTTATGCATTTTATTATTTATGATGTTTTGGTATAAATTTATCTGGTTCCATTTTATGGTATTATTTATAAGTAATATGTGATTATTGTATATAATGATCATATTACTCATGTTTTATTTATTTTATAATAGAATATATTGTATATTTTTCAATACTAGGCATTTAAACTACCCTATTTCTTTTGTTTTGTTTCCCCTAGATTCAATGAATTGTATTCTAAATGACATTTTTTGATATTCTGGACAGAATAATGAATCTCTAAAATAAAATATTTTTTAATTTATATTTTAATATGTTATTTGGGATTGAAGAATATATTTAGTTTACAAAGTCTGTGAAACTATATGGTTTTCTCAGTTGTGATCTCTCATATCTAGTTCCAATGCAATAAAATAACAACTGGATTTGGGTTATTAGGTTTAGGGTGTTATAGATGGTATCATAGAAAGTTTAATATAATCCTTGGGAACTAGTATTATAAAAAATATATTTGGGAACATAACCATATGAATTACTTTGAGGATACGTATAATTGTAGGGAAATATTATTAAAAATTAATTAAGGTAGAGATTTTGTGGTTTTTCTAGAAATACGTCCACGTCTAGATACTAAAAGTGGATGCGGTTTTTTCAGAGATTCATATTGGTGTAAGGACCAAAAAAATAGTTTGTTGAATATATCTCATCCATCATTTTAGTACAAGGTTAGTGTACCCTTATTGTGCACCATGTTCGACACTCATTAGGGATATGCTTGGCTTATTTATTATTTTCTTCATGAACTAATATAATGAATGAGAGATTAAAACCTATAGAACCCAATGATATTCAAAAGTAATGTGGAATAAACCTAATGTGAAATTGATTGAATATTATATTTTTTTTTGAAGTTTAAATTCATAGATATACCTTATGAGGTTTCATGTGATAAATGTTTAAAATTAATAAGGGTATTTTTGGAGACATTTATCGGAATACTCCCCTTTGGTTTAATATATATTTCAGTGAAAAGGATCATTAAGGAATAATTGTTTTATATTTTATAGAAACAATTTTAATATTATTAATTAATATTAAGGTTAATATATTCACTAATGTTGAGGTAATTTTGGTTGATTTGGATAAAAGGGTTAGTATATTTTGGGAATATATTTTTATTATATTGATACCAAGTGATTGAAAAGTTACTTTGTGACTAAGTGATTATTTTTATTTTTTAATAAGCTCACAATATTGCTAAAAGTATATGATGAAGGTAAACATAATTTTGGAAATGAATATACAGTTAATTTATTGAATAATATATGATATTATTGTGTGTTTATGATGATTTGGGATATTTTTGGAAAAATTTATATTATTTTTTCGAGTATATGATTATGGTATATACATTATTAGTATATGACCTTATAATATATTAATATTATTTGAAGATAATATTTTGGTTGATCTAGAAAAAAATGTTATTAAATATTTCAGAATATTTCGGTTTGTAATTTATTCATCCATTTTTTTGAATAGTCTTAAGGTTATATATTTATAGAATATATTAAGTTATACTTCTATTGTCATTATTATATTTTTCTTTATTAATTTATTTAATTAGATAATATGTAAAAAAATTATGGTTTTGGTAAATATTTAAAGAATAAAGGAAAGAATTATGGATCTCAAGATCTATTAAAAGTTATTTTTAGAGCTTCAAGAAAGAAAAAAATAATCTTAAATATTCATTTCATTGAATAAACGATAAAGAAGAAATTCACCAAAACACCACTAAAGGATGATTTTGTGCTTTTGAAATAGAAATTAATAAATTATATAATTTTTATTATGTTTATTCTCCTAATAGTAAATTAGTCCCTCAATTTTTGGGAATGGATCTTGAAATAAAAATGTTACCTTTTTACTTAAATTTGTAATGGATTGATGGTATTTTCACCCAACGTTGATTTATGATTTTTTTGGTCATTAACATTGTCATGTAAAAGTTATATATAACTATCTGTTAGTAATTTTATTGTTGTTTTCTCTTACATGTCTATATTTTAACTTCACCCCAATTTTCTCCATATTTTTGAAAATGATTATGTTTATTCCATGAAATATATATGCTTTCTACTTCCACAATTTAATAGAAGTTATATTATCCATCTCCATGATCTTGGCTTTAAACAATGGTTAAACCATTAACTAAAGATGTAAAATTATGGGGGAAAATTTATATAAGTGGGTATAATGAAACACCCTTAATATTTATTTTAAAATAATTATAATCTCTATATCTTTCTTAACATTCAACACTGAACTTTATGTGAATTGTGGTATATTATAAAAATATTGTTATTTAAATATTATAATTATAACCATGTCCTTGAGAAAGGGTGTATGAATATGATTAATTTTTTTGAAATATAAATATAATATTTCTACTCAATATTAAATTATTAAATAATTCTGATGAAATGATAAATTATTTTTAATTTAAGTCATTTTATGCATCAAAATACAATTTAATCAAAAGTCATTTGATTGAATTCTGTGTATATAAAATATAATTAATTTATTACATTTATATAAATTTTATGGTCTAAAATTATTATAATTTTTTTAAAAATCATATCAAATTCACCTTAAGGTAATTTTTTTGGATTTTTAATAAAAGGTTTAATTTCCGATGAATTATGAAAAATATAGATTTTTTAATTACAGTCATTTATTTTCATTAAATTAGGTAATTTTAAATCCACATTATAATATTAATTTATTGAAATATTAACCATTTTATTTATAATAATCAAATTAATTAGATTTTATTCAAATGTAATCATGATTCTATTTTAAGTTAAATTTTATGATTAAATTACACTTTTTCTAGAAATTGTTTTTCATTTCTTTTCATCTGTTTTTAATAAAATTTATTTATGTAATTTATAGATATATAATGATAAAATTTTATACCATATCCGGATTCAAGAGGTACTAATTTTGTAAATAGTTCTCTTTTAATTTTGGTCATTAAAAATAGTGATTGTGCTAAATATTTGTCACATAGATAAGGTTAAAATGTGCCAAATAGTGATTAAACCGTGATATAAGGTCTCTCCTTCAACCCCATATAATATTAAAATTAATTTAATGGGTTTAATTCATAAATATCCATCCCATATTCTAAAATATGGAATTTTTGGTAGCATTTTCCCTTGATAATGAAATATATATTATTTTATATAAAGATAACTTAAAAATATCACCCATTGGATTTAATATCTCTACAATTTTAACAAAAGGAAAAAACATAATCATATTGGTTATATATATTTATTTTAGATATGAAATAACTTTTTTATAATCATAATTTATTTTTAATTTTTAATAATGAAATAATTACCTTAAATTCAGTCACAACACTAACACGGTTCATGTGCGAGTAGTAGACAAATCATGTATGTCATTTTAGAAACACTAAAAGTGACAGTGTTTGGGTGATTTATAGATGAAAACAATTTTTATAGATTAATAGTTTTAACATTTATTTTTATATTCCATTACTATATTCAAGTATTTAAAGTCAAATTAAATGAATAGTGTCCAAATGATATTAATGATATTTTATGAAAAATAATATTTCATTAAACAATTTAAAAATCATAAAAATCATAAAATACGACAAGTAATTTTATAAATGGTAAAAAATTTCAACCATTTTCCATTTATTGGAAAAATTTTAATTTATAAGTAAAATTAAAAACATTTATGATTAAAAAAATTGGTATTGTCGTTGTGGTTGAAATTGGTTAATAAAGGGGTTAATCAAATATATGAGGTCTAAAATGATATATAAAGCTATATATATTTGATTTTATGATTATTTCAATAACATATACCCCTTATGTTCTATTACATTTCACTTAGGAACCATTTTACATTAGTTAGAAACATACTATTTAATAATATTTCATGAATTTCCAAATGTGTCCCTCCCATCTGTTATAATAGGATACTAGTTATATTTTTTCTTAACACCTTCATGATAATCCTACCATGACCAAAGAATTAAAATTATAAAATTCTCTATACATGATTTATTGGGAGTTTTTAAACAAAATACCATTCCAAGCATCATTGTTAATGAATTTGAAATAGGTATACCAAAGAAGATCTAATAGTATTTACAAACTCTGTCATGTTTATTTCTTATTGTACATCCAATAAATATATTTTACCAAAAATTAAATAATAACTCATTTATCATAAATATACTTAAATTTTATTATGGTTTTTATACTACCAATTTCAACCTTTTTTCCATCCTATGGAAACTGAAAATATTGCCCGTGAGAATGTGCGACTTACCTTTTCGATATTGTGGTGTAATTCATTTTTCATCAAAATTTTAAATAAATGGTTAAAAATATGGAAATAACTATTATATATAATATTTAATAAATAATTATGGTTATTTAAATATAATATATCACTTACCTTCTAACATTTTCATCCATTAGAATATGATAACATTGCTCATGTGTACGTGTAGATTACCACCTCCATGAAGTGATGTTATTAGTTTTTCATTTCCTCTAAAAATTGATGGTAATAAAGATATATTTAATGAATATATATTGTATATATTATATAGTGACTATTTTTAATGGTTTATTTTTATTTACCTTTCTTTTATTCTATCTGTCAAAAATTTACAACAACACTCATGCGTATGTACAGTCTGCCATCTTCATGAATGGTGTAATTAATTTTCCGATATATTCATTCAAACGATGTTTACAAATATGTATGTAATTAGAAAATATGATATTAATATCATTATTAACTTTATATATTTTATGAAAAAATTATAAATATTCAAGATCGAAACAACTGAACTCAAGCATACATAAAAATGAAATAACTGACACTCCAATGTGATGATTTTAATAATTATTTTTGAAAAAATTGTTATTAAAATTATAAAAGTAGATAACATATGATATTATAAATATGTATATGGTTTTTATATAATTATATTAAATTTAGATTTTTTATATTGGAATCTAAAAGAACTAACAAACTTATTCAGACCCGGTGTAAGGGTTTATTTCTCTAATTCATATATATTAAGGATTGATTATGTTTAGGTTTATATTATAAAAATATGTGATATTTATATCTAAAAACCCATATATTTTATTCTCCAATTGTATTTCATATTATTTTCATGTATAATTTTCATTTAAACCTTCTTGGGCACTCAAAAAGACAATAAATAATTTTTTTAAGGACAACTGACATTATTTTTATATTCGGTCGGGAATATATTTATTATGTGTCAATATTTTCGTTAAAATATTTCAGAAAAAATACTATTCAAAAATTATCTATTAAATTCATTTTTACCAATGTTTATTTTATATATAATGGTTTAAAATGAACCTTATGGCTCTTTTCTAAAAGATTCAATTTTCTACTGAAGGTGTTAACGTAATTTTTTTTAAACGTGCACTACATGAGCTATATGCATACTATTTACATTAAAGTATTCATTATAAGTGTCCACGGTTATTTTCAAGTAAATATTTTTTTTGATATTTTATAAATTTTTTATGTTTTAATTTATTTTATTTCAAATGGAAAAGGTTATTTCCCAAAGAAAACATTCATTGTTCTTTTTAAGTTATTAACATATATGCCAAAATTATTTGGTGAATATTATTCTTTAATAAGTATATAGTCTTTTGATACCATATTCTATATTACTCTAGATATCTTATAATCATGTTATATTTAAAAATTTTGGAAAATATTAACATGTTATATGTTAGTTTTTTAAATAATAATGTTTATAATTATTTTTTATTGAATTTTTATTCACCCTATGATGAATGCATTAGACTTAATATATTATGGGTAGGGCCCATTCTTGAATATAAATGAATTTTTGGATCTCATTAGACAAACTAGTTTAGGTATTTATGGTATGACTTACCAATTTTTTTATGTTTTCATTGCATAAGGCATTGATGGTAAGATTATAATGTCAAACATTATGAATTCAATAATTATGAAACTAGTTATTGTTACCATGTGACTATTTTTATTGTTATAGTATCCATTTATTTAGTTCCCTTTTTCAGTATAAGATATATTATATTTGTTATTTTTTTTTCTCAAATATATTATTCCATTTTTATTTATCTTGTGAAAGATTTTGTTGTACGTTTTCCATAACTCGGCATCTGATCACGATCCATTCTTATGTTTATTTCCCCCAAGATTCCAGTAATTTTACTTTGAATGATACATAAATATATTTTCGTGAGAATAATAAAGTTATCTAATATACTATTATGTTCTGATTTATTTTTTCAAATGAAATTTTAAATTCAATATTGTGTCTAATTTGCCATGACTACAAAACTATTCAGTCCATCGGAATACGATTTCTTGAATATAGTTAAAATTTTAAAAAATAACTGTTAGTTTAGGGTTGTTGGGGTGTGGGTGTCACATCCCACACCCACTTAGAAATATTGACCTAGTGATGGTAAAGTTTAAATGTTGTTTAGTTTAAATATTGACATTATTATTCTTATTTTCATTCCCCCTTCATTACCCACATTAGCATCTATAGAGGGGATAGTGGAATCCCTAACTTCTACTAATATTATCATAGGAGCTATGATAGATTTTTATTCTTATAGTGTATGGTTTTAAAACACAAGAAAAATGAAATAAAAAATTCATATTATGAAAAACATTTTTACTATTGTTGAGGTAAACATGGAGTTTCCAATGTTGTACAATTCTATTTGTGCATTGATACTCGCATGATGTTGTGCATAGTTACGTGGTGCCTTCCATGGAGCTTAGTTTAATTTGAAGGTATAAAATGAAAATATGTACCTACAATTCGATAGTAAATGAAGGAAATATTCGGGTTAATGGATTTTAAAACAAAGTTAAAATAATTTATTGTAATTATTATCCATATTGAGTAGTCATTATTTTTGTAGATCATGTTATTTATAAACAATGTATCATTATTAGATTAATGGGATCATCCATTAACCTACATTTTACATTAATATTCATAGTGAAAAATTAAATTATTAATAAAAAATACAAATTAATGGATGAAATTTCATTTCATATATGACAGCCCCACTTATTGTGTTACAAAATGGAAGTAAATTGCAATTACTAGTTTCAAATAATCATTGGATTGTTGAATATTTTGTTATAAGTACAATTAGAGATACATAAATTTATACCGGGATTTTATTACAATTTTCCATTAATAAATATAGTTAATGTACATTCCTTATAATATAGAAAAGAAATAAACATAAAAATTTATAAAGTAGGAAAAAATACAAAAGAATACAGGGAAGAAGAATACTCTACTAGAATATTCTCTATCTTTAAACATCATAATGTTTTATGGTAATTTCTACATCACTATCTTCATACACTCTCCATTATAATAAAATACCCCACTTATAACCTCTTACCTGATGAAAAATACCATAATTCTCTTTATTATTAGTAATAGTGTCCATCCTCCTAGAATAATCCATAAGTGGCTAGGGATTGTAGTTCACATACCCAACTATCTAATCATTTCCCACCTCTTGAAAATACATAATTTCCTTAAGGTGGAAAATGGAAACTATGTATAAAAAGTTTTACACTCTCCATAATATCATCACTGACAATACAACCATGCTATTTCACTATCCACCGACAATTATAATCAAAACCATGGGTTAATAAACCACCTTCATCCAACACCTAATTTATTTTATCTTATAATAATTTAATTTGAATATTTATAGGTAATTTATCATAAGATTCTAACTTGAGATGAGAAATATAAAAGACTAGATTAATCTTACTATCAACTTAAAGATAAAAGAGATAATAAATGGTATTCCCTTTATTGTAAACTAAGAAACATCCATAATAAAATGTTAAAATCTTGGGAAAATCCTAGAATAAACCATATCATGTTTTTACAAACAGATCATAAAAATAATGTACTATACTTGGAAAAAATGTGTGTGTGACATCTTATGGGAGAAATATTGTACATATAATTGAGAAGATAAATAATGGGAAGACAAATATTAAAGGACCTCATCACTATTATAAAAATATTTTTCCAAATTTTCAGGGGTAGTTTATACCAATTGTAATAAAGAAAAACAAGGAGTTTATGTCAATAAAAAAATTCAAATGGAGTTATACTATAAGAAATGTGGAAATAATTATTCTAAAATCATTCTTACCACAATAATCAAAAATATGAATTTTAATTCTAGTTAGATGAAAAATCGCTCAAATAAGTATCAAGATTATGGTTCACACACATAGTTTAGCCATTCATCTCAGGTTCGTAAGAAGAACTATTTTTAAACTTAGTTCCATATATTCGAAATAATTATTTACAAATACGACTTTATTGAGAGTGTATATGTCACTAATAATGATATATTGTATGCTATTTAATCAGTATATTTTCTTTATGAAATTTTTCATAACATCTCTAGATATATATTGAGGATTTAGTGTTAATAAATGGATGTATTTTGAAATGTGATCTACAATCAAAATAATGAACTCAAAGCATTATGATTTAGAAAATTATGAATAAAATATTCATTGAAAATTTCAATAAAATCATATCAAATGGTGATATAGGGTTTAATAATATTTCCTAACAAAAATTTTGAAACATTTTCACTTTTTATAAGTCACACTCCTAAACAAAATTCCCAACTATTTGATTGATTTGGACAAATAAAATCCTACAACAAACCATTTAAAAGTATTTAAAAACCCCTTTGTAATACCCGGTCATCATAGCATGGTAATAATATGGTAATATTTATATCAACTAATATTCATTTGGTAAAACAGTAGGGTCTTTAAAATTTTTAATTCCATTATATACAGAAAAATTCCTATTTATAAATAGAATGTTGTTTCAGAAAAATAAAATAAAGGACTAAAAACAAGCATATGCATGAGATCTTATTTTATCTATTGGATTTCAACTTAATATTCCATATAAATTTTAATTTTGATAAATTCATTCTCTAATAAAAGTGAAATATAATCCATTTTTATAATATTTTAGCTCAGTTTGTAAAAAATATTGAATTTATATCACAAAATTATTGATTTACAAAACTATAAGTCCATAGATTAGATTCATTGATCAAGTAAGTACATGATAATTTTATGTTCCATGAAAGAAACAAAATATTAGCACCTTAAATACTGATTCCAACGTTGGATAGAATGAACCAACCCTAGTAACTATTTCTCACAAACATCTTTTCTCAAAACTTATTCAGATAGGGATTTACTAAAAAAATTATTTTCCACCCTTTTGGAATAAGAATATCTCCCATGAAATATCTTGAAGAATCTCATTCCATAAAAAATATTTTAGTCAAATCTAAAAAAATAGAGAAAATGGGTTATGACTAGGTACATTTAAAGGCTTCATATGAAACATGGTATTCCAAAAACACAATAAAAATAATAATTTGTAAGGATATGAATGGGTTTGGTGATATTCCCATATTATGAATCATACCTCATGTTGTAACAAATGAGGAATAAAAATCCCCTTACCTTATTAATTTTTTTTGGAATACACCAACATTGAACACTGGAAATTTTTTACGTGGTCATGGCCACCCATTTATGTGAAATTAGTTTTCCCAAATATTTAAATAATTTTTTTACAAATATGAATTCTATTTCATTGATTTGTATGATTATTTTCATTCAATATTGAAAACACTTGGTTTATGTGTTTTTAATGGTTCCTCCAGTCACCACCATATAAGAATATATATTAAAAACATCAATATAATCATCTAATAGAATAGATTAAAAATAAAATTAACAGTTTTGTGGAATGTAAAATGAGTACAATAATGATCCACATTTTAACATTCTTGAATTCTCTTTAGGTACACATTAGGTCTAAGAGAGGATATGTTCCAACAACAATATTAGGGAATATATTGAGTGGTTTTTCTTTATTCTTATATTTTTCATATACGGTTATATTGATGGAATTTTTATCTATTTTTATGGTTTTTCTTGGTTCCCTTATATAGGGGCCACTCCCATTTTAGGGAGTTATTTCTAGGATTTTTTCAGCAGTATCATATTTCTGATGTTGGAATACAACCCAACTGTACGTAGTGGATGTACAACAACTGGAGGTGGGTGAAACATCAATGGACGGTGAACCACCTAATCAACCCATGGGTATTCTATGAACACGGATCTATTAAATCATAATGATTATTCATTAATTGTATAGGTTTGGGATCCTACGACATTTAAAATTGAGAGAAATAATATAACAACCCCTTTCTCCCATTAACATATGAACCCTTCCAATCATTGTTAAATCTCTCATGTTATTCATTTTTTTGATGAGTTTAGAATTTTTTTGGGGCTAGGGAGTTCTTCTGCCACAAAAAAAGTGGTTTTAGAGGTATCTAGAACAAAATAGTGATGTGAAGATAGGTTTTTTGGTGATTGGAAAATTGAGGGTCCTCAGAAAAAAAAATTAACAGAAATCCAAGGAGATATCTTCAATATGATTTCAATAATACAAATGGTATCAAAATGGAGTTGAAGTGAATTCATTAGAGGTTGTAAAATTTTTAGTTGACTCAGTTGTGCTATAATACCCACTTATTGGATAAGAAATTACTATTATTGTTAAATGAGACATTTTAGAGGCTTTTCTAGTGAATGTTTTGTTGAGGCATGGAAATGCCACATCATCAATCGATCTAGTCTATTGAAACTATTTTAGAAATATTTTGGCAAATTAGATCACGTTTTCAACGATCCTAGAGCCATTTTCAGTTATTTTGACCATTACATAAGTATTTTTTTGGTTATATTTTTTATATTGTCAATATATCAATGGAATAAAACACTGATAATATTAGTGAAATCAATATTTTTAATTATTTCATCTGTAAAACCAAAAAAAATTAAACGTTTATATGTTAATGATTTTCAGAATCTAATAGTGGATACTATAAGACCATTATAGTACAAGTGGATGAATTTTCAATAAGTGGTCAATCTAATGAGAAGACATCAACTATTACCCCTATAGTTGATGAAAAGTGGGTCATTCTCAATTGTATGTGCACTACTAAAAATAAATAGTAGTTCAATAGGAGTTTCTTCCATAATTAATCCATTGAACATGATTCTTTCATTCTTTGGGGAAAATTCGAAAACATGTATTTTTAGGAAACCATGTGCAACAAATCAATCCTGATAAGTCATATTTTCTACATCAATTATGATTATAGGAATAACGTATCATCAACATGAGATATTTCCAAGGTATTATTGATCAATTTAATTTGATGAAAATTTTGGTTGATGATGAGTTACAGACATTGTTGATGTTATGTTCTTTACCGAAAATGTGAGATACATTTTTTATGGTTAAAATTTCAAATCGATATAAAACACTTTCCTTATAAATTATAACTGATAGAATATTGAATAAGGAATCTGGAAAAGAAGGGTGAGGGATGTACAATTGAATCAGAGTATCTTTTCATTGAATGAAATGGGAAGAATAAATCATAGAGAATAAGATAAGGAAAATAACTCCATGACCAATTTCTGTAAATGAAGTAGCGATCAAAATCCCAATCAAGATATGAAATGAAGTACCACCACTATTGTAAGCAATGATACTTATCTAGGAGTGTAGGAGACTGAATTTATAGTAGTGTAATCTAGAAGGTAATATCCAAAATAAATATATTTCATTTTTCAATAAAGAAATCATTATTTTCAGGAAGATAAACATGTTAGTTATGAAATAAAAGACTCTTCATGGGTAATTTATTCTGGTACCACCACCATTTCACTTCCCTAAGTTATTTCTTCTCACCTTACACTCTATGTAGTTACATATTTTTTAATATTGTAAATTATGGTTCATCCAAAATCACTGGTATTCATAATATTTTTCTAGAGACAAATATTGAATGAAGATTAGTGTTAAAGGATTTGAGGAATGTTATGAAAATTCACCTCATTATAATATCAACTAGAATGATTAGTGGTGATATATATTTCAATACCTTTAGTGATGGTAAATGTAATATTACCAAATGTAGCTAGGAAATTGAAAAATCAAACATATATACTTCTATTTACCTCATAGATTCTAAACCTTCTAGGGTAGATATCAATACATCTAGAGAAGAGGTTCTTATTGATGTTTTCATTAGGAAACTAGGTTAAATTAGTGATATAGGAATCAAAATTATATTTAATAATGATCTCTTACCAAGAATAAATGGTATATAATTGGATACTTGGGTTTAATTCATCAGGGAAAACAACATAAAGAATCATTTCATTGGTTGTTTACCCTAAAAAAATAAAATATTTTATATTTTATCAAAAATGATATCTCCATGATGAGCACTAATTATATGGGAGTTTTTCTTTATTTTTTTTACCTTTATAGATGATCATTCTAGAACATTTTGGGCCTTTTCTTTAAAAACTAACAATCCTGTGTCAGATGTATTAAACTAGTTTCATGTGAAGTTGGAAAGAGAAATATGTACATGATTACAGTTTTTTTGAGTAGAACATAGAAAAGACAATCGTGGTACACTTGAGGAATAATAAATTAGTCTTGATATTAGGATAAAAAAATCATTACCAAAGACACCTCAGCATACTGATGTTTCTGGGATGATGAAGGAGACAATTTTTTAGAGAGTTGGCTCAAATCTATCAAATGAGAAGCTTCCAAAAAACATTTTTTGGAAGAAATGTGGACATAATTTGATCTTATAAACCTTTATCCATTAGTTTCACTAAACTATAAAATTCATGAACATTTTGGGATAGGAAAATATGTTTCATACAAACACATTAGAGTATTTGGATGTACCTAATTGGTTCACATCTCCAAAGATAAATGGGTAAAGATAAACGGAAAAGAAATGTAGTGTATCTTTTTTGGATATGCTCATGAGATGTTTGGATACTGAATTGGGGTCCTATAAGTAAGAGGATCATAAAAAGTGGAGATACAGAGTTTCTTTAGGATAAAACGGTTGACAATTTTGAGGGGATAGAAAATTTGGAGAAGTATTGATCTAAGTAAATTATTGTCAATATGAATCCAATCTCACTAACATCAATTCCAAATATTGTGAGAGAGATACGTGACATTGATGATAAAGAACTACCAGGTAATATGTATCCATATATAGATACTTCTCATTTATTGGATATTCTATAATAGATTACCCTTGAAGCATGGTTGAATTGATCCCCCAGAAAATAGCAACTGTGCTATAGATACTCACCTCAAGAGTATGTGATGCTCACTAACATTGAAGAATCATAAATTTATGATGATGAAATTAGAAGTAATCATAACATGGAATGTAAATATACCTCACAATAAAATATTATATCTTTACCCAATAACTATAATTTTATTTAGTGAAGCTCCCATATGGAAAGAATGAAATTAATAAAAAGTGGGTGTATAGACTTTAAGGAGAAGATGTAATCTCACATTATTCATACATATTCATAATGGTTGTGAAGGGATTTAGTCTAGTGAAAGGTAATGAAAATATAGTATGAAAACTTAATAAAATTTATATGGTTTTACATAGGTACCAAGGAAATTCTATAGAAACTTTGACACATTCATGATGAAAAATGAGTATGGGAGGACAATTATAGATCTCTTAGTTTTCATGATACTATTTTCTTGTAGTGATTGCCTTATTGTTTTCATTATGTTGATGATATATTGATTATTGGATGATATATCACCATGATTTATAGGTTAAATAAGGATTTGAAAAATTCAATTAAAATGAAGGACTTGGGAGATGCTAACTAGATTATTGGATTGACTATTACCCATGATATGTGGAATCACATGATATGGATATCATAGGAGTGGTACATTGAGAAGATTCATAAAACAATAAATAAGATAAATGTGAAAATAGTTATAACTTCAAATGAGAGTCATTTTAGGCTCATAAAAAGTCAATTTCCTTTGAAAATAGTGGATAAAGTGGAGTTGGAAATTGATTATTATTAGTTAGTAGTTGGATGACTTATTTATGTCATGGTGTGTACCAACCCAGAAATTGATCACATTGTTGGTGTTGTCAATAGATTATTATCAAATATAGTAAAGGATGATTTAACGTGGTAAAATGAATATTTAGGTATTTTTGAGTTACATAAATTCATTGATTATGGTTTTTGAAGAAATAAACTTTTTTTAGAAGGATACACAGATACAGATATTGTTAGAGATGTTGACATGATAAAATCAATATCTAGGTACCTGATATCATTATTAGGGGTAGTAACCTTATGTAAATCACTAATTCATAATTATTTTCATTATCATCCACATATGATTATTATAATGTTGTTACTAAAGGCTACAAGGTGTTTCTGTTGATGAAGATGTTCTTTCTGGAGCTGGGATAGTGTCAGACCAATTATATTCTCTATTGTGATAATCATAACATTATTCATCTTAATAAGAACCCCATAATTCATTCTAGATCCTACGAAATGTTCTGATATACTAATGGATTTGAAATGTGTTGAAAGAAATATTTTTTAATGTTAATAAAATCCACACCAAGGATAATGGGTCCGACATGATGGAAATAATACTACCAAAAAAGAAGTTAGAAGCCTGAAAGTAGATTGTAGGTCTAGATTCTACCCAAAATTGGTTGTGAGGGGGAGATTTGTGGCAGCCATTCCCAATCTAGTAAGTGGTTTAAATTATTATTATTTTTGTAGGACAATATTTCTAATTTTGTAAACCAATCCAATAGTATACATTGTAAGAACAAAGAACAATGGCAGGAGAAAAATCAAGCTTTAATGAACAACCAAATTCACCCTTGGATCTTCAATTAACATTGATCTATAAAAATAGATTTATTCTCCTTTAATTTTAATTGGGTTTGAACCTCTAAAATTTCAACTAAAGAGAAATAATATAATGTACCCTTTCTCCCATGTACGTAGGCACATTGTCAAACAATATTAATCCCTTCATGGTCTTCCTTTATTTCATGTTTTTTAATCTATTTTTTTGGTAAGGAGGTATGCTTCCCTAAAAGATTACTTTTTTAATGGATACAAATCCCTTATATATTAAATCTCCCTCAATCCTAATCAATGTTTTTTTACTTCCTTTGGAATCTTATACAATTATCTTCACAATGGATGGGGTTTCATTTATAATCTTTACCATGGATCATTCATGTGATGGGTACAACGATATATCATTTTACGTCTGGTTGAGGATGTTGGTCATGGATTCTTGAAGGTTTATGTTGTCAAGATTTTGGTATATCTCCATTATAATATACTTTATTAAGTATATCCACTAGTCTGAAGATGGAATGGTCCAGACCCATTCACATCTGACTATTCAGGCTATTCCATTTTCACATATGTTGGTTTTATGATTTCATCTATATTCTATGGAATGTTTTCTTGAGAAGTTCCTATATTTTTACCATTTTAATACATTTAATTTGGGACATTGTTTTAATGATGATTACTGTGACTTTTGTTCATGGTAGTTCTTTCGCTTTTATATTTGGAAACCTTATCCCTGTTGATTTTTCATGATTTCATTTCTTGGTGGTTATTATGTTATATCACACACATCAGTACAGTTTTCCTTTGTAACATCATGACCCCAGAATCCAGGATCTGGTGCATTATTTTAATACATTGGCATGATTACAAGGAATCAAGTCCTAAAGGACCGAATAGTTTATTAGTCTTGGAAAAGAGGTACATACATAAGTTCTGCATTACAACTTGAAAAGATAAACAAAACTGATTTATTCCATTAGAAAAATCCAATCTTCCAAGATTATTCTTACAATTCACTCATAACTAACTTCTTCATATCCTGGGAAAATGAAACATGAGAAACGGGTGATCTCAGATGCTCAGTAAGGATAACATTATAGGAGAAACTTTTATAAATATGAATATCCATTTAAGGTAGTGTATATGACTAGAACAAAAGCCTTTTAAAATTTAACTTCAACATAATATGGAAAAGATAAAATGAAATAATTTCATTTACTTATTCACTTGGATATTCTACTAGTCGAATAATCACATGAAATATCAATAAGAACTTTTATAATAATGGAATGCATAATGTCATACTATCATATCCACATAGTCAAATCTGTGTGCCAAGACTACAAATAAGATTTTTTCAAGGCCTTGTGCCAAGACACTAGTTTGTCTCATGAGACCTACCGATGCATCGAGGAGCTATAGCAGACTCCACCCATCACATACTAATTCAAATGCATTCCTCATATGAAAATTTTGAAACATAACATAAACATTCTTATTAAAATTAGCATACGAAATGTCAATACTTTATCCACAAACCATGAATGGTATAAAAATAGCACATTCGAAGTCAAACATAACTCATTAAATACAGTATGGAAGATTTTATTGTAATTGATTTTTAGAGACCCATATCTTGACGTACATGGACATTACATTACTTTTGCGGAATACTTAGTACATAACAAAAACACACACACAAGGACCGTAATAGTTTATTGTCTTTGGAAACTCGAAATATAATCTTCTAATCGTGGTTGAAGATCTTAAACATCTCCCTTAAAGATTTTCCCTTTTTTTTACCTAAAACCTTTCTTTATATCCTGGGGAAAAGAAAACATAAAAGGGTGAGCTCAAATTCTCAGTAAGGGTAAAAAAAAGAAAAATCAATCACATCATATTCATAAGAACATAACATTTTGGAAATCTTAACCTGAAAAATAGATCATAATATCATAACATGGGATAAATCATAGTAGTGAAATGAAATCCCATTAATCATAACTTAAAACATGAAACTTTGTGGCATACACACATAATCATAGAGAATAATATCTTATTAGTCAAGACTCATTGCCAAGACTATCTTAGTGGACAAAGTCTATTTCTGAACCGAGTCACCCTCGTTTCAGTCCTGTTTCACTGAACCGGTATAACCTACCGTTCCAGCCATGTCTATCTCATGAGATATAAAATCTTTACCCAATGCATTGTAGGGAGATATAGGTCCCACCCATCTCATAATGATACCATTCTTATGTGTGCCACAAAATCATAAACCATACATCATAGCATAACCCATGTAATAAAAATGGGATTCTTAAACAACATGACATCATAAAACAATTCATAGAAGATAAAGGAATTCATAAAAATATTTCCATTACAATATAATCAAATCCATGTAATAATAGGGATATAAACATAACCCTTTATTATCTTAGATGGAAAATAATTTTCATAAAACACTTGAACTCCATTGTTGAGGAAAATATTTTTTCTACTTCAAAAACATTTTCCTTTCTTAACATGTCTTACAATTTTAAACTAAAAGAATTTGATTAAAAATAAACTTGAAAACTTGTAAAGGAAACTTCTTTTAAATAATTTTTTAAACATCCATTCAGGTCGTATAAGTTAAAAAATCATTCTTCTCGTACTTTTTTCGGAAAAGTCAAAAAGTACCTCGTACGAAAAATGACAAAAGATTCCTTTCATATATTTTACCAAAAACTCACCAAAGGGTAAAATTAAATTTAAACAATTGTAGGAGGACATAAATAACAATACATATTTAGGAAACATGGATGTGGATGATAAATATTCCCCAGTGAATTCTGAAGTATAAACAATCTCGGATAAAAATTGAGATTGTGAGATTTTCCCTTACCTTAGGTCTGTTTTGCTTCGTAAGTGTCCGAACCTCCTATATAATGATTTAAATAATGTCATTAACTTATTAAAGAATCATATTCATTGTTATTATATCATATATGGTTCACTTATGACTTTATATTACCCGTTCTTTTGTAAATTCCATGTTAAAGAAGCGTTTTGGGTAAAATCGTTTCATTTATCGTAGGTGTTTGGACTTCTTGTTCTTGACATTATTATTAATTATATCATGATTTACTTATTTCCAGAATATAAAACATGATTTATATATCATATATATTCATTATATATATATATATAATAGATAGATAAATGAAATGAAACACACCATTCATGGAGACGGTAGTCCGTAAGTACGCATGAACGTTGTTTTCCTTTCCTTATTGTCATGAATGGAAGTAAGTAAATGACATACATATATATATATACATAAATCCAGTAGATTTAACATGTCATATATTTCATTATTATTCATTATATATACTTTATAATCATTCATGAATGGTTAATGTGAAGAATGAATCTCATCGCATCGTGGAGACGGTAGTCCGTACGTACGCACGAGCGATGATATCGTTCTCATGATCGTGAAGTTTTGTTGAAGTGTATGTATACTATTTTAGTATCAATATCACTTTATAATAATCATATATAGTTACTCATTACACCATTATACCCATCCAATTAAGGTGGTGGCGGAAAATAGATTACACTACGGCGTGGAGACGGTATTCAGTACGTACGCATGCGCGGTGATTTCCTTTTTCCGTAGGATGGATAGAAGGTTAATTAGAGTTGTTTCATATTTATAATAACATATCAGTATATATGAAATACTGATGTTATTACTTTATCATTAAACAACTAAATAATAATAAGTTGAAGAAGAAAGAAATTGAAAAAGATCGGTAATGGATATTACCTCCTTTTGACGCGCCTTTTCTTAACCTCCAGTTAAGGAACTAAGGATGGTCTTTGAAGAATACCAGGACCTCTAGGATGATACTAGGGAAGTGGAGAATATATTTTGGCAGGGTTTGGACGAGCTTGAATTCTCAAATTGGTGTGAGGAGGAGAGGGAGGAGGTGCCCTTTTATAAGGGAGGAGAGGGGCACCTTTGGGAAAACTAAAAATATTATTTTATTATAAAGTCATGTTCGGTTTTAAATAGCTCCAAATTGATATATTTAGAAGCTAAGGTGGGGATGGGTCGAAAATCTCTCATAAAATAGAATTTAGACAAGTTTAGGTATCAATTGTAACCTTATCATTTAGATTTAACTTTAAGTTAGATGATTTAACTTTTACCGTGTCTTCTTGTTTTCTTACACTATAATGTTAATAAACTTATTATATCAAGCCAAAAGAACCCCAAGTTGTTTATTATTAATATATATATCCTTATATAAGTCATTTGGACAAACCTTATATTTTTAGGAATTAAATAACAATTAATAATATAATATTTGTTTTAAAAACTAATTTATGTCAATTTTGACACTATTTGGTACATGATTTTTATGAAATTCATAACAGACTGATAAGTTCGAAAAACATTACTTATATCAACAATAACATGTAATATTAACCTAGAAAATTAATTTAAGTTATAAAAAGTCTCAAATTACATTTATTTGGGCATTTATAGCATCAATTATGTCAATATTTCATTAATAAGACAATTACTGCATCATCTTTGTGTCACAATAAATGATAATTATTTAATCCCTAAAAATTCTAAATAAATTCCTATGATGTATATAATTGTATTATATTTCTTTATACTATTCAGTTTCGAAGTTTCATGAAGTTTATCACTATATTAAAATTATTATACTTATAAGATTTAAGAAAGTGACATGTTGTCACATTCTTTGGTTTTAATAATAATTAAATTATTTTCATTGAAAAAATTTAATTAAATGAATCTAATCCGACCCTTAGGTGATATGGGTCTACTTTTAGTCATCCAATAGGATTTTGAAATTTGTTAGGGTAATTTTAAAATATTATATTTACCCTTAATTACCCGATTTACCTTTAACTATGGTAAATAAAATTTACCGTAGTTACTATTCATAATTTACCAAAAATAAAAAGTAGCTTATTAACATAATTTGGATCCACTGATTCCAAATATGGAATCCATTTTTCCAAATTCAATACACAAAAGTTTTAGAAATTAAATTAAAATTAATCTCGTTGTCGAAAGAAAACGGGGTTTTCTTTAAAACATTGCAAAAGATTGAATTGATTTAACCTACGAATTCAAGATAAAATCAATGATAATGACATAAATTATATTAAATGGTAAAAATATATTCTATTTACACGTTAAAACCATTAAATATTATAATTTAACCACATAAAGTATTACGATGAAAAAAGTTGTTTTAATTTAAAATATAGCGTGTTTTTACTATTCATTAAAATATGAAAGTTATCGGAAAAATATCAAAACTTTATCTAATGTAAATTTTTATATCCTGACTCAAAAGAAGAATTTTATTTTGTTAAATTTAACTTATAAACATGTCAAAAACTAGATTTAAAGTTGGTGCGCCATCAAAAGGCGGCGAAACTGCATTTTTTTGAAAAATACTTATTTTACCCGAAAAATTTATTTTGTTCTTATACCATGTTCTAGAAATGTGTAAGATGAATAATAATGTTATAAAATTTAAAATTTAGTTAACACTATTCATAACGTCTAGTTCATAACAATATTATAATAATATATCGTTGTTTAGTAAAACCCGGTATTGCGTACAACACACGCTATCAAGGAAGGTCGTGATTGCGTGTAATGCAAGCCAAGTCAAGGTTGCGTGCTGTGCAAAAATCCTTCATTGTTTTGTATAACATAATCCAACCATATTTCATTTATACATTGAATATATATATATATATACTCAATGTTGGGTAGAATAACTATTATCAAAATTGTGTGTAACACCATCCAAGAATAGGGTTGCGTATACTGCAAGCTAATACGGTGTTGTGTATAGTGCAAGGTAATCTTGGTGTAGCATACAACACAAGACATTAATGAAATTAAAAGTATATTTTTCATAAAATCTCGGGGTGTTACATGATTAACCTCAATCGATAATAATGAATGATATTGACATAGATGAAAATAATCATCAAAACTATTTGAGAGAAATACCCCCCTTTTTCCTTGAAAACATTTAAAAGTATCACTATTTATCAAGAATCCATTTAAAATAGATTTTTGAATCAAAGTGTCACATACCACTTTGAAGCTTTGAAAATGAATTTTAATTTTAAAACATTAATGTCCATATAAATAAATCCTTAAACCCATTTTTAAAACATGGACATTAATGAGAATTATTTAGAAGAATAAATCTTTAAAACATTTAAATGGCATTTTAGTTATAGTTCCTAACCAAAAGAGAGACACATGAATAAGAATAATTGAGGTAATAAAAACTTTTTAATATCATGAGAATAAAGGGATTCATGATATACTATGTCAAAGTACATTATATACACCATATAAAATTGATTTGGTGTATAACAATAAAAAAGTCTCAATGGAATGTAAATTGAGATGAAATCTTTTATAAATACTGTATCCTTAGGTTAGGGATAAATAAACGACATAATTATGTGTGAAAAATATAAATACACTCAATATGATTTTATATTAATTGTAAATCAATCAGAGGACATTCAGACATATTCTTGTAAAAACAACACCAATGAATTGGATATTTAACTCAACAAATGGAGATTGAGTTAAAATTACTCTTATCAAGTTCATATCGATTGATTGAGAATTTATAAACAGAGTGATTATGTGCATCCAAAATATATCCACATAATGGGGAGTGGAAGTTTTGACATAAGAAAATGAATAGTGATTCCACACAAAATCTTGGAGTAAAATAATCAATGAAGTATGTGTAAAGCCGAATGAGTGGAAATTGAAATTTGAAATTCCCTTATTAATTTGGTAACTTATGAAACATACACCCATGGAATATAGATCATAAAATGGTGATTTAAATATCCATAAATTAAAGTATATTAAAAAATTAATACAATCATGGTCAGTACACCACATGCAAAAAATAAGTGGTGAACAATGGAAATCTCACAGAATTAAAAGTGAGATAAGAAACCCATTACCTCCTGTCTGACTTGACCCGTTCGTTCTTTAATATCCATAATAATAAACTAAAGTTAATTTCTACATGATTAAGAAACTTTTTAAAGTTTATTATTCCTTTTATATCACTTATTACCATGTTATAAACATTATTTAATCATTCAAGTTAATAATGGTCGTTTTGTCAATATTTGGTATTTGAGTAAAATAATGAACACCTTATATTTACAAGTTATCCATGTGGTCAATGGTCCATTATATCCAAAATGATATTAATTATTTAGATATCATATATATCATATATATCATATATATCCATTATATATATATTTATAACAGTACGTATCATATAGAGGTAAGAAATGAAATGCAGCATTCATGGAGACGGTAAGACGTACGTACGCATGAACGCTAATTTCATTTGTATTTCTTATTTTAATGGAATTAAAACATAATGATACATAAGTATATAATAATTAAAGTATAATATAATATATAATATCATTAAATCTATCCTTTATATGTCCAACATAAGGCAGGAATAGGTCATATCATGTTGAGGGGACGGTAGTCCGCACTTCACCAAATGAAATTATCGTGTTTTACCCATAATGGAAACCATAATATAATGATATAAATGGAAAATAAACAAGAATAAATAAAATATAAACATAATATATATATCATATATATAAATATAATTACATATTAATAGCCACCATGAGAGGCGGTAGGAGATAATCAAACAATCATCATTTCGTGAGGTGTTAGTTTCCATCCACAGAAATAGTATGTTCTTCACCCATTAGATGGAGGTGTGTGTTAGTGTAGTTAGAATCCTTCTTATAAAAACAACCTAGTATATTGAGGATACTGTTTTTGTTATAAAATAAAATAATAAAAAGATTTTAGGGGTTGGAAAAGTAAAACAAAATAAAACAAAAGAATTTAAGAGAAATTGTTACCTTTAATTTGGGTAACTCACTTTGGTTTGAACCAAAATGGTTTGTTGAAGTGCCTTCTGCATAAGGTAAGGATTATAGGAGGAGTATAGGGATATAGTGATCTTAATTGGGCAGAGTTTGGATGAGCCAAAAGGCTTGAGAGGTGTGAGGAATTGGATAGAAATGGTCTCCTTTTCTAAGGGGGGGAGGGGCTCTTTAGGAAAGTGGGAAAATATTATTTTATTATATAATGATATTCAGTTTCTAAAGGTCCAAAAATAATTAAAGTTGAATATAAGATTACTAATGGTTGAAATAAATTCATCCAATAAGAATTGGACCGGTTTTGGTTGTTATTTTAATATTTATAATCTTATTTAATTAAATAATTTATTAATGAGTTAAATACTGATTCATTATTGAGTCATAAATAATTTAATTTATTCGATTTCTAAAAATTATGAAACAAACACCATGATGTAGGAAATATTTTTATTTTTCCAATGAATCATTATAGTCAGAAAAAAACTTATATAACACCAAGTAAAAATAAATTTACAAAGAGATATTTGTTTATGTCATTTTTGTCTTCACTTTAAATTAATTAATCTAAATTGTAAATATCACTCCCAGGTGGCTCCATGGGGTCCCAAAATCGACCCAAGGATGCCCTTAGTCGTCCTTGACTCATCAAATAAGGTTAGGACAAGTGTTAATGTAATTTTGAATAATTATAATATTCTTTTTACCTTGAATTACCCTATTTACCTTTAACCACGGTAAATAAAAGTAAAAAGTTATTATTCACTAAAAATTATTTTCATCTTATTGAACCACATTTTACTTCTTCATATTAACCGTGTCTCTGGGGTTTCTGAAATTCAAATCACATAAGTGGTAAAATTTCATTTAAATGAAAAAGTCAGTTTTTTAACAACTACTAAGTGGTTTCACTATTCATCAAAAATTGAAGTTTTTCCGAAAAATACCAAAACATTATCCTAATCTTTATTTGATATTACAAATTGAAAAATGATATCTATTTTTCTAAATTCAAAACATAAAAGTGGCATTAATTAGTTAAAAGTAAATTTTCGTTGTTAATACAAATAGCGTGTTTTTAGGAAATAATAACTATCAAAAGATTGACACATGTTTATTTCCAATTTCAAAGTGAAATTAATTCTGATGACGAACATTGGATTAAATGGTAAAAATATTTTCTAATTAAACATTAAAACCAATTAAAAAGATAATTTAACCATATAAATACATTATATTAAAACAAAGTTTTGAATTAAAATACAATATATTTCACTATTCATTAAAATGAACTTTATCGGAAAAATTCCAAAAATTTACACAAAGTAAATTTTGATGTCCCCATTATAAAGAAAGACTTTATTTAGTAAAATAGAATTTATTAATGTGACGAAAACTATATTTAACGAGGGTTCTCTGTTAAAAGGCGGTAAATCGACCTTTTAATGTAAATTATGCTTGAAATTAGATTCATTCATGTTTTAAGCCTCTAAATTTTATTGGATAAATGTAAATATATTTAACAAACATGTATAATAATATTGTAGTTAGTTTTGTTCATTCCCACCAATACAACAGCTAGGAGTCGACTTCCATTTAAAATAATAATATTATATTATTAGTGTGCAACGTAAGATTTCAAAGAAACCCGTTGTTGTGTATCGGGTACACTATCGAACATAGAAACCCATTTAAAGTAAAATTAATATTTAGTTCAAAAATATTAATAAATATGAAATATGCCTTTTTTACTTGGGATGTTATATCCTTCCCCCCCCCCCTTTTGGGAATTGTTTCATCGCAATTTTAAAACTGGGTTATGAAACTTCATTAAAAGTCCCACATCGAAAAAAGAGTCAATAAAACTATCACTTTAAAATAAAGAAAGAGAAAGAAAACGGTTACCGAGATAACCCATACTAGGATTCCGTGTAGGAAAACATGGATATGGATGATAAACTAAGTGTAAATTTATGATGGAGAGGGATAGAAAACATGATTAGGAGAAAGTTGACAGCAAGAGAATTATAAACTTATGATGGGATAAATGGTCATTAGTTTTCCAGTAGGAAAAGTAAACGGATAATGTTTTTTTGTTTTAAGTTCCATTTAATAAAGTTAAGGAATTTATTTAAGAGATTTACTAAGAACATAAAGAGATATACTTACTTTTTAAGTATATTTTCATTCTTTAATAAATTTCTACCACCAACTCATCTTTTTTTTCAAACGATGAGTATTCAAGATGACTTGGTCACACCAGAAGATCTAGAATCAAATTTTAGAGAATCACATGATCCAAAAAAGATAAACAATATATTTACCTTGTATTTAGAGATTAACCACCACCAAAATGGTCAGTACAAGATCAGATGATCCCCAAAAAGGATAATCCATTAGAGAAAGAAATACTAATATTAATTTCTAAATTTAAACCAACAATACCCAATGTTCAATAAATACCATTCAATAAAAATTTCTCCTTAAAATTCATCAATATAATCTAAACTAATTCTCAAACCCAAAACATAGACGAATTTGATTACACAGTCTTCCGCGTTAAATTGTATCTGTAAAAGACATCAACTACTCTTAAAGTCACATACATAAAAGTAATTAACCTAATCACATATTCATTATTATATGTTAATCATTTCCATTAATAACCCAAATCACTATAAATCCACAATAAAAACATATAAAAAAATCCACCATTACTCCTCAAATGAAATCTCATTGTATTCTATTTTTCTTGGACATATAGTGTTCCCAACAAAGCGAACGTCTTCCAAATAACATTTATCACTTAATCACCAAATAATTTTTCTATACTAAGGGTATTCATTTGATAAGACATAAGACCTCAAATCAACATATTATTGATCAATAAAATCATTTAACTAAAAATGATTATTCACACTAACCAGGACTTCACGTAGTCCAGTGGTAAGAGATAAATCCCAATCGCACTCTGGTTGTGGGTTCAATTCCCACAGCTTTGTCCGATATGATGGGTTCTCACACGGTCTGCGTGTTGTCCTTTTTCAAAAACTATATTTTATAACATTAACAAAATGAGATAAATTCCTCAAAATAACCATAACATAATTTAACCACAAATGTTATCTCATAACATTCATTTTCATCCCAAAATATAATAACTTGTAATTTCCTCAAACCCAATGATCATATAAAACCAAATGGATATTTATAACTATATCCACAAGAGAAAAGATAATTATTCCTCAAATATAATTTTTACATGACAAACTACATGGTTACAAATACAAGAGAAAATTATTCCAAAGTAATCCCATCAACAAGGAGCGCTAATACTTTTAAACATTTCTCCAACCATTTATTTCTACATAGCTTCTTCATTGATCAAAAAAATATCCTATAGAATAAGGAATTCACTCGGGTAATGGCCAAGTCACCTACATTTATGTAAAATGACAGTAAATGGTTTATTATGACCATTTTTATTTTCTTCCATAGTACTCTTCATTTTTCCTCAGAAATTGTTCACTTTATGTCCTTCTTTCCCACACGTAAAGCATTTATTTTTTCCATTGAGACACTTTCCTGGGTGTCTCCTTCCACATTTCTTACATGATGGAAATTGAGGATTCTTTTCTCCATGGTCTTCACTGCTGGAGCTCTTATCATTCATCACCTTTCTCTTCTTTTTTGAGTCTGGGAGTGTAATGTCTCGAATTTTCGATACTTATTTTTTTTAAAATATGTGGGAATTATTTCGAGACTAGTCTTCAAGACGGAGTGCAGTTCCGAGGCCCGGTGAGCTCGAAACAAATGATTGAATTTAATTAAATAATTAAATAATGCACGCATGAGGTTTTCCTAAAAAGTGGGATAACTCCCGAACAGGTGCTCAGATCAGAAATATGAGGGCACCATTGCGTTCAGAACAATGATTTTACCTCAAGTGAGGCCTAACATCGTCCAGTGTAGGTCGATGGTGAAATCTAGTTTTTGGACATAAAAGTAATAAAATATTTAATAAAAATATTTTATTCTGCAGTGAAATATTTTTAAATCTTTTGAAACAGATATCTTTTATCATTTTTAAATAAAGGCTTGCATAGTGGTCCAGGGTTATAAACCCCATAACCCAGAAACCCTTGGCGGCTGTGGAGGCTCTGGAGAAAATCTCCCTATGCGGTGATGACGTTCTTGACGATTTTCGCTGGCGACAACGACGCGGTGACCAGATCTTCACCAACGAATGCCGCAGATCCAGGTAGGATGTTTTTTCTTGTTTCCTTTCCCCGTTCTTGATTCCTACGATGAACACAGACTAATTTGCGAACAGAGTAGCCCACGGATCGATCGTTTTGTGGGCGGGTGAGATTTGGGGTTTTATCGAGAGATCCAATACTCGAGATTAAAATTTGTTGATTATTTTGGTTTTGATCTAGCGGTGATGAACCTGGATTGTCACGAACAATGATTGAGGTTTTTCCCTCTTGTTCGATTATTTGTATTTTTTTCTCCTGCACGTTCTTCATTGCGGTCTACGCGTTCTTGGAGGAAATCAATAATTGCGCATTTGTTTGTTGGCGCAACGATCTGAGACTGTAGATCCAACCCCGGAGAAATTTCACGGAGGTTCGATGACGGTTTCGGCGGACGATTTGAACCGGATCGAGAGATATTATTTTTCAGGCGTTTTTCTTCGGATGGATCGTTCGAGGTTTATGATCCGATTTAGGGACCAAAATCACCCATTTCGGTGTTCGTAAGATGAAAAGAACCAACCCTTGGAGTAACGGGATGAACGGACCAGAAAACGTGGATCCGGATGATCAGCCGCGGCGTGAGGAGGAAGATGGAGTTTCTGGAAAAATCATGACTACACGGCGTGTAGTATGGGCTACACGGCCTGTGTTCGTCAGCGGACCACCTGGCGTGTACTCCGGGAGTACACGGACATGGGTTGGGTACACGGCCAAGGACATGGCGTGTATACCCCTCCCCGGCCAAACCCGGCCAGATACATTGGATACCCCATGTGCTGGTACATGGGCAGGTGACACGGAGAGAGACCATGCATGGGTACATGACCAGCGTACACGAAGTGAGCCCTAGGTGCTCATACACGACGTGTGATTCTTCTATATGTCGTGTAGTTACTTTCTATATGATGAGACAAATTACACATGCCGTTTACATGGGCATTACCCGGAGTCAAGGAACATGACGTGTGATTCTTCTACACGTCATGTAGTTGAGTTTTACACAGCTTGAATGCATGACATGGGCCATTTACATGGGCAATACCCAGGGTCATGTAACACGGTGTGTAACCATACTACACACCGTGTAACCAATTTTACATGGCTTGAGCCAATTTCCTTCTGTGACTTGGGCTAGTTTCCTTAGGGTTCATCCCCTTGTTCTTTCTCCTGAATGTTCTCGGAATCATTTTCTACATATAGGAGTATGATCCCTTCATTAGGACTTCCTGAATAGAGTTGCTGGAGTCCCCTCTGTGAGACTTAGATCTGGATCCTCTATTCATTCCTAGAACCCTAGGTAGAGTTCTTGGTATCGACGTGACCAACTTTACTTGGGCGTCAATCCTCTTCTTAGAGGGTAAGCTCAGACTGAGTTGTCAGAATCACCCCATGACTTGGTGTTGATCCTCATCTGAGAATCATGTCCTCAAAGTACTTGTGGAGTGTTTTCTCTTGGAATGTGTACTTCGTATCTCTCTCTTCAGACCTAGGAGTGTGTTCTCTCAGTTGCATGTTTAGTGGAATCTTTGAGTTGGATCTTAGTGGTGGTTTCGAAATGGTCTTTTGTGTATGAGTATATATAGATATTATTTTTATATGTTCTGTAGACATATTTTGTGTAGAGCTGTATATATCTTTCTTTTTGTGGTATTTCCCTTGTTGTATTCCTTTGAGGTTTTGGGTTGTCCTATTGGGTATTGTTATACTCACCCCTACATGGGCTTTGCTCGCACGTGTCTTGTCTTGTGCAGACGAGTGAGCCTTTGACAGGATTCTAGGCAGACCAAGACTGGATGGTACTCAGTGAGATCAGACAGGTCGAGGTGTGTTCCTACGGCTACAGATTTCAGTCCCACCACCTTTCTTTACAGGTTGGACTTTGTTACGGACTCTATTTTGGTGGTCTTGTACTTTTGGCCCAGGGTTTTACATTACTGTACTTTACTTTCCTGTCATACTCTGTTTCTTTGGGTTTTAGTGTATGCATGCATATTTTTTCTTTTAGTGGTTTTTACCTTTCATCTTTGTGGGATTGGAGATGTGTGTGCGTTTGTACAGGTTTATAGGTAATGCCTCTCATGTTAGTAGCATACCTACTCAGTGCTAGTCACCAGCCCCTGGCCTATTGGAGGCAGGATTGGGGAGTTGCGGCTTGGGCGCCACTGGGACAGGTCGTGACAGAGTGGTATCAGAGGTGGTCGGTTCAACCTTAGGACCGAGAGTCTGTGAGTTGGTTTGGGGCAACAGAGCTAAGTGTTTCGAGTTTGGATTTCAGGTCAGGGACCCCAGTGTTGGTGCGGGCGGCCGACATATCCATACACCAGGAATCTGATAACTTTCTTTTTGACTCGGAACATGAGAACACTAGTTGTAGGGGAAAATAATGGTACATGCATCATATATGAATGGGTTGTTGTTTCCCTGTCCTTCTTGAGTTTTCTCTCTGGATATATTCACTGACTATGATACATCTTGTTTATTTAACAGGATGCCTCCATGATGCGCACCCACTAGGATCCAGTAGATCGATCATGAGGATGACCCCCTCAGTGATAAAGCTTTGATTCAGGGACCAGATCAACATGTTTTACCATCGGGTGGTGTTCCAGTTATCTCTCCACCTGTGGAGTAGTGTTTAGTTCCTATTGTACCAGTGGATGAGGATCACATGATGAGTGCACTCCAGGAGTTTCAGTGACAAATACCACTTAGGTTTTGAGGTGAGCCTGACCCTCAGGCAGTAGAGGACTGGCTTGAGGTAGTGGCCAGAGTCTTCCGTTTGGTCAGGACACCAGCAGACCAGATGGTGATCCGGGCAGCGAGCCTTCTACAGAGCTCGGCAGGGCGATGGTGAAGGTTGGTTATCCAGACCCATGACGAGGCGACTCTTGCATGGTCGGATTTTGATCATATCTTCAGAGAGGAGTTTTCACCGGTTACCCTGAGAGCAGTACGTATATAGGAGCTTCTTCAGCTCCAGCAGGGAACCATGACAGTGGCTGACTATTCATCGAGGTTTATCGACCTTTCGTGGTACTCGATGGATATGGTTAGAGATCAGTACTTCAGAGCTCGGACTGTCGAGTGAGGCATGCATAGAGATATCTGATCTCGTATCATCCCAATGAGCATTCCAACTTATGCTGGGGTGTTCGAGCGGGCTTTGGTGGTTGAGAGCTTCTTGGTAGAGTAGAGACAACCGGCAGTTGTTAGTAGCGAGTGATCTATAGCAGAGACCTCGGCAGCAGGGAGCCGACGTCAGGGACCCAGGCGTGGGAGACGTTTTCAGAGGAGATCCCAGGATAGGGGATATGCCATAAAAGGTTCGTAGGGCACATCCAGCTAGCCTCGTGAGAGGCAATGCTACTCATGTGATGGCAAGGGACATCTCGCATGAGATTGTCCGACCCACCGTATTACTGACACAGGAGCAGTGGATGGACCACCGAGGAATAGGCAACGTGTGGAGTAGACAGATCTGTGGGGTAGCGGATGTGGTAGAGGAACTGGGAGAGCATCTGGAGGTGGTCGGCGTTTTGAACTTTTACCACCACCACCCCCAGGAGGTCCACCCCAGATTCAGGGAGCCGGTGGATAGAGGCAGGGACAGCTGCAGGCGGCAGAGGGATATGACCCAGGTACTCATGGAATGATTAGAGGTACAATCTGTGTCTTTTCTACTTTGGTTTCCATACTAATAGACACAAGTTCTAGTCATTCCTTTCTGCCTTCTTATCTTGTTCAAGACCTTGAGATTCCAGTTGAGCCATTGACTAGACCCTTACACTTAGAAACACCGACTGGAGAAGATTCAGAGATCACACACCTTTCCAGATAGTGTGACCTGACCCTTGGAGGAGAGAGTTTTGGTTGGAACCTCTTGGTGGTAGTGTCGAGGAATTACGATTTCATTCTTAGTATGGATTGGCTATCCATAGTTCATGCCCAGATCAACTGTTTTAGGCGAAGGGTGCGGTGTGTCCGCAGTGATGGAATGAGGTTCTCTTTTGTCGGTGAAAGAGAGACCCAGGCAGCGCAGGATGGACTCGTGCTTAGGAAGGTGCAACTGATATCCTATCATTTGGCTAGCCCATCCCTTGGCGCAGCAGATGTTATGAGTTTTGAGTTTTCGGCATTAGTGGCTGAGTACGAGGACGTCTTTCCGGAGGATGTCCCCGGACTACCTCCCCATCGGGAGATGGAATTCTGCATTGAGTTGCAACCCAGGACGACACCGATATCAGCATCAGTATATCGGATGGCTCCTGCAGAGCTTCGTGAGCTGAGGGTGCAGCTGGAAGACTTGTAGAAGAAGGGCTTCGTGAGACCCAGCATTTCACCCTGTGCAGCCCCAGTGTTGTTTTCCAAGAAGGTAGATAGGAGATTGAGGCTATGTGTGGATAACAGGTTCTTGAATCAGGTGACCTTGAAGAACCGGTATCCATTACTGAGGATCGATGACCTCTTTGACCAGTTTAGAGGGGCACGATGGTTATCAAAGGTTGATCAACGATCATGCTATCATCAATTGCGAGTACGGGATGAGGATATACCGAAGACGGCTTTCAGATGTCGTTACGGTCACTATGAGTAGTTGGTGATGCCCTTCGGCGTGACGAACGCCCCGGCAGCGTTCATGGGACTCATGAACCGGATCTTTCATACCTATCTAGATTGGTTCGTAGTGGTCTTCGTCGATGATATTATTGTGTACTCTGCGTCTGAGGAGGAGCACGTGAGACACCTAAGGATGGTTTTGGACACACTCCGAGAGCACCGGTTGTATGGGAAACTCTCGAAGTTTCAGTTCTGGATATAGGAGGTCCACTTTCTGGGACACATTATCTCAGGAGATGGTGTATCAGTGGACCCACCCAAGGTAGAGGCAGTGTTAGCATTGACGCCACCCTGGAGTGTGACGAAGGTGCGAAGTTTCCTTGGTTTGGAAGGCTCGTATCGGAGATTCATTCTTGATTTCTCCAGGATTTCATCACCCATGATAGATTTAACCCGAAAGGGGCAGCCTTTCGTGTGGACAAAGAGATGCCAGTAGGCTTTCCAGTAGTTGAGGAAGAGTCTGACGAGTGCCTCGATCTTGAGATTACAGGAGGACGGTGTCGAGTACGTAGTGTTCTGTGATGCATCCGGAACTGGTCTTGGTTGTGTCCTGATGCAGAGGCAAGCGGTGATTGCCTATGGATCACTCTAGTTGAGTCCCCATGAGTAGAACTATGTGACCCATTATCTTTAGTCGGCAGTGGTAGTCTTCGTGTTTAATATGTGGAGGCACTACCTGATGGGTGAGCGGTTTACCATCTACTCTGATCATGAGAGTCTCAGATATATCTTTTCTCAGAAGGATCTAAATTTAAGACAAAGGTGATGGCTTGAGTTTCTCCAGGATTATGACTTCGAGATTGTTTACACACCTGGGAAAGGGAATATTGTGGCAGATGCTCTTAGCAGGAAATTCAGTTCGCAGTTTCTGGTTGAGGCGACGAGGTAGTTGGCCTCCTTACAGTTATCCTTCATTGATAGAGATGAGGGATCAGGCATTCAATCGATGGTTGTTACTCCTCCACTCTTACAGGGAGTCAGGGAATCACATCGCGGGGATGCTAGCTATGAGACACTACGTGCTTAGATATCCATAGGTTATGCTGCTGATGGATATTCAGAAGTTTGGGAGCACATTGTTCTTTTTAGAGGGCGTACAATAGTACCAGTGACACTGTGGGAGGGGGTTCTGAGGGAGTTCCATACATCTTCTTTGGCGGTGCATCCAGGCATGGAAAAGATGTACAAGGACCTCCAACGTCAGTTCTGGTGGCCAGTAATAAAGAAGATTGTGGTAGATTTTGTTTCTCAGTGCCTTACTTGTCAGCAAGTAAAGGCTGAGCACCAGGTGCCAGCAGGTTTGACTCAGCACCTTGAGGTGCCAAAGTGGAAGTGGAATGGGATATCCATGGAC
This sequence comes from Viscum album, assembly GCA_963277665.1. NCBI lineage: Eukaryota > Viridiplantae > Streptophyta > Magnoliopsida > Santalales > Viscaceae > Viscum > Viscum album. The sequence continues at coordinate 1,698,556,846 of OY728155.1, forward strand.
TTCGTGACGGGTTTACCACACACGTCCAGGGGACACAATGACATCTGGTTGATCATTGACCGGCTCAGCAAGTCGACCCACTTCCTAGCCATAGAGGAGTAGAGTTCGGTAGAGAGCTTGGGATGCCTCTACATATAGGAGATAGTTCGACTTCATGGAGTTCCATCCATGATCGTCTTAGATCTTGATGCTCGTTTCACATCCTGGTTGTGTAAGGGATTACAAAAAGCTTTTTGGACTCAGTTATGCTTGATCATAGTGTTCCATCCTCAGACTGATGGTCAGACAGAGCAGACCATCCAGGTTTTGGAGGATATGCTTTGAGCTTACATACTTGACTTCAGTCATAACTGGGATGATCACCTACCACTGGTGGAATTTTCTTATAACCACAGTTATCATTCCACAATTGGTATGGCACCATTCGAGTCTCTACACGGGCGACCTTGCAGGTCACCACTTTGCTGGAATGACCCAGGAGAGTCAGCACTCATGGCCCCAGAGATGGTGAGAGCTACTACAGAGAAGGTGTAGATCATCCAGGATCGGATGAAGACTACACAGAGTCGGAAAAATTCTTATGCCGATAGGAGGTGGAGGCCCTTAGAGTTCGAGAAGGGAGACTATGTGTTCCTTCGGGTCTCACCTCGATGGGGATTACGGAAGATTGTCCAAGGCGGAAAGCTATCTCTGAGGTTCATCAGCCCTTTCCAGATTCTGAGTAGAGTTGGTGAGGTCGCGTATCGCTTGTCTCTACATCCTCATATGGACCGGGTACACAATGTCTTCCATGTGTTGTAGCTACGGAGGTATGTACATGATCCATCGCACGTCATCGACTGGGGAAAGCTGGACATCGATGATGGAGTGAACTTTGCTGAGTACCCAGTGGAGATCGAGGATTACCAGGAGAAGATCCTTCATGGGTGAGCTATTCCCTTGGTGTGTGTCTGGTGGCAGCATGGGAATCTCTAGGAGAGCGCGTGGGAGAGGGAGGCTCAGATTCATGTGTAGTACCCACATCTTTTTGAGTAGCCTTGTTTTGGATTTTTGGGGATGTAAAAGTTCTAAGTTGGGTGTGATGTAATGTATCATATTTTCCATAATAATTTTTTTAATATGTGGGAATTATTTTGGGACCAGTCTTCGAGACGGTGTGCAGTTCCGAGGCTCGGTGAGCCTGAAACAAATGTTTTAATTTAATTAAATAATTAAATAACTCACGCATGAGGTTTTCTTGAAAAGTGTGATAACTCCCTAATGGGTGCTTGGATCAGAAATCTGAGGTCACTGTTGCATTCAGAACATCGATTTCACTTTAGGCGAGGCCTAAAATAAGTCGGCGTAGGTCGGTGGTGAAATCTAGTTTTTGGACATAAGGGTAATAAAATATTTAATAAAAATATTTTATTCTGTAGCAAAATCTTTTTAAATATGTTGCAATAGATATCTTTTATCCTTTTTAAATAAAGTATTGCATAGGGGTCCAGGGTTACAAACCTCGTGACCCTGAAACCCTTGGCGGCTCTGGAGGCTCTAGAGAAAACCTCCCAATGTAGTGATGACGTTCTTGACGATTTTCACCGGGGACGATGATGCAGCGACCAAATCTTTTCCAAAGAACGTCGTAGATCCAGGTAGGATGTTTGATCTTGGTTCCTTTCCCCATTATTGATTCCTATGACGAAGGTGGACTAATCTGCGAACCGATTAGCCCATGGATCGATTGTTTTGCGGGCGGGTGTGATTTGGGGTTTTATCGAGAGATCCAATACTTGAGATTATAATCTATTGATTATTTTGGTTTTGATCTAATGGAGAGGAACATGGATCATCAGGAAAAATGATTGAGGTGTGTCCCTCTTGTTCGATTCTTTGTATTTTTTTCTCTCGTGCGTTCTCCATTGTGGTCTATGCGTTCTTGGAGTAAATCGATCTTTTCGTATTCATTTGTTGGTGCAACGATCCAAGATTGTAGATCCAACCCCGGAGCGATGTCACGAAGGTGCGATGATGGTTTCGGCAGACGATTCGGAGTGGATTGAGAGATATGAGTTTTTGGGAATTTTTCTTCTGAAGGATCGCTCGAGGTTTATGATCCGATTTAGGGACCAAAAACACCTGTTTCGGTGTTCGTATGATGAAACAAACCAACCCCTGTAGTAATGGGACGAATAGATGAGAAATTGTGGATCCGGAGGATCAGCCGCAGTGCGAGGAGGAATATAGAGTTTCTGGAAAAATCCTAACTACACGGTGTGTAGTATGGGCTACACAGCGTGTGTTCGTCGGCAGACCACCTGGCATGTACTCTGGGAGTACACGGACATGGGTTAGGTACACAGCCAAGGACACGTCTTGTATACCCCTCCCTGGCCAGACCCGGCCAGATACACGGGATACCCCATGTGCTGGTACACGGGCAGGAGACACGGATAGAGACCGTGTACGGGTACATGACCAACATACACAGAGTGAGCCCCAGGTGCTCGGAAATAGCGTGTGATTCTTCTACACGCCGTGTAGTTACTTTCTATACGATGATCCAAATGACATGGGCCGTTTACACGTGCAGTACCCAGAGTCAAGGAACACGGCGTGTGATTCTTCGACATGTCGTGTAGTTGAGATTTACACAGCTTGAACGGATGAAACGGGTTGTTTACATAGGCAGTACCCGGGGTCAAGGAACACAACGTGTAACCATACTACACGTCCTGTAACCAATTTTACATGGCTTGATCTGGTTTCCTTCTATGACTTGGGCTAGTTTCCTTAGGGTTCGTCCCCTTCGTCTTTATCCTGAAGGTTCCCAGTATCATTTCCTATATACAAGAGTATGATTCCTTCAGCAGGACTTCCTGAATAGAGTTGTTGGAATCCCCTCTGGGAGACTTAGGGTCAGATCCTCTATTCATTCCTCGAACCCTAGGTGGAGTTCTTGGTATCTACGTGACCAAATTTACCCAGGCACCGATCCTCTGCTTAGCGGGTTAGCTCAGACTGAGTTGTTAGAATCACCCCATGACTTGGTGGTGATCCTCGTCTGAGAATCATGTCCTCAAAGTAATTGTGGATTGTGTTCTCCTGGAATGAGTACTTCTTATCTCTCTCTTCGGACCTAAGAGTTTTTTCTCTCTGTTGAATGTTTAGTGGAATCTTTGAGTTGGATCTTAGTGGTGGTTTCGAAATGGTCGTTTGTATATGAGTATATCCGAATATTCTTGTTATATGTTCTGTAGGCATATTCTATATAGATCTAAATGTATCTTTCTTTTTGTGGTATTTCCCTTGTTGTATTCCTTTGTGGTTTCGAGGTGTCCTATGGGGTATTGTTATACTCACCCATGCATGGGATTTTCCCACACGTGTCATGTCTTGTGCAGACAAGCGAGCCTTTGATAGGATTCTAGGCGGACCAGGACCGGATGGTACTCAGTGAGATCAGAGAGGACGAGGTGTGTTCCTACAGCTACAGATTTCAGTCCCATCACATTTCTTTACAGGTTGGACTTTGTTACGGACTCTCTTTTGGTGGGCTTGTACTTTTGGACCAGTGGTTTACATTACTGTACTTTACCCTCTTGTCATACTCTGTTTGGTTGGGTTTTAGTTTATGCATGCTTCTTTTTTCCTTTTAGTGGTTTTTACCTTTCAGCTTTGTGGGATTGGAGATGTGTGTGTGTGTGTGTACAGGTTTATAGGAAATGTCTCCCATGTTAGTAGCATACCTACTCAGTGCTAGTCACCATCCCCTGGCCTATTGGAGGCAGGCTTGGGGAGTTGCGGCTCGGGCCCCACTGGGATGGTTTGTGATAGGGAGTTGATTAATATATATGTTCTTGATCATATTTTTGGGAAACTAATTTGGCCTGAACACTATATCTTTTACGCCTATCAAAATTCAATTATTTTGTTCATTTCCACCATCGTTCCCACCTTGTACATAATTCTCAAAGTTACTATGACTTCGTTGGAATCCATCCATTGACTAAAACCAGAAAATATTATGTGAGTAAGAATAGTCATAATATTATTTAGAAAATATCATCACACCTTATTTTCAATCAAGAACACCCTAGTATTAACCAAGGTTATTTATTCTCATCTTATATTAAAAATATTCAAATCAGTTTGTAAAGAAAATGTAAATTATCCTAAGCATATCCCCCAGAAGTGTCGTAACCAAGAGTGCAGCAAGGCCCGTTGTTATGCACCAGTTCCCGTTCAAGTCTAGCTTAAATTGGTGTTTTCAGGTTTTACCCCTAGGTACATCTATGCCAGAGCCGCCTCTACCTTCTCGTATCCATACAGGGATGTATTTCTTGGAAAAATCACAAAATCTCTACAATACCAAAATTTTAAGAAGTTATTCTATAATAATCCTCAAAGTCTATCTTAGGACTATGTGTTCTAATCAGAGTTAATCTAAATCTAGTTTCCAATGTATTTACTAAACTTCCTCTGATACCAACTGTAACGCCCCGACCCCAGAATCCAAGAGTCGGTGCATTATTTTAATACATTGGAATGATTACAAGGAATAAAGCCTTGAAAGAATAATAATTTTAGTAGTCTCGGAAATAAGATACATACATAAGTTCAACATTAAAACTTGAAAAGAAAAACTACACTAATTTATTCCATTAGAAATAACCAAGATTCTAATATTATTCCAAAAATTCACTCATAACTAACTTCTTCATATCCTGGGAAAATGAAACATGAGAAAGGGGTGATCTCAGATGCTCAGTAAGGATAACATTATAGCGGAAACTTTAATAAATAAGCATAAACATTTAAGGTAGTGTATAAGACTAGAACAAAAGCCTTTTAAACTTGAAATTCAGAATAATATGGAAATGATAAAATGAAACAATGCCATTTACTTATTTCCATGAATATTATACTAGTCGAATAATCACGTGAAATATCAATAACAACTTTCATAATTATAGAACACATAATTCCATACTCTCATATCCACATAGTCAAGGCCTTGTGCCAAGACTACAAATAAGATATTTTGAGGGCCTTGTGCCAAGACACTAGTTTCTCTCATGAGACTTACTGATGCATCGAGGAGCTATATCGGGCTCCACCCTTCACTTAATAAGCCCAATGAATTCCTCATATGAAAAGTTTGAGACATAACATAAACATTGGTATTAAAAGTAGCATATGAAATGTTAATACTTTATACACAAACCATGAATGGTATAAAAATAGCACATCCGCAGTCAAACATAACTCATTCAAAACAATATAAAAGATTGTATTGTAATGGATTAACCTCAATATAGAATAATGAAGGATATTTACATAGATGAAAATAATCATCAAAACTATTTGAGTGAAATACCCCCCCCCCCTTCCTTGAAAACATTTAAAAGTCTCACTATTTATCAAGAAGACATTTAAAATAGATTTTTGAATCAAAGTGTCCCATACCACTTTGAAGCTTTGAAAATTAATTTTAATTTTAAAACATTAATGTCCATATAAATAAATCCTTAAAACCATTTTTAAAAGATGTACATTAATGAAATGATTAAGAAGAATAAATCTTTAAAACATTTAAATGGAATTTTAGTTAGAGTTCCTTACAAAAAAAGTGACACATGAATATAAATAATTGAGGTAATCAAAACTTTTTAATATCATGAGAATAAAGAGATTCATGATATACTTTTTCAAAGTAAATTATATACACCATATAAAAGTGATTTTGTGTATAACAATAAAGAAGTCTCAATGGAATGTAAATTGAGATTAAATCTCTTATAAAGACTGTATCCTTAGGTTAATGATAAATCAACGACATAATTATGTGTCACAAATATAAATACACTCAATATGATTGGATATTCAGTGTAAATAAATTATAGGACATTCACACATATTCTTATAAAAACAACACCAATGAATTGGATATTTAACTCAACAAATGGATATTAAGTTATAATTACTCTTATCAAGTTCATATCGATGGCTTTAGAATTTATCAATGGAGTGATTATGTGTATCCAATGTATATCCACAGAAAGTGGAGTGGAAGTTATGACATAAGAAAATGAATAGTGATTCCACACATAATCTTGGAGTAAAATAATCAATGAAGTATGCATAAAGTCGAATGCATGGAAATTGAAATTTGAAATTCCCTTACAAATTTGGTAACTTACGAAGCATAAACCCATGAAAGAAGGATCATACAATGATGATGTAAATATCCATAAATTATAGTATATTACACAATGAATAAAATCACGGGCAGTACACCACATGCAATAAATATGTGGTGAACAATGGAAATCTCATAGAATTAAAAGTGAGATAAGAAACCCTTTACCTCGTGTCCGACTTGACCCGTTCGTTCTTTAATATCCTGAATAATAAACTAAAGTTAATTTATACTTTATTAAGAACATTTTTTAAGTTTATTATTCCTTTTATATCACTTAGTACCATGTTATAAAAAATTATGTAATCAGTCAAGTTAATAATGGTCGTTTTGTTGATATTTGGTACTTGAGTAAAAAAATGAACACCATATATTTACAAGTTGTCCATGTGGTAAATAGTCCATTATATCCAGAATTATATTTATTATTTAGATCTAATATATATCATATATATCCATTATATATATATTTATAATAGTACCTATCATTTGGAGGTAAGATATGAAAAGCACCATTCATGGAGACGGTAAGTCGTACGTACGCATGAACACTACTTTCATTTCTATTTATTATTTTAATGGAATTAAAACATAATTATACATAGGTATATTATAATTACATTATAATATCATATATAATGTCATTAAATACATCCTTTATATTTCCCACATAAGGCATGAACGAGTCAGATCATTTTGAGGGGGTGGTAGTCTGCCCTTCCCCAAATGAAATTATCGTGTTTTACCCATAATAGAAAGCATAATATAATGATATAAATGTAAAATACACAAGAATAAAGAACAAATAAACATAATATATATATTATATATATAAATACTATTCCATATTAATGGAGAACATGAGGGGAGGTAGGAGATAATCGAACAATCATCGTTTCGTGAGGCGTTAGTTTTCCATCCACAGAAACAGTATGTTCTTCACCCATTAGATGGAGGTGTGTGTTAGTGTAGTTAGAATCATTCTCCTAAAAACATCATAGTATATTTAGGATACTAGTGTTGTTATAAAATAAAGGAATAAAAATATCTTAGGGTTTGGATAAGTAAAACAAAATAAAACAAAAGAATTTAAGAGAACTTGTTACCTTTAATTTGGGTAACTCACGTTGGATTGAACCAAAATGGTTTGTTGAAGTGCCTTCTACCTATGGTAAGGCTTTTAGGTTGAGGAGAGGGATGTAGGGAGATTAATTGGGCTGAAGTTGGACGATCCAAAATTCTTGAGAGGTGTGAGTAATTGGATAGAAATTGTCTCCTTTTATAAGGGGAGGAGGGGCTCTTTAGGAAAGTGTGAAAATATTATTTTATTATATAATGATATTCGGTTTCTAATGGTCCAAAAATCATTAAAGTTGAATATAAGATGACTCATGGTCGAAATAAATTTATCCAATAATAATTGGACAGGTTTTGGTTATTATTTTAATATTCATAATCTTATTTAACTAAATCATTTATTAATGATGTAAATACAGCGCCATTATTGTGTCATAAATAATTTAATATATTCGACGTCTAAAAATTATAAAAAAAATACCATAATGTAGGGAATATTTTTATCTTTCCAATTAATATTTATAGTAGAAAAAATAACTTACATAACACAAAGTAAAAATTAATTTACAAAAGAGATATTTGTTTGTCTCATTTTTGTCTTTACTTTAAATTAATTAATATAAAGTGTCAATATCACTCCCAAGTGGCTCCATGGGGTCCTAAAATAGACCCAAGGTTTCCCTTGGTCGTCCATGACTCATCCAATAAGGTTATGATATGTGTTAAAGTACTTTTTTATAATTAAAATATTATTTTTACCTTGAATTATCTTATTTACCTTTAACCACAGTAAATAAAAGTCAAAAGTTACTATTCACCAAAAATTATTTTTATCTTATTAAACCACATTTTACTTCGTGATATTAAAAGTGACTCCGAGAGTTTTTAAATTCAACTCACAGAAGTGGTAAAATTTTATTTAAAAGAAAAAGTTAGTTTTTTAACTACTGCTAAGTGGTTTCACTATTAATCAAAAACTGAAGTTTTTCCGAAAAATACCAAAAATTCAGCCTAAGCTTTATTTGATATTCCAAATTCAAAAATGATGTCTATTTTTTCAAATTCAAAACATAAAAGTGTCATTAATTAATTTAAAATTAATTCCCATTGTTAAAACAAATAGTGTGTTTTTAAAAAATAATTACTATCAAAAGATTGACACTTGTTTATATCCAATTTCAAAGTGGAATTAATTAAGATGACCAAAATTGGATTAAATGGTAAAAATATATTCCAAATACACTTTAAAACCAATTAAAAAGAAAATTTAACCATATAGATAAATTACCTTGAAACACATTTTTGAATTAAAATACAATATTTTTCACTATTCATTAAAAATTAACTTTATCGGAAAAATTCCAAAAATTTACACAAAGTAAATTTTGATGTCCCCGTTCTAAAGAAAGATTTTATTTGGTCAAATAGAATGTATTAAAGTGAAAAAAACTATATTTAAAGAGGGTTCTCCATTAAAAGGTGGTAAATCGACCTTTTAATGTAAGTTATGCTTAAAATTAGATTCATTCATATTTTAAGCCTCTAACTTTTATTGGATAAATGTAAATATATTTAACAAACATGTATAATAATATTGTAGTTAGTTATGTTCATTCCTTCCAATACAACATATAGGAGTCAACTACCATTTAAAATAAAAATATTATATTATTAGTGTGCAACGTAAGATTTCAAAGAAACCCATTGTTGCATATCTGGTACGCTATCGAACATAGCAACCCATTTAAAGTAAAATTAATATTTAATTCACAAATATTAATAAATATTAAATATGTCTTATTTCTATTTTTTACCTGGATGTTACATCCTTGGTCTAGTGTCTTATCAGCAGTTATTAACTATATTTTTGGATTTGAAATGTGCGTTGATGCTCGGGTCATTTTGGTAGATGGTTTGGAAACATATATCTTCTATAGGTGATGTTTGGTTCTAAGATATTAGATAGTGGATTGTGTTTTCTGTTGAACTTATAAAATGTTAGTACAACAGATCTATCATATTTATTTTTCCTTTATGAGTTGAGTCTGGTGATTTGGAGATGGTTTGTTTATATATAAATATTTAATATGAATATACAACTCGTCTTCTGTCTAGTTAAGAATGTTTTCTTTTTTCTGGATTCTTTATAAGATACTTTTGGATTCTGCTTCACCCTTCTTCCCTAACAGTGAGGATTATTACTAGCTCTATTCACATGATAAAAACCTAATATATAGTTAATATTATTTATAATATATTTTTTAGGGCTTTCCACATGCATTTAAATTTAACCTCATGGTATTGTTCCGGGTTAAATGGATTTGATCTCAGTAGGCCTATAATGTTGGTGTGTTATATGATCAGAATATAGGTTCATGTAGTTCTATCTATGATAATGGTTGGATCATTTAAAAATTATGGAATTATTGATCTAGGGTGATCTATTTTTGTTGTGTTTTTTCTTGGGTTTATATTTGGAATCGTAATCTTTCTCAGGCTCGGAGTCCCTTTTCATTTTTATTCCCATTAGGCGGGTTGCTTCCTGTTAGTGGAATTTGGATGCCAAGATCACAATTTTACCTAATTTGATATGGTAAAATGTTTTTTTTGTCATCCTTCGGTAATGGGTTTATTTTTTATGTGGGGTGATTTGTTTGTATCTTTGAGTTTTGTTCGTCCTTTTTCATGGGTTCTTTAATTTTTTCATCATACAGAATAAAATTATTTACTTTCTTTAAAAAAAAATTTATTATTCATATTAAAAATAGAATTATTAATATTCATAATGTCCCTCATGTGTTTCAAATATTTCATTTTTATTTTATTCTATATAACTTGTACCAAATGAATCCTAGAGAGATTATTGAGTTTAGTAGACAATTGAGCCCCATTTAACTCATTATTTAATTCACATATTATTATAATAGGGAACCTATCTAGACTGGGATGTTTATATAGTGTTAAATAGTGAACAAACATTCTCCAACCTCCATCCTGTTTTTGCATAAATATAGGAATAGAGTAGGGATTTTTACTCCTAATCACTCATTGGATAAGAAGTTATTAAAATCTTCTCAATATAAGTTTTTCTGAAGTGATATTAGTGATAATATCTCTTGTTTCACTAATCTTTCCATGCATAATTATTATATTGACATGTCCAAATTATTTTGAGTTTAGTGAATCATAATTTACATATCATCTAATGTTATCCACAATATAGGATATTTACCTGATAATTATGTCAACTCTATTCATATAGCCAAGGTTCTCAGCTCACATCTCATTTTATATTCTCCAAAATTCACTTCATAGTTTAAATTTTATTTTTAACAGAGTTCTTCACTTTCTAAATTCCATTTGAACTTACTAATTCTCATATCATAACCAACCACATGGATCATATTATATTTGAATTGATCCAATTTGTGTCAATTATTTACTACACTAGATAAAAATACTTTCAATATTTAAACTTCACCCCCTGACTCTTCAAATCCATTTTAATTTCTCGAATAGAGAGCCCTCAAACTTTTATGGTTGTTTGTGCACTTTATTTTTAATGGAATCTATTGAAGTCTGATACTAGATCATAGAACATTATTCAAATCACTACTACTATATTTTCTATAGTACTTATTCTATAATTGACCTTACTAATTCCTATGCCTATAAAACCTGATAAATTTCCAACTCATTTCATGCCATATTCATCTCCATTTCTTGGTGTAATTTAATGGAATCTATTTCTTCATCCTCTATTGTTAAGATCTCAATGATATCACAAATGTGATAAATTTATAGGAATGAATCCAAAAATTCTATTATAATTTTTCAAAAATTAGTACAATCAATGGATATGTTGAAAAATATAGTATAGAAACATGATTTTTAATCTAATAAGAAGGAAAATTATAAGAGAAGAAAAGAAAGATAAGATTCTCCAAGAACAAAAATATTATCTGATGTCTAGGTTTATAACCTTCTACATCAGTTACCAGATCACTTTATTGATCCTCTCTATATTCTAACTGAACTCCCCACATAGAAACTCTTTCTATAAGAAACTTAAAATACTTCCATTATGTATTAGTAACATGAAACATACTTGTATAATTGTTCCAAAGTCGTAATGGATCCTTGCACCAAACCCCTACAATTTTACCATGTAACCTTTTTCATCACAATCAGTTTGTAGGAAATATTTGTCTCATATTTCATCATCAAGAATTTTTTTACTAAACATTACTTTTACTTATATTTTATAGTAATTTTCCATTACCAAGATAAATAAATTATGTTGAGAATAAAATTTCAATTTATGATAAAAATACATCATAAATATTGGTGTTGGGATATATATATATATAGAATTCATTATTGGATTGATATTAATTTTTATATATATGTATATATACATATATATTGTTGACCTATTTGGATTTGTATATTTATATTGAAATTCATAATATAATTTAGATTTTTAAAATACATATTAAACATCTAAAATAATGTTGTTATAAATTTTAATGTTTTATCAAGCTAGATTTGTGGGAGGGTGTGAGTTTAATTCTTTAAATACAATAATTTATTCTATTTTTTAATTATAATATACTATTTCAGTTTACATTATTCTGTATTAACATATGTATTTACATTAAATGAATTACTTGATAATAGTAATCTCAATTCTACCTTAAAATCAGATTATTTTGAATCTAATTTTTTGTATGCGTTGATGTTCATAATGTGAAACTTCATTTGGACCATGTAATTTGAAATGTCTAGCATAGTTTGTATAATGGTATTTATAATAAGTGGACATAAATTTGAGTTATATTTTGATGGTGAAAATTAAACGAACATAATGAACATGCTATGTTGAATTTTTATATAATATTTTTTTGAAAATTATTATGTGACATTTTATACAAAGTTTCCCTTGAGAATTATTTTATGACTTGTGTTACGTATCAACTATGGACTCTCATTTCATTTAATACACATGATATTGGTAATATTTCATTAAATATCATAAAATTTATATATTATTTATGTCTAATTTATATATATTTGAATTTTTATTATTTACTTTTAAGTGTAGAAAAAAATTTTAGTTGTTGATAATTGATTCAGAGTATAATCATTTGATTAATACTGGGGACATTATGTATGATAATGAATTTTTTTCTAACTACACATAAAAATATTTTAAATATTTTAAAAATGAGAAATATGTGATATGGAATCCTATATTATTTTCATGAGTTTTTATTACATGATATGTGTTATTAAAAATATCTGATGAAAACAATGCATATTGATAAAGGTTAATGAATTTTAACAACGTATCTTCCCAAAAAACTCAAGGTATTTATGTGAATTTATATTATCATTAAAAAATATGTGTTGTTTAATTTTAATTTTCTAATAGTGTTCATTGATATAAATATGGTGATGAAATTATCTCATAAATCCGGTAATGAACCAAATAGATTTAAAGATTTATATTCTTCTTTAATTTCAATAGGATTCACATTTCCTTTATCGTCAATATGAATTTCCACAAAATATATCATTACCATAAGATTAGTAAAATCTTCAAGATATTTACCAAAATAACTATTCTTTGTATTTAAAAAATGTAAAAATTATTTCATCACTTACAATCAATTTATATGAGTTTTTCATTTACAATTGTTTTAGGATTTTTTCAGATCTCCCTAGATTCTATAGATTCATCACCTCCATAGGTGTATTACATACCAAATACTTATGAATTATTAATGTGAAAAAATATCTCATATATTATAAATAATAAATGGTAATATTCTATAGATTTTCTAATTGTTTCATTAATTTTCTAACAGTATTCTAATAAGTCAAAATATTTCTTACACATTATTTCCATAAGTAAAAATATTTTACGCCATAAAATTTTCTATATGGATTTTTTTTATGTTAATAAAAAATATTAAATCTTCAAGAAAAATGAACGACATTAGTCATATAAATTTTGGGAAATATCTAATTAATGTTATGATAAAAATTAATTTTTACAAAAAAAGGTGATAATCTCTAGTAAAAATAAAAGCTATAAATTTAGTAGTATAAATAAAATCATTAGAAAAAATAATCTGCAAAAATATTCAATGTATGTGATTATAACACAATAAGGAAACTCTAAAAATTACACTAATAATAAAAGAGTACGAAACTCATGTCAATTCTTGAACAAAACATAGAAATAGATCATCGAATAATCAATGTGAATGCCGTATCCCAAACACCTTCAATCATCACTATAAGAATCAACCTATGATAAAACATGACCACCCAAAGACCAAACTTAAATAATAGTTGGTGTAATAGTAGTCTTGAAACAAATTTTACACGACAAAATGTCATTGAAACCCCTTTGTTCCATGAACGACAACCATGTCAGAACTCCACCACCCTATTTTCATTGTTGCTACACCCTTTGACATCCCATGAACACCTATCCCCTTTATCAATGTACACCATTTAATCATAGAAAATAATATATTTACATATAAATAATCTATTTTTTAAAATCATACATGAAATGTTTCTATTTTTTATATTCTTTATCCTTGGTTTTAAAAAAAATATCTCACATTTAAAATACAATATGGGCTAAAATATTATATTTATTTCAAGAAATATTAAAGCAGGTCATAGTTGGTCGATTACAAAAACATAGCTAGTAAATATCCCTTGTAACATCATTGGATTATAGGTCTGTAAATTGATCCCTCAAAGTCACTAAATTCTTAATTTAAACTATATCAAGATATTTTTATGGTTAGTTTATCATTATCATTCACAACTAGTTCAACATACACAACATAACTCGTAACAAATATAGTCACCGCTTGTTGAAAATCCATTTTTGGAAGATCATGTATAATTGTTTTTTCTTAGAAACTTGAGCTTACTCTGATACTTACTCATGAATAATTTATAACACCTTTCAAAACTATTTTCTGACATGTTCATGATAGGTTTATCCTACTGTAAATTTTATTTCATGGTCACCAGCATAAAAAGGAATAAAAGTAATATGAAATCGTAAAATAAAATAAAATTAATTTGAAAAAAATTAAGAAAATTCATACTATATGATATTGTATATTTATTTTGTAAAAATTAAATATATTAATATATATCAATGTATATTGGATGGGTATTTTGAAATTATATAATATAATTATAGTGAACTAAATGCAAGAAAATGTTTTTTATCACAACATATTATTATTATTATTATATACATAAAAAATATATATGTATAATGTAAATATAAATAACACAATAAAATAAAGAAAACATGTATAAATATAAAAATTAATTATTATGTATATTTGTATTTTTAATAAAAAAATTGAATGGGCCTTTGATAAAAAGTTAAAAATAATAAAGATTTTAGTTAAGCTTCAAAAAAATTAAATTAAAATCAATTAAAAAAGTTTCTCAATTTTGAAAATAGCTTCTTGATTTTCCACAAAAGGGATTTTATACCTCAAAATAGATAAAGTAGTTATTTCAAGGACAATTTCAGAACAAAATCATTTAAAAATACTGAATGCTTTTATACATTAATGATAAAAATTTCTATAACTACATATCGCATTAAATAAAAATAAATATACCTCTTTTTTCATTTTTGAACTCCATGATACTATATGGCCTATAGAAACATGGTTTCCATTTAATTTAGTATCTACATGATGTTAATGAATATATTCTTTTTGAACCATAAAGTTTACTTCATCATCTCATGCATTCATATTTTTTACATTTAAATTTTAGAAGAACCATGACATAGTCTCACTCTCTTGGATGATTAATAAAGTGAGATAATAACTAGTACTTTAAATGATGAACATCACCAAGATAGAGTATATTGTATTTACCATTTAATATAGTTAAATAAATCCAATAATCATCAACTATGAATCCTGAAATGATGTGGTTTTACTTTACATTCAAATTTGTGACTCCAACAATATCACCATTTAAAATATATTTCTCATATTTATTAATTGATATAATTCATTACTGTTTTACGTGAGTTTATTATCTTTTTCATTGAATTCCTTGGTTGAAAATGTTTTTTCTTCACAATATTCCTAAGCCTCTATAAACCATGTATCTAAGAGAATATATTTCATGTTTTAAGTGCATGATCTGTTCACAGAATTATAAACCCTACAATTAAACCATAAACCATATTAAAACATAAAAAATTCTAAAAATATATGATTTAAGATATTAATAACCCATTTTCTTACTCTCTCACTTGGATATCCACTGGGAAACTAATAACAATTTTCTCAACCTTTTTATGATATTTCAATGGTAATTTTTTTTATCAAGGAATGGTTTTTCATTATGCAAAGATCGTCAAAATCAATCCATATCTTATACTTTTTTCCTTATTATCTCATATTATTTATTTATCATGGCTATGGTAGCCAAAAGTTTCACCGTAGAGGAATTTGTATTTATATTTTTCAAATTTTTGGGGTCCAAATCATCCTATAAGGCTTACTCTTCTTCTCATTTAGTAGATAAACATCATCTAACACTAGTTACATCAATCAAAGGTAAATTTCTCAATATAGATATTTTTTTATGAAACCATGTTTAATTCCTTATTTATAATGTTTTTTCACTCACAATAAACCTATATTTTATGTATAAAGAGTTTTTTGTTGATTTATCATTGGTTTTCCCTAATCTGCATTCCACATAAAGGGTGTTATACAAATTTAATGTACAAAATATAATCATGTAATTTTTTTCACTCTATGACCTCAATAAAATTATTAACATGTTTATATAATGAAATAACAAAAGTAAATTTTGTGTAAGGATCCATTATGATTTATAATCAATGTATATTTAATGAACCGACTTCGGTTAACTGGATACATCATCCAAACTGGATCTCCACATATATCAAAGTACGTTCTTAGTCATCTAGGGATGGTGACAAGAACAAGGGAATCACACATAACCTTTTTTTAATTGTTTCCCCAATGAAAATTTGTCATTAAAGTCATCTAATTGTATATTTACACCAGGAAATAAGGAAAATAAATAGATAAGTACATCTAAATAGAGTTTACAAAGAAATGAATAAAATACATATAACAAACATCACCACTTATCTATAAATAAATAACACATAAACATGATATCCATAGTCCATATAGTCATAATCTCATAAGAAGGATCAACAACAGAGCGATAAATACAAAATATCTCATCTGACCAGAACCTCTAAATTCTCTACATGAGCTTTCTTATTGATACTATCAACTCCACCATATCAAAACAGTCATAGATGATGGTAATTGGGATGAGATACAAAATAGCATGGGGACATACCATTAATTTTTTCCTACAAAACAATTTCTAATTTAACACAAATACATATGAAGGGTTTGAGGAAAATCCTAGTTGCATACTTCCATGAATCTATATATGGTCTTTCTCCAAGAAAACGAACAACTTTAGTTTAAAATAACTTCCTAAAAATTACTTTTAATACATTTATTTGTAAATTCTATTAGTTTTCTCAAAAACAATCCATTTTTTATAAACATTCATATACAACACAAGATTATACGGATGTGATACCATATGGCATAAAAATCCCAACTTACCCAAATATTGAACAAGAAACATCATATAATCAACAAAGGGTTTAAATCATAATGTCATTGCATTCTAATAAAACAAAGCATAAGAAATAATACGTAATGAGATGTAACCAAAGCGTACTTGTCTAACCTAGCCAAAGAAATAATTTTTTAGATGATGTTGAATGTACAATATGTTTTTAAGAAACCTTAGACTTCCATGAGCCTTACATTCCCTGGGTACTAACAATAAATAGAGGAAACATCATTTCCAAAACCTCATTCAGTTCCCTTTGTAATATTTCATCTAAAAGATTAGTTAGCCCCTTTGTTAACACTCCCATGTTGGACCATGACATAGGCTAAGGTTGCATCGTATATGTCATCCACACACACACATACCAAAGGTCTTCGATGCTCTATACTTTCCAATTATATAAAACATAATAAATACCAATTTAATAAACCATAAATTCCCATAATATTAAAACACCTATAAAAAAGATAAAAACATTTAAAATTTTCTTTTAAAATTCATTTAAAGACATGAATCCTCCTTGAAGAATTTTATCAAAACCATTTAATGTATTTAAATCACTTAATTTATAAAAACAACATTAAACAATCAAATTTTCATTTAATTTCACAAATCACTATAAATAGGGATAAAACTTTATCAACACAATTTTAGTTAAATTTGGTAAATCACCAAAGTAAATAAAAAATGGTAATCTAGAAAAAATCACCCTAAAATATATACACATACTATCAAACCAAATCAATATTCATCACCTTCTAGAAAAATATTATGAATCTGAAGATGCCAAGTGTATTGGTGATTTGGTGTAGTTGAATGGTTTTTAAATTAGTTGAGAATATGAAAAAGGTCAATCAGTATATAATGTGATGATTTCTTAGTGGTTATTATTATGTCATTGGTTATTTCCGGTTAACACAATGTTTACAACATTGAATTAACTATAAGAAATAGGAAATATGAGTCTGAATTTAATTTGAATAATTAAGAAGAGATATTGAAAATATTATTTATCATTGTGGAATATGGTTTGAGTATTATTGTGTTGAGCATTTGGATTTGATATTCTTTTCATAATATCGAACGATTTTTATGATATGTTTTATAAAAAATATATGCAACCTACTGAAAAATCCGAGAAAGGTCAACCATCACCTTATGTGGGACCCTAGAGGCTCAACCACTACTAAGAAATCCTATCTAGAACAAGCCCACAGGAGTCATAATGGGTGGATGATCATGCCCATAGGGGTGTATGGGAGCAGGATTGAGATACATTGTGGGAGGAATAGTGGCGATGGAGATCCAGCACAGGGTGATGCCATCATGTTATTAGAGCATTCTGTAACCAATTATGGGATGCATATATTGTGCCTTGTATAATGATATACTCATGAGGTATGAGTGGGTTTTGATGTGGGATTCAAAAAAAATAGCGTAAAATGAAACTCAATCGTTGGATCTTTTTGGTGATTATTCTTGGACGTCTGATAATCTTAGAAAATACCTCAACTGTGATATCTATTCAATATTTTATATGGGTCATCGGATCCATCGATAAATACATTCCACTCCAACAATATTTTCATGATACATATTTGTAGTGGGTGCTCAATTTATATATTTATTGAAGATCTAACCATAACTTCTAGGCATTGTTTTAACCTTATGATGATTAAAATATGATCGAAATAAATATGAAATGCTATTTTAAAAAATTTATGATAAATAAAATGTAGAATTTTGGTGTAAAAAAAGTTTTATATTTCTAGATTTTAATTATAAATTTCATGTAATAGAGGCATTACATACAAGTTTGGTCAGTGATATATTTCTTATAAATACCATCTGGGACTTTTAGTTTCGGTTATTGAGTGAGGTTTTTAAGATCTCATTTCTGTAGAAATAGAGAACCGTGTTCTTAAAGGATTTTTTATAACACTAATAGCATGAGGAAGAAGATTCCACAAGAATATGATATGTGATTTTCACACCTATAGAGAATTGTGAAGAATAAGGTTCTGCGAAGCCATTCAGGAACTATGAGTTTCTTGTGTGAATTTATCTTGGTATTTGAGAAGCAATGAGAACTTGTGCATAATAATATAAATATTCTCATTTTTACATGAAGGTTTTGAGATTCAAAATTACATTGTATACTTAAACAATATCATGAGAAGAAAGTTTTGCTCACATCATTTCTATACCCATTGGGATTTCACACAATAAGGAAGAATTCATTCATTTGTGTGAGTGTGTATATATTATTATGGCTTAAACAAAGCCTTATTAAGAATAAATACCACAGATAGTTTTTTTGGTAATATATATTTCATGAAGATTTTTCATGCATGAAGGCAGTAAGGGAGTTTATTCATGGTTCAATTAATATGTAAATAGGACTAGAAAGTTTATTCATAAAGAGAAACAAATTAGACAACATGTTTTTGCATGCATATTTAAACAAGTACTTGAACACATGATTGCATAATAATTTGAAGAATCAAGAAGGTGGTGCATAGTGTGTCCAGAAATTATTTATTTGTGCAGTAAAGAATAACACTTGTTATATTGTGATTATTCATGCATTCAACAAGACTTCTATAAAGAAAAAATAATGATAATTCCATGTATTATTTATACTTTCATGAATAATGAACTATCCATGCATTTATGTTCATGCATTAAGGTTATATAAATTCAAATGCCATTTATATTTCATAATCAGTGTCCAATGATTTGATACTAAATTTGATACAGTATTACTATCATTTATTTAGAAGAATTCTTGTATCTGAGTTTTTAGTGATTAGTGGGGATGGGTCTTTAGTAGAAGAAATAATTTATCATGTAGTGTCGAACTGAGGTATCGGGCCTTTTATGGGTGATAAGTATTATTATATAAATAATAGCATCAGTGCAGAGTTTCTTTAACTATTCATGGGCCAGTTTAATACAGTAATCTTATGGAGGAGAGTTTAATATCATCCTATAAGTGGACCAAATATTGTGTGACTCAAGATTTTGAATTCTTCAGTGGGAATTTTATGGAGTGTAAGTCTATAGCGGGACTCTAGATCAGGATGGTGGGACACTGGTGACACTTTGGGATATAGTATAAATATCCTCATATAAGAATTTGGAGTAACTTTTGTAGGTGGGAATGTGTGCACTCTAGTGGGACTCTAGATAATAACATTGTGGGACATAATATTGAATGTAATGGGACATTCGCTATTATAACCATTTACATTTATTAAAGAATATGTAACCTTGGTTTGTAATCATTTACAATAAGAATGTGGGTCTTGGTACCGAACCTTGTAAAAAATATGGTGTGTTGTGATTTCATTTACTTATTGCATTGTATATAGGATCCACATATCCTAACAAGTGATAGATATTTCAAGGGTTTTATAAAAATAAAATAATTTAGTAAAAACAATTCACACCCGATACACCCCCCTCCCCCTCTCAGTGTGTCTACATGATCCTTATATATTCCAATTGGTATTATAGCATATTCCACCCATGATTGGATCTACTTTACTTTTCCAGTTTTCTATATCATAAGTATATAATGTTTGTATTTGAGTTTTAAGAAAATTCAGAAGATATTTAGAAGGAAAATCATGTCTTTTCTACTAATGTTATAAATGTTGATGTTTTTGTTAAGTCATAATAAAACATTTTCAAATATTAGAAAATTAGCAGAAGAAGAAATCAAAGATGAATGAAAATCAAGCGGTATCTAAAGGCACTGAGAGTGTAAATTTTTCAGTAAAATTAATTTTTTATAATTATAATGAATCAAGTTCATGTTTTGATGATGTTATGATAAATGTTTAAATGATAAATCACATAAATAAAATTCCCTAAAAAAATTTCCATATGTTTGATTAAATATTTTAGGGAATATCGGTATGAAAAATTGCATCTAAATGAAGAGGAAAATGATATGAAAGAATCATTGAATAAAAAGGTTGGTATAGCCAACACTGTAAAAAACATATGACAGAAATGGAATAAATAGTGTCTCTTTTCAAAGAAAGATATGTTGAAGCTATTAAAGATTTGGAAAGAAATGTTTGTGGGAAAGAAGTTTTTGAATTGTTTCTACAGAAGTTATTCATGCATTTGAAAATCTGTATAATACATCTATGATTATAAAATAATTTTAGATTAATGATAAAACAAAAAATAATCAAGAATTTTGATATTTTATTAATAAATAAAAGTCAGTTTCATGAATATAAGATTTAGATGATAACTATTATATGGGAAGATAACTTTTAATCAATTGAATATGATATGATTTTTCTCAAAATAAAGTGTCTTGAACTAGAAGTGAAATAGATAAATATATAAGATACAAAAGAGGATACATACCATGTTATTGAGAAAATATTAATTTCCAATGATTCATCTAATAAGAGTCATATTTCTAAAAAGACTGAATCTAGTGGCAATAAGAGCTTGATATTATTCAAGGATAAATATAAATCAAACTCTTTAAAAAGGGTAAACCTTTTTAGGATAAATCTATGTGTATTAATGTTGATTTGATGACTAGTATATATTCAACTTTAAATAGGGATCGACATGGGTAGTGAAAAATTCTTTTTCCCGAAATAATGCATAGAAGAAGATATGTTCAACACATAAGTATAAAAATGTCAAAGATAGTGAGAACTTGTCACTAAAAAATAAGTCCATATTTGTGGGATATTATTGGTGTTATTGGAAATTTGGGAATCATGAACTCAATTTTTGGAACAATATTTAATTGTATAAATATTTTAAAATGTCTACTTTTAGGGGGGAAAGCTGTAGAGAATTTGAAACCTACACAATAGAAGCAGAATTCGCATAAATAAAATAAGTTTATCAAGAACATATATGATTACTTTGAAAATTTATGTGATTATTTTATCAAAAGTGTTAATTTTTTTGATGAGTGTTGAGTTAAAATGATCATTTAAAAATAATCTGTTGATGTGAATAGAAGGAAACAATAAGAATTGAATCAATAATTAAATGAAGATGACATGTCATTCTTGGTATATAAATAATAGAAGAAGGTTATTAAAAAACTCTCAATATGTTTTTGATGGATGATGTGAAGAGTGTCTCACTAAATAAAATATTTTTCTATTGTGGTATGAAATTTTATATCATGGATCATTTTGAATTTTCTATGAACATTCATAGTAAAAAAGTAAGATGGAATCATGGAGAGAATCAATCTAGAAGAGAAACAACATGATTTATTTGGTGAAATAAATCTCTGATGAAGAATTTTAAAAGTTTCATAAAAGAGGAAAATTTCAAATTTGTGGGTGATAGGTGAAATGTGTTTGTACATTCTGGTAAAAACAATTGTAATGGAAATCTGGTCAAGAAGAATTCCTGAAAAATAAATGGAAATATTTCATGGCATCTAATCTTGGTAAAAATAAGTCTACGCACAATGTGAAGATTGAGCATGTTCCAAAAGAGTGTTTGATCATATGTATATAATAGATAAAAGAGGTAATAAAATTGTAACAAGCAGTGAAAACTTAAATTATTTTTTTATAAAATATGAAGAATCCATTCTCATCCAATAATATTACATTGTTTAGAATCAACTTTCAACCATGTTTCTCTAAATGAGAATAATTGAAAATCCCCCTTATTCCCATATATATTGTATTTGTTTTTCATGGAGGAAAATAAAAGTGAATCATATATTAAAGGGGAGACCTGAATTTATAAAATCATTGAATATCTTATAGCTATAAATATGTCCATCATAGAAGACTATTGGAATCATGTTACCTCATTACAACATCTCAAATACTATTAGAAGAGACTTTGATATTATTCTTGATAAATTTATATCATGATGAAGAAAGTATTAAGTGTATCTTTTGAGGGGATCATAAAAGAACAGCCATAAAATATTTCTATCTCCATTTACATCATATTAATATCAAAAGTTTTGATAAGGATATTTTTTTGAAATATATTGAAAAATTCAGGAAAATAAGTTTCAGTGATTGGTGCCACATGTTGGAAGGTTAATGACAACATTGACATTATATTTGATCACTCATGTTTTCTAGAATTATAATTGATAATGTAGACCTAATTTTTTTTAATTTTATCTCTTTTCTATGATATTAGTCATTCTATCCTTCTCTAAATTTAATCATACAACATGTGTCAGAAGAAATAAGGATATTCTTATAATTTGAATCATGGAAATCAGAATTTCTTCCAATACTTGTATCTTTGGATTTATTTCCAATAATGGGTTTAAGATATCAAAGGATTTTTAAAATTATTTGTTGAATGAAAATCCAAAGGGGGTATAGAAGAGGCTAAGTGATTTGGTGATTTAGTGAAGTTGTAATTTTTTTCAGTTTATTGGAAATATGAAAAATTCAATGAGTGTTTAATTCGTTGACTTTAGAGTTATTTTGAAGTTTAGAAAAAACTTATGTCATTGGATATTTGAGGTTGAAACAATTTTTATAACATCAATTTAATTGGAATAAAAAATGATAGTTTAAATTTAATTGAAATAATTAAGAAGATATATTGAAAATATAGTTTATCATTATGGGAGAGGGTTTGAGTATTTTTGTGCTGATTATTTTTTTCGGTTGGATTTGTATCTTATGGAACATTTTTTGTGTTATGTTTTACTAAAAACAACCTACCTATGAAAAAAGAGAATCCATATTAACCTTCACCTTATGTGGGACCCTAAAGGGTCATCCACGGTTAAGGTAGAATAACAAGGCCAGCACTATAAGAGGAATAACGGGAAGATAAGTGCGCCCATAGGGGTATATGGAAGCAGTATGGAGACACCATGTGGGGAGGGACAATGGTGGCTGATATCCAGCATAGGGTGGTGCCATCCTGTTATGGGAGAACTTCGTAACCATTTTATAGATGCGGAGGTTGTGCCTTGTATTATAAAGAATCCACATGGTGTGAGCTTATTTTGATGTGGAATTCAAAAAAATAGAGAAGAATGAATCTTGATCATTGGATACTTTCTATGATTATTCATGGATGTCTAATCATCTCACATAATTTCTCAATCATGAGATCTATTCGATCATCCATCTAGGTCATTTGATCTATCAAACTATGTCATCTTCTCTAGAAAGCATTTATTGAAGCTTTTGTATAGTGGGAGCTCCATTTCTACGTTGATTGAAGATTTAACCCAAACATACAAGAATTTTTTTAACCTTGTGATCATCATAAAATGATAAAAAAAATTATACTACTATATTTTGAAAATATTAAAATAAAAAACAATGAATTTTGGTGTGAAGAGGTTAATACTTAAAATAGTTATTCTCAATGTCTCGTAACAGAGGCAGTGAAAACAAGTTGACTTAGTGAAAAATTTACTATAATACCATCTGGGGATTTTGGTATCAGTTGTCGAGTGAGTTTTTAAGAATATCTTTTTTCTAGAGAAATTTAGCACCGTGATTGTATTGTTCGTAAAGGATTTCATGCAACTCCATTTGTGTGAATAAGAATAATAATTATATGATCATACGATGTGTTCTTTTCATAATCATTCAGCTTCTTGATGAACAAGGTTTTGTGAATCCATACGGGAAGCACAATAGTCTTACATGAATTTCACGTAGTTTGTATGAAGAAACAAGAACATGTGAATAATAATATTAATATTCTCACTATTTCCTAATGTTCTTGATATTCAACATTATAGTGTATACCTACACTAAATCATGAGAAGAAGGTTTTTCCTACAGCATTTCTATACCCCTTTGGGTGTGCGTGCAAGAGGGAAGAAGAAATTAATTTGTATAAGTGTGCATATACTGTTATTTCTTGAATAGAACCTTATTAAGAATAATGTTCATAGATAGTTTTTTTGTGAGCATATCCGTTATATGAAGGGTTTTCATACATAATGTAATTAAGGGATTTTATTCATGGTTCCATGAATTTGTAAAGAGGAATAGACAATGTGTGTATAAAGAGAAACAAAGTAGATAATTTATTGTTTTCATGCATCTGTCAGCAAGTACATAAACACATGATTTCCTAATAATTTTAAAAATCAAAAAGGTTGTGCATAGTGTGGCTATACATTATTGATTTGGGAAATAAAAAATAAAACTTCAATAAGTGTGTTTTTTCATGAATTCAACAACACTAGTATAAATAAAAATAAATTAAGAGTACATGCATTGATTATACTTTCATGAAGAATGAGTTGTCCATAAATGTATCTTCATGCATGCAGGTTGAATAAATTCACATTCAATTTATAATTCATAGTCATTTTTCAATGATTTGGGACTGATGTCGGGAGAGTATTATTATCAGTGATTCAAGTGAACTCTTGTATATGTGTTTTTGGTGTTTAGATAGGTTGGGTCATCAGTAGAAATAAATAATTTCCCAAGCAGTATCATACTGAGGTACCAGACCATTTATAGGGGATCCGTATTATTTGAGAAAGAGTAGAATCGGTGCATTGTTTTGTGAACTGTACATGGTCTAGTTTAATCTAGTAATATCAAGGAGGAGGTTTTAAGATCATCCTATCAGTGGATCAAATCCAGTGTGACTCAAGATTGTGAAGTCTTTAGTGGGACTCTGAAGTAGTTGAAGTATCCAGTGGGACTCTAGACCAGGCCAGTGGGTTTCTAGTAACACTATGGGATGAAATATATATATCCTTTTTTGGTACTCAGGAGTCACCTATGCAGGTGGGAATATCTGTTCTCTAGTGGGCTCCACAAAAAAATATTTTGGGACTCAATATTGAAAGGAATGGGACCATCCTTGTTGTAACCATCTATATATAGTGAATAATCTATAACCGAGGGTAAAACTAATTTCAAAAAAGATGAAGGTCATAGTACTGAATCTTGTAAAAAATACTTTTTGTTTTGATTCCATTTAATTTACTCATTGAATACAAGATCCAATCATCCTTACAAGTTACATAGTTTTGAATGGGTTTAATAGAAGAAAATAATTTAGTGAAAACAAGTCACAACTGATTCACCAACCTCCCCCACATCAATGTGATTTTACAGTCCATGGACACTTCATAATAAATTATAAAGAGTCCTCACACAACTTCAATAAAAGTAATAAATATAAATCCCCAACTCACAGCCCCATATTTGTCCATATATCAATATAGTGTTATACAATTCCAAAAAAAATAGAAGAACAAAGTAAGAAAGAGTGTGGTGGGTGAATAAATCATGAAAACCTGTAACACCCCGAGCTTCCCTGATACGCTTCTCATTCAATAATGCAATAGCTTGCATTGTACGCAACTTCGAGTTCTAAAACACCGCAACTAATTAAACTAGCCGTTGTGAATAGTAATACCTACTTTTTGAAATTTTATAAATTTTATTTATCAAAATGGACTTTATTTTTGGATTCGGAATATTGAAATTATCCTATGTTGAATTTTTGGTATTTTTCTGAGAACTTCTAATTTTTTATGAATAGTGAAAAATACTTAAAAACAACTTTTTAAATCAAAATAATTTATAGTGATAAATTATACTATTTAGTGGTTTTAAAGTATAATTAGAATATATTTTTACCAGTTTATCCAATGGTGGTCATTAGAATTAATTTAACATTGAAATTGGACATAAACAATTGCCAATCTTTTGATATAAATTGTTTCTTAAAAACATGCTATTTGTTGTGACAGCGGGAATTAATTATAAAATTAATTAATGCAACTTATATGTTTGTAATTTTGTAAAATAGACATCATTTTTGAATTCGGAATATCAATTATACCTTAGGGTGAAATTTTGGCATTGTTTTGAAAAACTTCAATTTTTGATGAATAGTGAAACCACTAAGTTGTAGTTAAATAACTGATTTTTCGTTTAAATGAAATATTACCACTTCTGTGATTCGATTTTCAAAAATCCGACATACATGGTTGTCATTAAGAAGTAAAATGTGGTTCAATGAGATTAAAATAATTTTTTTGGTGAATAGTAACTTTTAAGTTCTTAATCGCGATTAGAGGTAATTAGTGTAGTTTAAGGTAAAAACAATGTTTTAATAATATGATATGAGCTTGACACTTGTCCTACTCCTATTGGATGAGTCATGGCCGACCAAGACAACCCATGGGTCAACTTTGGGACCCCATGGAGCCACTTTGGTTGGAAAATGACATTAATATATATTTATTTAATGTTAAAATTAAATTGACACAAACATGGATTGTTTTACTAAAACTATTTTTAAGTGGGGTTACACAAGTCCGAATTTTGATTATAAATATTCATTAGAATGCTAAAAATATTTCCTACATCATAGTATTTTTTTTATAATTTTTATAAATTAAATAAATTAAATTATTTATGACATCATGATGATGCAGCGATGACCTCATTATTTAACGATTTAAATAAAATGAGAAGATAATGTAAAATCCAAGGATTAAACTTGTCCAAAGCCTATTGGATGAGGATATTTCGAACCCTTATCACCTTAGACTCGAATTATACAAGTGTGGGACCTTTAGAATCCGAAAAGCATTGTATAATAGAATAACATTTCATTACTTTCCAAAAGTGCCCCTCCTCTCCACTTATAAAAGGCCCCCACCACTCCCACCTTATTTACACCTTAAAGCCATTTGTCTCGGCCAACCTCTGCCCAAATACTCTCCCAACATCCCTCCCTTACTCCTAGAAGCCTCACTTTGGGCAGAATTCTTCCCAAGGAAGCCTTTGGCTCAAATCAAAAAGAGCTACCCTATTTTTAAGGTAATGTCTTCTCTAATGTTGTTTTGTTTCATTTTGCTTCTCCAACCCCTTAAACTCTTTTCATTACTTTATTTTGTAACAACACCAGAATCTACAATATACTAGGATGTTGTTATGATAAATATTTGGTTTACACTTACACACACATTCATCTAATGGTTAAAGAACATACTATTTCTGTGGGTGGCGAAATATTGCCTCACGAAACGATGATTGTTCAAATTCTTTTAACACCTATAATGGTGGCCATTTTGATGAAACTATTTTCATATATGATATATATATTATTTTTATGTTTTCCTTATGCTTATGTACTTCTCATTTATGGCATACTTTATGATTTCCATTATGGGTAAACGCGATAATTTCATTTTAGGAAGTGCGGACTACCGCCCCCTCAAAGTGATGTGAATCGTTAATGCCATATGTGGGATGTATAAAGGATGGTGTAAATGATATTATATATGATATTATACTGGAAATATATTATACCTTTATATAATTATGATTTCATTCCATTAAATACGAAATAGAAATGAAATTAGCGTTCATGCGTACGTACGGCTTACCGTCTCCATGAACGGTGCATTTCATTTCTTACCTCTAAATGTTACGTAATATTATAAATGAATGTATATACAGGATATATATGATATATATGACATCTAAATAATGAATATAATTCTGGAGATAATGGATATTCTACCACATAAACAACTTGTAATTATAAGAAGTTTATTGTTGACTCAAGTACCAAAGATCGACAAAACGACTGTTATTAACTTAAATAATTACATAATGTTCATAACATTGTAATAAGTGATATAAAAAGGATAATGAAATTGAAAATGGTTCTTAATAAGGTATATATTAACTCTAGTTTATTATTCAGGAGGTTAAAGAACGGTTGAGTCAAGTCAGACACGAGGTAAGGGAATTTCTTAACCCAACTTCCATTCTTTGGGTTAATCTCCTACTTTCAAATTATGTCATGATATTATTATATCCTATTTTGTATTTTTACTTTCTTTATGTGTACCTATAGTGAATACACATAATAGATCTATTTTATTTTAAAAATTATCTTTTTAAGGACTTCGTCTCAATCCCCTTTCATTGAGGCATATTTGGCATTATACACAACTTTCCTTTTATACGGTGTATAAAACCCTTTGAATTTTACGTTTATTCAAAAGGAATATTTTTATACGAAGCATTTTTCTAAACAACAAAAGGGAATGTTTTTCTTTCAATACTTATGCAGCGAAAACGACTTCTCCGCCGCCGTGACCATTATTTGAGTTTCGGCTTCCTCTACAAGCCATCATTTTTTTAATGAAAAATAAATACAAAGTTTTAACTTTCTTTTATTTTGGTATTGAAAATGGTTTTGAAAGCATTTTTATTACATCAATGTGTTGTATTGATATCTTGTGATTGAAATGTGTAAATGTTATGTTTCTTTTATGCACATTTTATGTGATACGATTATGTTATGGTTTATGATATGTTTAAACCTATTCATATGAGGAATGTATTGGACATAATAAGTGATGGGTGGAGCCCGCTATAGCTCCTCTATGCATCGGTAGGTCTCATGAGACAAATAGACGTGGAATTGGCCGAGGCCCTTTCCCCATTTGATTTGTGATTTTGGACGAGGCCTTAATCATTTTAGACGTCTTGGCCGAGGCCTTGACAAAATGTTTCAGAATGTCTGGCATTATGCATTCCATCATTATGAAAGTGGTTATTGATATTTCATGTGATTATTTGACCAGTAGAATATCCATGTGAAGAAGTAAATGGCATTATCTCATTTTACTTTTGCCATATTATGTTGAAGTTCAATTTTAAAAGGCTTTTGTTTTAGTTATACATTGCCTTAAATGTTAATGTTTATTTATGAAAGCTTCCACTATATTGTTAACCTTACTGAGCATCTGAGCTCACCCCTTTCAATATTTTAATATTTTTCCAGGATGTGAAGAAGAATTTTATGAATGACCTATAGGGGTAGTCATAAAGGGATATGATTGTGGACAATGAAGACCATGTTATTGTATTTTGTTTACTTTTTGA
Source organism: Viscum album (assembly GCA_963277665.1). Lineage (NCBI taxonomy): Eukaryota > Viridiplantae > Streptophyta > Magnoliopsida > Santalales > Viscaceae > Viscum > Viscum album. Next base: position 1,698,586,705 of record OY728155.1, read on the forward strand.
TGTAATGAAAGACTTATGAATGTATCTAGTGTTTCCAAGGCTACTAAACTAATCGGTCTTTCGAGACTTGATCTTTTGTGATCATGCCAATGTTATGAACTAATGCACCGACTCTGGGTATCTGGGGTCGGGGCGTTACAGTTGGTATCAGAGGCAGTTTAGTAATAACCTTGGAAGCTAGATTTAGATAAAATATGATTAGAGAACATAGCCCGAAGATAGACTTTAAGGATTAGTATAGAAGAAATTCCTAGAATTTTGGTATTGTAGAGATGTTGTGAGTTTTCCGAGCAATACATCCATGTCTGGATACGAGCAGGTAGAGGCGGATCTGGCACAGATGTACCTAGGGGTAAAACCCAAAAACACTGCTTTGAGCTAGACTCGAACGGGAACTGGTGCACGACAATGGGCCTTGTTGCACTATTGGTTACGACACTCCCGAGGGATATGCTTAGGATAATTCTCATTTCATTACAAAACGCTATGAAGGGTTATGAGTATATACTTCCTCAAAGAAAACATTTTTATGATTATTGATTATATCCATAAATAGTTCAATTTATGTAAAGTGTTTTACAAATATGGAATTATGTATTTTATTTCATAAACTAATCTAGTTTATTCCATTGTTTAGAAATGGCGCCTAGTGGAATGAATAGAAACCGTATCAATGCACGCACTCCGTGTAGGGATTGCCCTCCTGCTCAAGATAATTATGGTGGAGCTAGTGATACAACTGGTGCTGATCAGCTTCTTACCATACTGGGACAACTCACTCAAGTTATGAATAATAACCTTACTCGTATGGATCACCCTGATCCACAATGTGGAGGATCAATGTTAGACCGCTTCATGAGGAAACAACCACCAACATTTAATGGGGGTACAAATCCGTTAGTAGCTGAGCAATGGATAAAATCCTTAGAGAAAATATTTCATGCCTTGGGGAGTAGCGAAAGGGAGAAGGTTGTCATGGCAGTTTACCGCCTCACTGGAGATGCCGATCAGTGGTGGTCGTTGATTCAAAACACAAAGGAAGATGATGACGTGTCGAATATGGAATAGAGGGAGTTCAAAGAGCTTTTCTTAGAAAAATACTTTCCTCGTGACCATCGAGCAGATATGGAAAGGCAATTTCTGATTCTGAGGCAGAAGGAGGATGATAATGTCACAAAGTATGAGGCTAACTTTACAAGGTTAGCGAGGCATGCTGCAGATTATATATGTAACCCAAGAAGTAAGATTGATCGTTTCTTTGAGGGGTTAAAACCATTTCTCCATCGAGCTTTAGTATCACAATCCTTCTCATCATACGAAGATATTGTCTCGTGTGCTATCAAGATAGAAAATGAATTCTCTAAGTCTTATGACAACAAAGTAAAGCAAGAGAAGAAGAGAACGGTGGAACAAGAGACAGATAAAGGGAAAAGGGAAAGAAGGATTTTCCATTATGTGATAATTGTGGGAAGAATCACTCTGGTACTTTCCTAAAAGGAATGGGAGTTTGTTATAAATGTGGAGAAAAAGGTCACCAGGCGCATGATTTCAAGGGAAAGAAAGAGGCTATCAAAGTTGAATGTTACAATTGTAGAGAAATGGGTCATTATGAAAATGAATGTCCTAAGCGTCAGGGAAACTTACCTCAGAAAAGGCCAAGGGATCAAGGACAATCTTATGTTGTTACTACAGTTGAAGCAGAATAACTAATGTATTTGTGCTTTTGGACTCATGGATTATATTCTGGTTATTAGAATAATGTGATATATATATAAGGATTGTACTGCAGTACCAGTTGATTTCAGTAAGGTTTTAATATGATGAAGGTAATTATATTTTTAGTATGTGACAATAAGAGAAACTTTACTTTGTTTGGGGAATCTGATAAATTGATTTTGGAATTAAGAGACCTTTTAGAGAAAGTCTGGACAGATGTATTTTGGATACTATAAAGGTTGGAGTGGATTAAGTTGATATTTGGATAGTATTGTTTAAGGTTAAAAAAATTATGAAGATTACTTTTGGAATATTGTGATACTATAGTTTTAGGAAAAGGACAACCTGCAGGGTGGGGCATAACTCGTCGCGTCGGACAAAGCTGCAGGAATCGAACCCACAACCATAGTGCGACAGGCCTTTATTTCCTACCACTAGCCTACAGGAAGTCCCCAGTTATTACAAAATAATTTTACTAATCTAAATGGTATGTGTTAACATTTGGAACCTTATACAATTAGGATAAGTATAATATTTTTGAGTTCTATTATCTTTTTGAGTGAAAGATGAGTTGAAGGTTGAAACTCTAATTGTCAAGCATAAATATATATATACCTATCTCTTATTCAAAGAATAAATTAATTCTTAAACTTTAGTAAAGGGATATTAAAACAAAAAAAATGTGTTATCCTAATACCTTATGTCTTGTTGAACTGATGATATTTTAAATCAACATAGATTGAAGGCTTTGAGGCCCTCAATTTGACAGTTGATTGTGATTGATGACCTCAATCACTCCTTACAAATATTTCCGTTTTTCCTCCAATTATATGTCTCTAATTGCCACCAATGTTCTCCTAATCGAGATCATAATTGGGTGGTGACTTTTTCATTTCCCTTTCCCTCTTATTAAGGCTAAATTTTATTAATCTTATTTCCGATGTGGGTTTTCCTCAAAGGTATTTTCTCTTTTCAACCTTTTACTTTCAAAGAAAAATTTCAAATTGCGAGGACGCAATTTATTGAATGAGGGGAGAATGTAACACCCCGAGCTTCCCCGATACGCTTCTCATTCAATAATGCAATAGCTTGCATTGTACGCAACTTCGAGTTCTAAAACACTGCAACTAATTAAACTAGCCGTTGTGAATAGTAATACCTACTTTTTGAAATTTTATAAATTTTATTTATCAAAATGGACTTCATTTTTGGATTCGGAATATCGAAATTAGCCTATGTTGAATTTTTGGTATTTTTCTGAGAACTTCTAATTTTTTATGAATAGTGAAAAATACTTAAAAACAACTTTTTAAATCAAAATAATTTATAGTGATAAATTATACTATTTAGTGGTTTTAAAGTATAATTAGAATATATTTTTACCATTTTATCCAATGGTGGTCATTAGAATTAATTTAACATTGAAATTGGACAGAAACAATTGCCAATCTTTTGATATAAATTGTTTCTTAAAAACACGCTATTTGTTGTGACAGCGGGAATTAATTATAAAATTAATTAATGCAACTTATATGTTTGGAATTTTTTAAAATATACATCATTTTTGAATTCGTAATATCAATTATATCTTAGGGTGAAATTTTGGCATTGTTCTGAAAAACTTCAATTTTTGATGAATAGTGAAACCACTAAGTGGTAGTTAAATAACTGATTTTTCATTTAAATGAAATATTACCACTTCTGTGATTAAATTTTCAAAAATCCGACATACATGGTTGTCATTAAGAAGTAAAATTTTGTTCAATGAGATTAAAATAATTTGTTTGGTGAATAGTAACTTTTAAGTTCTTAATCGCGATTAGAGGTAATTAGTGTAGTTTAAGGTAAAAACAATGTTTTAATAATATGATATGAGCTTGAAACTTGTTCTAATCCTATTGGATGAGTCATGGCCGACCAAGACAACCCATGGGTCAACTTGGGGACCCCATGGAGCCACTTTGGTTGGAAAATGACATTAATATATATTTATTTAATGTTAAGATTAAATTGACACAAACATGGGTTGTTTTACTAAAACAGTTTTTAAGTGGGGTTACACAAGTCCAAAATTTGATTATAAATATTAACTAGAAAGCTAAAACGATTTCCTACATCATAGTATTTTTTTTATAATTTTTAAAAATTAAATATATTAAATTATTTATGACATCATGATGATGCAGCGATGACCTCATTATTTAACGATTTAAATAAAATGAGAAGATAATGTAAAATCCAAGGATTACACTTGTCCAAAGCCTATTGGATGAGGCGATTTCGAACCCTTATCACCTTATCCTATAATTATACAAGTGTGGGACCTTTATAATCCTAAAAGCATTGTATAATAGAATAACATTTCATTACTTTCCAAAAGTGCCCCTCCTCTCCACTAATAAAAGGCCCCCACCACTCCCACCTTATTCACACCTTCAAGCCATTTGGCTCGGCCGAAATTTGCCCAAATACTCTCCCAACATCCCTCCCTTACTCCTAGAAGCCTCACTTTGGGCAGAATTCTTCCCAAGGAAGCCTTTGGCTCAAACCAAAAAGAGCTACCCTATTTTTAAGGTAATGTCTTCTCTAATGTTGTTTTGTTTCATTTTGCTTCTCCAACCCCTTAAACTCTTTTCATTCCTTTATTTTGTAACAACACAAGTATCTACAATATACTAGGATGTTTTTATGATAATTATTTGGTTTAAACTTACACACACATTCGTCTAATGGTTAAAGAACATACTGTTTCTGTGGGTGGCGAAATACTGCCTCACGAAACGATGATTGTTCAAATTCTTTTAACACCTATAATGGTGGACATTTTGATTACACTATTTTCATATATGATATATATATTATGTTTATGTTTTCCTTATTCTTCTGTATTTCTCATTTATGGCATAATTTATGATTTCCATTATGGGTAAACGCGATAATTTCATTTTAGAAAGTGCGGACTACCGCCCCCTCAAAGTGATGTGAATCGTTAATGCCATATGTGGGATGTATAAAGGATGGTGTAAATGATATTATATATGATATTATACTGGAACTATATTATACCTTTATATCATTATGATTTCATTCCATTAAATACAAAATAGAAATGAAAGTAGCGTTCATGCGTACGTACGGCTTACCGTCTCCATGAACGGTGCATTTCATTTCTTACCTCTAAATGTTACGTAATATTATAAATGAATGTATATACTGGATATATATGATATATATGACATCTAAATCATGAATATAATTCTGTAGATAATGTATATTCTACCACATAAACAACTTGTAATTATAAGAAGTTTATTGTTGACTCAAGTACCAAAGATCGACAAAACGACCGTTATTAACTTAAATAATTACATAATGTTCATAACATTGTAATAAGTGATATAAAAAGGATAATGAAATTGAAAATGTTTCTTAATAAGGTATATATTAACTCTAGTTTATTATTCAGGAGGTTAAAGAATGGTTGAGTCAAGTCAGACACGATGTAAGGGAATTTCTTAACCCAACTTCCATTCTTTGGGTTAATCTCCTACTTTCAAATTATGTCATGATATTATTATATCCTATTTTGTATTTTTACTTTCTTTTTTTGTACCTATAATGAATACACATAATAGATCTATTTTATTTTAAAAATGATCTTTTTAAGGACTTCGTCTCAATCCCCTTTCATTGAGGCATATTTGGCTTTATACACAACTTTCCTTTTATACGGTGTATAAAACCCTTTGACTTTTACGTTTATTCAAAAGGAATCTTTTTATACGAAGCATTTTTCTACACGACAAAAGGGAAAGTTTTTCTTTCCGTACTTATGCGTCGACAACGACTTCTCCGCCGCCGTGACCATTATTTGAGTTTCGGCTTCCTCTACAAGCCATCATTTTTTTTAATGACAAATAAATACAAAGTTTTAACTTTCTTTTATTTTGGTATTGAAAATGGTTTTGAAAGCGTTTTTATTACATCAATGTGTTGTATTGATATCTTGTGATTGAAATGTGGAAATGTTATGTTTCTTTTATGCATGTTTTATGTGATATGATTATGTTATGGTTTATGATATGTTTAAACCTATTCATATGAGGAATGTATTGGACATAATAAGTGACGGGTGGAGCTCGCTATAACTCCTCGATGCATCGATAGGTCTCATGAGACAACTAGACGTGGAATTGGCCAAGGCCCTTTCCCCATTTGATTTGTGATTTTGGCCGAGGCCTTAATCATTTTAGAAGTCTTGGCCGAGGCCTTGACAAAATGTTTCAGAATGTCTGGCATTATGCATTCCATCATTATGAAAGTGGTTATTGATATTGCATGTGATTATTCGACCAGTAGAATATCCATGTGAAGAAGTAAATGGCATTATCTCATTTTACTTTTGCCATATTATATTGAAGTTCAAGTTTAAAAGGATTTTGGTTTAGTTATACATTGTCTTAAATGTTAATGTTTATTTATGAAAGCTTTCGCTACATTGTTAACCTTACTGAGCATCTGAGCTCACCCCTTTCAATGTTTTAATATTTTTCTAGGATGTGAAGAAGTATTTTATGAATGACCTGCAGGGGTAGTCAGAAAGGGATATGATTGTGGACTATGAAGACCATGTTATTGTAGTTTGTTTACTTTTTGATGTAATGAAAGACTTATGAATGTATCTAGTGTTTCCAAGGCTACTAAACTAATCGGTCTTTCGAGACTTGATCTTTTGTGATCATGCCAATGTTATGAACTAATGCACCGACTCTGGGTAGCTGGGGTCGGGGCGTTACAAAACCCATGCTAACTGTGAATGAAATTACCAATCAATAAGGGATATTCATCAAATATCCTAGTAGGGATAATATATATGTTAAGTGGAAGGATACGTACCTGAGTGGGGAGGAAGAGGGGAAGATTTTTCTTAAATCTGATAATTTTAATAAAGTAAATTTCAAAGAAAATGAGCTGGCATTTGGTACTGTTTGGCCACACCGGTAAGAAAATAAACATCCAATAGTGAAGGATACATTGTCTCTAAAAAATAACCACAGGTCATGTATTCCACTACATATTTATAAAAACCAAACTCAAACCATACCAAAACTTATTTCCCCCCACACATCACTCTTGTGCGGTTAACCATATATATTCTACTAACCATGTGCTACTCATGTGCTAGGTCCTATTTCTTTAAAAATAAATATTTCAACCACAACTTCTTGTGAAATCCAATAAGAGATAAATAAAAAAATAAATCTCAAAATAAATTATATGAGTAACCTAGAGCGTGTCATGATTCTACTTACCATGAAACTTTCAATCTGTAAAAAATCATTAAGGATAATCATTATAAAACAATAAATTCCACTACTCTTACACCAAATCCTCTTAGTCCCAGGCCCCATGGACATCACCTCCATGCTTCTAAAGAACATAGAACATCGAGATTGATTTTTCATAGGATACCTTCATCTAGTAATCAAGGGAAAAATCATGAACCAAAATGGTGATGTTGGGATCTAACTATAAATATTACCACTCTATTAAATGGGATTGATCTATATGGTTATTATTCTGATGAGATACATAAAATAATTAATTGATAAACTTCATCCTTAATAAAAAAATAAAACTAATAGGATACCTTCCCCAGATTCTCTACAAATTAAAAGGGCTTAAAATAACATGTCACAAATTTCCCCAACAGTCCCAAGTGATAATGTATCTTTTGAATAGATACCTGATGAATCACCTAATCAAAAACCTAAAACTCTAACAGGGTAAAATGATGATCAGTATATGATTTATGGAAACTTTGATCCATTTTTAACATTTTTTTGAATCATCTATACATTCCCTATAATCTGATGGATGAATGTTAGTTCTAATTGGGAACTATCGCGCAATTCATCCCAACATGACCAGGTCTAATACATCCAAACATAAAACATCTAAAAGTATACTCCATGATTTTGGCCTAAAAACTATTTTTATATCCAAATTAAATTATATACATATCCATATCCCATGAACTCCCTATTCAAGAATGTGTGCACAAATAATATCCTAAAAAAATATCAATGCCCACATAGTCTGGCAATTCATTTGTGGGTGATCATTGTTCATATCATTACATAGTTTCCCAGGCCATCCTAGATAATATTCAAAAAACAATAAATAAAATGGGTATACAAGTTCAAAACTATACCTAAGGTAATCCTATGAATATTAATTGTCACTCAAACATATAGGTGTTTTTGCTCTTCTACCTACGTCGGCTAACTAATGTGAAAAAAATAGGCTGACCTAGTCAATAAATATTTAATAACTAGAATATCATACTTTCCACTAGGATAATGATAAATAATAAAAAAATACTTGGAGATACTATAAAAATTACATATATAAATTTGAAGAGGATAAGGTAACCGAATCATCATCGGATTCTAAGATTTGATCCTCTGTTAAGTAAAACATCAAAAAACAATGTTGGAATATAAATATATCATCATAGGCTAATAATAAAAATTTCTTAGGGTATAAATATCTTAGTATATCTTGGGTAAATATACCAATTAGATTAATTCATCTCATATATCACCTCCTTCCAAAAGGTTAAGGGAACCATTGCCCACTTTCTGAAAAAAAAAAGATCACAATCAGGAGTCCGAGACCAATAACATGAATTCTTCCCAAAAATTAAAACTCTATTAATCTGGTGGTAGTCATTGTAATATTGTTACTCACACTGAACTTGGATGGCAATAGAGTGTGTGACTGGGAAACTGGTAAAGGTTACCCACTCTCCATCCTCCAATATCTCTAAACTCGTATTAGAAATCAAACCCATCTACATGTATTGTTAGAATTATTATTAAGGAATCAGTGACAAAATTCCCCCTTTTAGGGGTATAAGAAATATCTAAATCAATGTTCTGAAGAAACTCTACCCACAAAATCTTTTTAAGGTTCAGGTACCTTGGGGTGAATATTTACATTATGCTCTCCTGATCTGAATAAACTATAAAACTCTCCTCCAATGGATAATTAAACAAATTCCTCAACTCATGAATCATGGTGTCCAACTCCATGGCATCGGTTGTTTAATTCCTCTCTGTAGAAATAAATTACTATAATAATTTACCACCAGTTGATTATCTTTCATTATCACAAAATACAACCCTATACATAAGGAATCATAATACACATCATATCTATTCTCATGCTTTGGAAAAATAAATAATAGAGCTGATGTCAAATGAATATGAAATGATTTAAAATATATATCACTTATAACTCCATTAAAACATCACGCTTTTCAGATTCAATGATTTCATGGGGATATATCCTATATAGGTCCAAAAAATGACTGTAATACATATCCATTCCCAAAAACTCTCGATCTTGAAAATATTCTTTGGCCACTCCCAATACTTAACCTCATTGATTTTCTCGGGGTCCACTAAAATCCCTTTCTCAGAAATCACATGACACATAACATGACCAATCGAATCCAAAACTATGATTTAAAAATATTATAAAATAGGATATATTATTTCAAGGTTCTTAAAATTTTGAAGATAGTATTAATTGTCTTCCTCCATTTTGGAATACAAAATGATATCATCAATAAAAACAACCATGAATTAGTCCAAAAATAAATGAATTAACAGGTTCATAAATTCCATAAATATTTTAGGATAATTTTCCAAATACAATGATATTTTATAAAGTATTTTTTTGGATTAATTTAAACTATTTGATATTTTTTATCTCACACAACACTAAATATAGATTATGTTGTATGGAAGAACCAAGTAATTCTTACTTTGTATGAAAAACAATTTTGAAATTTCACTACACACGACACATATATGAGCTTGTAGTACATGAAACACTATCTTTAGCTTATTTTACACACAATTCCAAGTTTCATGTATAACATGTGCTACACACAAGAACTAGTTTTTCCAAAGGACAATGTAATATTAATATCATTATTAAAATATTATTATAGTTTTCACCTAATCGTTGTAATTGAATTTATAAATAATATTAATTAGATTATGAAATATGAATGGAACACATATATTAGATGAATTATTTGGTGACCAACTAAATTATAATGAATATAAAACCCTTTTGAAAATATGGTAAATCTTTTGCTAGAAAATTATATTTATAAAATCAGAAACGTTATACCTAAATAAATTAATTAAATTATTTTTCCTAAAATATTTTAATGAAATATATATATTATATTCATTAAAATAATTAACATTCATCTTATATGTTTTCTAGAAAAGATATAGGAATAAAACCAATTTTACAAAAAAATATATATTTTTTTCTAAAAGAAAATTTTACCTCCTTTTAATGGAACACATATTTTAAATCAAAATTTTGAAAATTTATAAAATTTATTGATAAAAAACATAATTTTTTGAATTTTTAAAATAAAAATTATATTAAAGTTATTTTTGGTATTTATTTTTTATAAGATTCATTTTTCGATGAATAGTGAAAAATACTGAATTTTAATTCAAAATTTCATTTTTATCTGATTTATTTATATAATGTAATTATATATTAAATTGTTTTTTAGTATAATTAGATCAATTATACATAAATTAATAAAATTAAGGTCATTTTAATCAATTTCACATTGAAATTACTTATAAAATATTTCAAATTTGTGAGAATGTTTACTTTAAAAACTCATCTCATCCCATTAGAATGATTAATTTGAAATTAATTTTAACCACTTATATTCGTAGAATTTGGAAAAATGGATTTCATATTTTGAATAATAATAATTTATAATTAAAATTAAGGTCAAATTAGTTATTGACCAAAAATATTAGTTAATTAAAATTGATACTAGTTACAGTGATTAAGGTAAAATTGAGTTTACTTAGTGGTTGAACTTTATCTTAAGAGGCCAAACAACCCTGAAACATGTCAAAAATATATTTTATGGCCATATTTTTACCATATACTCTAATTTATCTAAAATATACCATTAATTTAGGCACATGATTTAAGGGATACCTCTCAATAGTGTTTACCTTTTTATATTTAGAAGAATGTCACTCCTCCTTTACTATAAAAGGTCACTCAACCTACCCCCTCACTATTTCACACTTATAAATACATTTGTATCAAAGTAAACCCATCCCAAATAATCTCCCATATTTATTAATCTGATCATAAAAGCCTCACTTTCATCAGAAATAAAACCAAGTTAGTTCTTTGGTGCAAACTAAAAGGAATTACCCAAAGAAGAGGTAACATCTTTCAACAAGAACTTTTATTTTATTTCATTGTACAACCCCTAAATTATTCTTAATACATGATTATATAGTATCATAAGTATCCCCAATTTACTATGATTTTTTTTCATGACTAAACCTACACTTACACACACTTCCATCGAATGGTATAGGCAATCATTATTCGTGTGTATGGCGGGCTACTGCCTCACGAACTGATGTCATTCATTCTTCCATTACCACATTTCAAGGATAGTAATAATCATTTAATTAAAATTTTCATATTATATATATTATATTTTTGATTTATTTATGATTATTTAATTATTACATAACACATACCTTCATGCTTTCCATTTTTTGAGAATATGATGACTTTATTTGTGGACGTGTGGACTACTGCCTCTTCAAAGCAATGAGATTCGTTAACAATTTACATGTAATATATTAAAGATGGGTTTAGTAAAAATATATGATATTTATGAAAACAATAATGATACTATGATGTTAATACATACATATATATATATATGTTTGGGTGTGTGTGTGTGTGTGTAATTTACTTTTTTTCGTTCAATATGATAGGAAAACAAAAAGAGCATTAATGCATACGTACGACCTACCATCTCCATGAACAATGTATTTTATTTCATTATTATTTATTTTATTGATTAATATAAATAATTATAGAGATAATAGTTATTATATTTATATAATTTTTGAATTATGGATATGTAAATCATGATCTATGTAAGATGATTGAGAAGAATAAGTCTTAACATATAGGAAAATCAAAGTTGTTATTACTTAAAACATAACATTATCATGGAATTGTTAATAAAAGGGTAATATAAATTCATAATAAAATAATATATGGTATGATATATAAAAATATGTTTCTATTTTATATGTATAATAATCTTAAATTTATTATACAATAAGTTTTAATATGTATGAATAATGTAAATACATAAAGTAAGGGTTTTCTCATCTCATTTTTATTTCTGTGAAACATATGTTATATTCAACACTTATTCATAATGTGTTTTGTATATAAAACCCTATGAAATGTTATATGGTGAGTATAAATTATTTCATGATATCCAAAAATTCCATTTATTTTATTCTTTCAAAGTTCTCATGATTCAAAAATTAATCAATTAGTCAGGGGATTTATAGTCACACTTTTATTTTTGCGAGACTTATGACTTATTATAACATCCCAGGTAAATAAATAATAATAAATATTTCATATTTATTAATATTTGTGAATTAAATATTAATTTTACTTTAAAGGGGTTTCAATGTTTGATTGCGTACCCGATATGCAACAATGGGTTTCTTTTAAATCTTGCGTTGTACACTAATAATATAATATTATTATTTTAAATGGTAGTTAACTACTAGCCGTTGTATTGGTAGGAATGAAAAAAAATAAATAAAATATGATTATACATGTTTGTTAAATGTATTTACATTTATCCAATAAAATTTAGAAGCTTAAAATGTGAATGAATCTAATTTTAAGAATAAATTACATTAAAATGTCGATTTACCGCTTTTTAATGGAGAACCCTCTTTAAATATAATTTTGGTCATTTTTATATGTTATATTTGACCAAATAAAATTCTTATTTAGATTTGGGACATCAAATTTTACTTTGGGTAATTTTTTGGTATTTTTCAGAGAAAGTTCATTTTTTAATGAATAGTGGAAAATATTGTATTTTAATTCAAAAGTCCTTTTTAATCTAATTTATTTATATGGTTAGATTTTATTTTTTATTGGTTTTAAAGTGTAATAGGAATATATTTTTACCATTTAATCCAATTTTGGTCATTGGAATTAATTTCACTTTGAAATTTGACATAAACAAGTATCAATCTTTTGATAGTTATTGTTTCTTAAAAACACGCTATTTGTTTTGATAAAGAGGATTAATTTTAAAATTAATTAATGCAAATTCTATGTTTAGAATTTGGTAACATATACATCATATTTTAATTCGGAATATCAAATATAGCTTTGTCTGAATTTTCGGTATTTTTCTGAAAAACATCATTTTTTGATGAATAGTAAAACCACTTAGTAGTAGTTAAAAAATTGACTTTTTCATTTAAATTAAATTTTACCGCTTCTGTGAATTGAATTTTGAAAATCCGACATACATGGTTGTTATCAAGAAGTAAAATTTGGTTCAATAATATGAAAATATTTTTTGGTGAATAGTAACTTTTGACTTTTATTTATCGCGGTTAAAGTTAAATAGGGTAATTCAAGGTTAAAAAAATATTATAATAATTCAAAATTTACCTTAACACGTGTCCTAACATTATTGGATTAGTAATGACTAACCATGGGCATCTTTGGGTCTATTTTGGGACCCCATGGAGCCACTTATGAATGATAATGACACTTTAGATTAATTAATTTAATGTAAAGGCAAAAATGATATAAACAAAAATCGTTTAGTAAATTAATTTTTATATTGTGTTATATAAATTATATTTTCAACTATAAATATTAATTGGAAATCTGAAAAGATTTCCTACATCATGGTATTTTTTTATAATTTTTAGACATCACATAAATTAAATTATTTATGACTCAATAATGATGTAGTATTTACCTCATTAATAAAATATTTAAATAAATAAGATTATAAATATTAAAATAACATCCAAAACCTTTCCAATTCCTATTGGATGATATTATTTCGACTATGAGTCATATTATATTTAACATTAATGATTTTTGGACCTTTAGAAACCTAATATCATTATATAATAAAATAATATTATCACACTTTCCTAAAGAGCCCCTCCTCCCCCTTATAAAAGGAGACCATTTCTAACCAATTCCTCACACCTCTAAAGCCTTGTGGCTCGTCAAAAATCTTACAAATTAATCTCCCTACGTCCCTCTATTCTACCTATAAGACTTAACTTAGGCATAAGGCACTTCAAGAAGTCTTTTTTATTCAAACCAAAGGGAATTACCAAATTAAAGGTAACAGTTTCTCTTAAAATTTTTTCTTTTATTTTACTTCTCCAACCCCTAAACTCTTTTTATTCCTTTATTTTGTAACAACACCAGTATATTAAATATACTAGGATGTTTTTATGAGAAGTATCTGAACTACACTTACACACACCTCCATCTAATGGGTGAAGAACATAATGTTTCTGTGGATGGAAAACTAACGCCTCACGGAACGACGATTGTTCGATTATCTCCTACCACATCTCATGGTAGATATTAATATGCAACTATATTTATATATGATATATATTATGTTTATGTTTTCTTTTGGCTTCTGTAATTTCAATTTATATCATACCTTTATGGTTTCCATTATGGGTAAACACGATAATTTCATTTGAGGAAGTGCGGACTACCGCCCCCTCAAAGTGATATGACTCATCCATACCATATGTTGTACGTATAAAGGATTTACTTAATGATATTATATATGATTAAATAATGTAATTATAATACTACTATGTGTCATTATGTTTTAATTCCATTAAATATGAAATAGAAATGGAAGTAGCGTTCATGCGTACGTACGGCTTACCATCTCCATGAACGGTACATTTCCTTTCTTACCTCTAAATGTTATGTACTATTATAAATACTTGTATATACTGGATATATAAGATATATATGATATCTACATCATGATTATGATTCTGGATATAATTTACTATTGGCCACATGGACAACTTGTAAATATAAGGTGTTCATTTTTTACTCAAATACCAAATATCGACAAAATGACCATTATTAACTTAAATGATTACATAATGTTTATAACATGGTAATAATTGATATAAAAGGAATTATAAACCTGAAAATGGTTCTTAAGAAAGTGTAAATTAACTTGATTTTAATATTCAGGAGATTAAAGAATGATCGAGTCAAGTCGGACACGAGATAAGGTAATTTCTCAACCCAATTTCTGTTCTTCAGGTTGATCTTCCTTTTCATGTTTATGTCATTATTTGATTATGTGATAAATGAATATTTATGTATTTATAATTGTTTTATTTGTGATTATATTGAATACACATAATAAATCTATTTTATTTACAAAATGATCTTTGTAAGGGACTTCGTCTCAAAGTCCTTTCATTGAGGCATATTTTGTTTTAATACACGACTTTCTTTTATACGTTGTATAAACACCCTTGACTTTTCAAAGGGAATATTTTTCTACGAAGCATTTTACTAAATGAAAAAAAGTAATGTTTCTTTTAACATAAGTGGTGACAATGACCTTTTTTGTCACCGTGAGTATTATTTGATCTTTGTCTCTCTCAACAAGTCGTAATGTTTCTAAAGGAAAATAAATACCATATACTCTTTTATGTATTTTGGTATTTAAAATGGTTTTGATAATGGATTTGTTATGTCAATATATTTAAGTGATATATTGTGATTGAAATGTGTAAATATTTTCTTTCCTTTATATTTTTTTTGTGTCTTATGATTTTATAATGGTACTTGGACATTTAATGGGTGGTTACGTGATAAACCAAATGATGACTGGTGCCGTGAATACCAGGATGGGTGGTTACATTATAACCTCCAATGAATTAGGTATGGAAGTCAGTCGTATGGCTATTCTATTTAGTGATATATATGGAAGTCGGCCATATGGCTATTCCATTTAGTGATATGTGTGGAAGTCGACCATATGGTTATTCCATTTAAGAATGTTTATGTCCCAAGTTACCTTTATATGTTATCTATTATTTATATGGGTATTATGGTAATATTTTGGTTATAAAGGGGTAAGTAATGATATTTTATTCTTTCAAGAGTATTTACTACTTCATAAAGGTGAAAAGTATTACTTATGATAAAGTATTCATGGTTTACCTAATGTTTTGAAAAACTAATAGTTTTCCTTCTTTGTGTATCCCTTACTGAGCTTTTTATGCTCATCCCAAGTTTTTGAAATGTTTTCCACAGGACATAATGTGGAATAGGTTCTAGGATGGGATCAAGGAAAAGTCATGCTATCTTAGACATGGAACTAGACATGATTTTTTTTTCAAGAGTTCAGGTTTTGTAAAAAAAATGGAAACTGTGTACAAGTGTCTACTTTGTAATCTCTTGAGATGTAATAGTTATGTCCTAACTCTCTAAAACTTTAAACCTGAACAGATCCTCAATGTGAATTATTCATTTAATTCAAGATTATGTAATTTTTTAAGGTCGAGTCTTTATAGTTGGTATCAGAGGTAGGTTTAGATAACTTTAGGGGTTATGGTATTGTTAAATAAATGTCCATAAATTAATTTATGGTAATATTGAAATGATATAGCATTTATAGATTACCATGTTGCTTCGCCTAATATATTTCTGTGTTGAGAATGGTTTTTTTAGAGGAAATGGGGAAGTGGTGATGGGAAGTCATATAGAGGGAAATGACCTTTTAAATCAACATCCTGAGATGGTCATAATCAGAATTTAACAGTTTACTGCAGTGATGGCTCAGTTGATTCAGGTGATAAATGGTGGTTGTGTTTATTGGTGATATTTTGGTTTATTCTAAAAGTAAAGTAGAGCATGAAAGTCATTTAAGGGAAGTCTTTAAACCCTTAAAATAAAAGAAAATTTATGTGAAATTCAACAAGTGTGAGTTTTGGTTACAAAAAATTTCTTTCTTTGGTTAAATTGTTTCAAAAAATGGCATAACTGTTGATCCTGCTAAAACAAAAGTAGTTGAAAAATGGCCAAGACCCACAAATATCCCTGAGATTCAGAGTTTTCTTGGTTTGGTAGGTTATTATCGAAGGTTTTTTTAAAATTTTTCAAAGTTTTCTAGTCCAATGACTAATTTAACTCAAAAAGGTGTTAATTTCATTTGGACAAATAAAGGTGGTGATTGTTTTCAGGAATTGAAAAGAAGATTGATGAATGATCCATTTTTAGCACTGCCTTCCAGAAATGGTGAGTTTGTTATCTACAGTGATGATTCATTGAAAGGAATTGGTTGTGTCCTTATGCAGAATGATTGGGTAATTTCTTATGCTTTACGTCAGTTGAAACCCCATGAGTTAAATTACCCTACACATGATTTGGAATTAGATGTTGTTGTTTTTGATTTAAAAATTTGGAGGAATAATTTGTATGGAGTGAAGTGTGAAATATATACTGATCACAAAAGTTTTAAGTATATATTCACTCAAAAATAATTGAACATGAGACAGAAGAGATGGTTGGAATTAATCAAGGATTATGATTGCATGGTCCATTACCATCCGAGAAAAGAAAATAAAGTGGATGATGCTTTGAGTCAAAAAAGTAATGCTTCATTAACTATGTTACATTTGGAACAAGATCCTTTTATTTTTGATTTGATGAACATTAGTATAGAATTTTTTGGAGCAGGAAATTCTTCTATTTTGTATTAGGTATTAGTGAGAGCATCTCTATCAGATTGAATGAAGCAAGAGCAGAAAGAAGACAGTGAGTTACAGAAAAAGGTAGATTGGGTTCAGAAGGGTAAGTTTCCTAAATTTAATATTGATAATGATTGTGTTTTGAGGTTTGGAAAGAGATTATGTGTGCCTTGTGATTCAAAGATAAAGAATGGGTTGTTATGTGAAGCTCATAGTTCTCGATTTTCAGTTCATCCTGGTAGTACTAAGATGTACAGAGATATTTGGGAGTATTATTGGTGGGATCGAATGAAATGTGATATTACTGATTTTACTGTGAAGTGTTTGACTTATCAGCTGGTTAAATCAGAGCTGCAGTTACCAAAAGGAATGTTTCAGCCTTTACCGGTGCTAGAGTGGAAATGGAAAAATATATCCATGGGCTTCGTTGTGGGATTACCAAAGACATCTCGAGGTAATAATGCAATCTGGGTTATAGTTGATCGATTGACAAATCTACTCTTTTCTTTCTTATTTGAAAAAACATTGTCTCTAGATCAACTTTCTCGGTTGTATGTTAAAGATATGGTTAGGTTTCATGGAGTTCCCATATCCTTTGTATCTGATCGTGATATCAGGTTTACTTCTAACTTTTTGAAAGGCCTACAGAATTTGTTGGGTGCTGAATTAAATTTTAGTACAGCTTTTCATCTTCAATCAGATAGGAATTCTGAATGGACAATTTAGACCTTGGAGGATATTCTACGTTCTTGTTCACTGGATTATCCGGGAAGTTGGGACCAACATAATTCTTTGGTTGAATTTTCATATAATAACAGTTTTCATTCTAGTATACAGATGGCTCCATTTGAAGCATTATATGGAAAGCATTGTCGAACTCTAGTTTTTTGGGATGAAGTAGGTGAAAGGAAGCTGATGGGACCATAATTGGTAGAAGAGATGGCAGAGAAAGTTCAGTTGATTCAGAAGCACATGAGAACATCTCAGAGTAGACAGAAATGTTATGCATATTACCGGAGGAAGGATCTTTCTTTTGAGGTAGGTGATCATATCTTTCTCAAATTTTCTCCATCGAAAAGTGTGATGCGTTTTGGTATGAAGGGAAAGTTGAGTCTGAGGTTCATTAGACCTTATAAAATCATGGATAAAGATGGATTAGTTGCGTACAAAGTGGCTTTACCTCCATGTTTATCCCAGATATACAATGTTTTTCATGTTTCAATGTTGGGAAAGTATATGCCAGATCCATCTCATGTTTTGATCCTAGAGGTAGTTCAGTTAGAAGAGAATCTCTCTTATGAAGAACAACCAATTCATATTCTTGACCATAGATAGAAAGTGTTGTGGAATAAGGTAATTCACCAGGTAAAGGTTTTGTGGAAAACCCATATGGTTTAAGAGGTAACGTGGGAATCTTAAAATGCTATGAGGGATAAATACCCCCACTTATTTGATAAGTGAATAAAATTGTGAGGACGCAGTTCCCAAAAGGGGGGAAGGATGTAACATCCCAGGTAAATAAAGAATAATAAATATTTTATATTTATTAATATTTGTAAATTAATTATTAATTTAACTTTAAAGGGGTTTATATGTTCAATAGCATACCTGATACGCAACTACGTGTTTCTTTGAAATCTTATGTTGCACACTAATAATATAATATTATTATTTTAAATAGTAGGTAAATACTAGTTGTTGTATTGGTAGGAATGAAAAAAACTAACCAAAATATGATTATACATGTTTGTTAAATGTATTTACATTTATCCAATAAAATTTAGAGGCTTAAAATGTGAATGAATCTAATTTTAAGCATAAATTACATTAAAAGGTCGATTTACCGCCTTTTAATGGAGAACCCTCTTTAAATCCAGTTTTGGTCATTTTTATATGTTCTATTTGACCAAATAAAATGATTCTTTAGATTTGGGACATCAAATTTTACTTTGGGTAATTTTTTGGTATTTTTCGTTTAAAGTTCCTTTTTTAAATGAATAGTGGGAAATATTGTATTTTAATTCAAAAGTTCCTTTTAATATAATTTAATTATATGGTTAGATTATCTTTTTAATTGGTTTTAAATTGTAATTAGAATATATTTTTACCATTTAATCTAATTTTGGTCATTGTAGTTAATTTCACTTTGAAATTAGACATAAACAAGTATCAATCTTTTGATAGTTATTGTTTCTTAAAAACACGCTATTTGTTTTGTTAACGAGAATTAATTTTAAAATTAATTATTTCCAATTATATGATTATAATTTGGTAACATAGAAATAATTTTTGAATTCAGAATATCAAATATAGCTTAGGCTGAATTTTTGGTATTTTTCTGAAAAACATCAATTTTTGATGAATAGTGAAACCACTTAGTAGTAGTTAAAAAACTAACTTTTTCATTTAAATTAAATTTTACCGCTTCTGTGAATTGAATTTCAAAATCTGATATATATGGTTGTTATCAATAAGTAAAATTTGGTTCAATAAGATGAAAATAATTTTTTTGTGAATAGTAACTTTTGACTTATTTACCGCAGTTAAAGGTAAATAGGGTAATTCAAGGTTAAAAGAATATTATAATAATTCAAAATTTACCTTAACACTTGTACTAACTTTATTGGATGAGTAATGGCTGACCATGGGCTTCTTTTAGTCTAGTTTGGGACCCCATGGAGCCACTTATGAAAGATAATGACACTTTAGATTAATTAATTTAATGTAAAGGCAAAAATGACATAAACAAAAATCTTTTACTGCATTAATTTTTATATGGTGTTATATAAATTATATTTTCAGCTATAAATATTCATTGTAAAGATAAAATTATTTCCTACATCATGGTATTTTCTTTGTAATTTTTAGACATCACATAAATTAAATTATTTATGACACAATAATGAAGTAGTATTTACCTCATTAATAAAAGATTTAAATAAATAAGATTATAAATATAAAATAACAACCAAAACCTGTACAATTCCTATTGGATGATATTATTTCGACTATGAGTCATCTTATATTTGCATTTAATGTTTTTTGGACCTTTAGAAACCGAACATCATTATATAATAAAATAATATTATCACACTTTGCTAAAGAGCCCCTCCTCCCCCTTATAAAAGGAGACCATTTCTAACCAATTCCTCACACCTCTCAAGCCTTTTGGATCATCCAAAATCTTATCAATTAAGCTCCCTAAATCCCTCTCTTCCACCTAGAAGCCTTACCTTAGGAATAAGGCCCATCAAAAAGTCCTTTTAGTTCAAACCAAATGGAGTTACCCAAATTAAAGGTAACGGTTTCTCTTAAATTGTTTTCTTTTATTTTACTTCTCCAGCCCCTAAAATCATTTTATTCCTTTCTTTTATAACATCACGAGTATCCTTAATATACTAGGATTTGTTATTAGAAGTATTTGAACTACACTTGAACACACCTCCATCTAATGGGTGAAGAACATAATGTTTCTGTGGATGGAAAACTAACGCCTCACGAAACGATGATTGTTCGATTATCTCCTACCGCCTCTCATGGTGGCCATTAAGATGGAACTGTATTTATATATGATATATATTATGTTTATGTTTTCTATATGCTTATGTAATTTCCATTCATATAATACCTTTGTGGTTTCCATTATGGGTAAACGCGATAATTGCATTTGAGGAAGTGTGGACTACCGCCCCCTCAAAGTGATATGACTCGTTCATACCATATGTGGTACATATAATGGATATATTTAATGATATTATATATGATAAAATACTGTAATTTTAATACTACTATGTATCATTATGTTTTAATTCCATTAAATATGAAATATAAATGGAAGTAGCAGTCATGCGTACGTATGGCTTACTGTCTCCATGAACGGTTCAGTTAATTTATTACCTCTAAATGTAATATACTATTATAAATACTTGTATATACTGGATATATAAGATAAATATGATATGTAAATCATGATTATCATTCTGTATATAATGTACTATTGACCACATGGATAACTTGTAAGTATAAGGTGTTCATTTTTTACTCAAGTACCTAATATCGACAAAACGACAATTATTAAATTAAATTATTACATAATGTTAATAACATGGTAATAATTGATAAAAAAGGAATTATAAACTTTAAAAAGGTTCCTAAGGAAGTATAAATTACCTTTATTTTATTATTCAGTAGATTAAAGAATGATCGAGTCAAGTCGGACACGAGGTAAGGGAATTTCTTAACCCAATTTTCGTTCTTTAGGTTGATCTTCCTTTTCCTGTTTATGTAATTCTTTGATTATGTGAGAAATGAATTTTTATGTATTTATACTTTATTTATGTGTGATTATTTTGAATACACATAATAGATCTATTTTATTTACAAAATTATCTTTGTAAGTGACTTCGTCTCAATCTCCTTTCATTGAGGAATATTTTGTTTTAATATAAGACTTTATTTTATATGTTGTATAAACACCCTTGACTTTTCAAAGGAAATATTTTTCTACGAAGCGTTTTACTAAACGACAAAAAGGAATGTTTATTTTAACATAAATGTTGACAATGACCTTTTTCGCCACCGCGAGTATTATTTGATCTTTGGCTTCCTCAACAATCCATAATGTTTCTAAAATAAAATAAATACAATATACTCTTTTATGTATTTTGGTATTGAAAATGGTTTTGATAATGGATTTTTTTATGTCAATATATTTAAGTGATATATTGTGATTAAGATGTGGAAATTTTTTCTTTCCTTTATATTTGTTTTATGTATTATGATTTTATAATGGTACTTGGACATTTGATGGGTGGTTACCTGATAAACCAAATGATGGGTGGTGTCGTGAATACCAGGACGGGTGGTCATGTTATAACCTCCAATGCATTGGGTGTGGAAGTCGTCCGTATGGCTATTCCATTTAGTGATATGTATGGAAGTCGGTCATATGGCTATTTTATTTAGTGATATGGATGGAAGTTGACTGTATGGTTATTCCATTTAAGTATATTTATGTCCCAAGTTACCTTTATATGTTATTTGTTCTTTATATGGATTTTATGGTAATATTTTGATTATAAAATGGTAAGTAATGATCTTTTATTCATTGAAGAGTATTTACTACTTAATAAAGGTGAAAAGTATTACTTATGATAAAGTATTCATGGTTTACATTATGTTTTGAAAAACTAACAATTTTCCTTCTTTATGTATCCCTTAATGAGCTTTTTATGCTCATATCGTGTTTTTGAAATGTTTTTCACAGGACATAATGTGGAATAGTGTAAAGTATGGGATCAAGGAAAATTCATGACATCTTAAACATTGAACTGGACATGAATCTTTTTTTCAAGAGTTCATGTTTTGTAAAAAAATGGAAATTGTGTAGAAGTGTCTACTTTGTAATATTTTGAGATACAATAGTTATGTACTAACTCTCTAAAACGCTAAACATAAAAAGATACTCAATGTGAATTATTCATTTAGTTCAAGATTATGTAATGTTTTAAGGCTTGGTCCTTATACTTATTCACCACTCATTTATTTTTTGTGGTGTACATACATTTACTTAATGTATTATCTAATTATTATACATAAATATATTGTTATTTTTTATATCCAATTCAAGATCCCTATTTCATGTGGTTTTAAGGGTCAAAATTTACTAAATTAGTAAGGTAATTTTGTCTCAATTTGCCTTCTTTGAGACACATGTTCTGTTAGGATCCTATATTCTTTTACGAGGTGTATATACAACCATTTTACATATTCTATCATGAATCCACTTCCTTTCATGATATTTTAGGATTATTTATTGTCATTATCTCATGGTTATTATTATTCAAAGTTGCTGAAGTAGTAAGAGTTTTCTGGTATAATCTGATTGTTGTTATAATTATTTATGATTGTGCTTCCGCTGATGAAATATTATTATCCATATCTCACTAGCACATAGTAAGTTTCTTATAATATGTTAATTAATTACATATTCATGTATTGTTACCATTTTTACACATGTTTTTATTCATTATAATCAGTAAAATCATTTTAAGAAAACATGACTTTATTTCTATATTTGGTCAGAAATATGTTTTAATCAAGAACCATGTTTTCTAAGAATAATTCAAAATGTTTTTTTAAATGATATTTCCTGATGATTTTCAAGGAAAAGGATTTTAAATTTTTTTTTCTATATTAAATTTATTACAATCTTACTTTATTACTTTTCAAGGAAAGCGGTTTTTAAAATTCATTCAAATTTCCTTTATAAGTTTTCATGGAAAATGGTTTCCAAAATTTTTTCAATATTCCATTATAATTTTTTAGGGAAAAAGGTTTTCATATTTTTTTCAAGTGTCCCTTATAATTTTTTAATAAAAAATTTTTTCAAAATGTTTTATATATTCTTATATAATATTTAAGGGCGAAAGGTTTTCAAAAAAAATTCAACCATACATAAAAAGTGTTCAGGGAAAATGTTTTTAAATTTTTTTCAAGATTTCTGTATATGTTTTCATGATTACATTTATAGAAAATGGTAATTAAAAGGATTTACATTTTAAAAGGTTTTTCTTCAAAGAAGAACATATATGTTCCTCGAGATATTTTTTTAAAATATTTATCGAAATTGTGTTCTATATAAGTGAACATTCATTGGTGTTACGCATAGCATACTGATAATATGATCCAAGTGTTCCTTTCAAATTATTTCTCTAAATGGTTTATGTTTTGATGGAATGATTATTATGAAACTCATTTCTCTCCCAAGTGTTATATGATTTATGGAATGTTTTTCTCTTTCATGGGTTATATTCTTATGAAACCTGTTTCTCTTTCATTGGTTATATGCTTTAGAAACCCACTACTTTTCATGGGATATGTTTATAATGAAATGGTTAGGAAACATGTCTATTTTCCACAGGTTATAATATGATGAAATGTGTAAGACACCAATTTCATTTCATGGGTTTTGATATTAATTTTTAAGATCTTGTAGAACATGTATATATTATTTCATTATGATATGGGTTGAAACTATATCTCCCTAAAATTCATTAGGGAAATATTTATATATAATTTGATAAACATTGCTGGAATAGGGAATGAAATCAGTTCAGTAAGGGAAATTTTCCCCTAATATAGTCTTAAAAGTAAACCTTGACTACTAAGATGGGATTGGGAGTGAACCTTGGCTAGTAATATGTTCTTATGATAGATCCTTGACTACTAATATCATATTGGAAATAAAATTTTAATACTTAGATGGGAAACAAGTCAACAGACTTGAACCACTATGGGATGAATGTGTAACCTAATCCATTATAAGGAAAGGGATGAAATTTGGGATGGTGGTCAATCTCGTCCCGTAGGAGCATCATGGGAAGAAGGGGTAACCTGATCCACTGTAAGGAAAGGGCTAAAATTGGGGATGGTGGTGTATCTCATCCAGTAGCTTCATGCCCCATAAAGTTAATTTATATATTTTTGCAATAATCCTTGAAATATAGGGAATGATTTTATATTCTTATTTTTATTCTACATGTCTATGTATTATTCTAATGATATGCTCTCACGAATCATCCTCTTTGACTTCATGATGATTCATGTCTTATGAACTGCCAACCTTTATTCTATGACTCATGATTTTGATATTTTATATATAGGGTATGATCTTAAAATGTTATTATCATGTTATAATACCCTTATTTCAATTTTTTAATTACATATATCTTTTATTTTTACCCTTATTGGGAATTGTATATCATCCTTTCTTATTTTCATTTCCCCAGTTACGATGAAAGGTTTAAGTAGCAGTACTGAAGGGGAAGATCTTTATGGGATATGATGAGGATCTTTCACCAAATTAAAATAATGTGTTACTAGTTTTTAAAGTCACAAAACTATTAATATACTCATGTATGTACCTTTTCAATGTTCTGAATATTCATCAAGAATGATGTAGTATCCATGTATGTTAAGTCTACATCGCTATAGTTGGTATTAATGAAAATGTTTAGTCAACCATTGGAATCTTGGATGATAAAATATTAGTGAGATACATAGGAATATTTATAAGGATATTTCTAGAGTTTCCTATATGAATAATAATAAGCTGTCATATATTTAAAATTATGTGTCATGATTTAGGCATTGTATAAGTAATTTTTCATGATTATGTGGTTTTCTTCAATGATAATTGTTGCTCACACTATGGTTTCTGGTCTTATCCAATAGCGGTAACTAGAAGAAAATGGGTTAACATTAAATTTTTTAAATGTGGAAATTATGGGAATTATAAAAATGGATGTACTAAGGTGAAATATCATGAATAGAACCAGTATAGTGGTATTATTATTGGTTATAATGTTAAAGATAAAGAGACTGCAAAAAGACATGTAAAAGGTATGGGATGTTATAACAGTATTTTATACATTAAATTTAAGAAGCACGATTAAATTGATGTTGAGGAACCTGAATAAATAATCATATTTCATATTATTGGAAAGTTAATTTTAAGTAATAATATGATTAGGACTAAATAATGTTTTATGAATAATGTTTTATGAATAAAGTGTATATGTACAGAAATTAAAAAATTATATTATATGAATCATGAATTATATTCTTTCCAATAAGTATTTTCAGAAATTTTATTTAATGGTGAATATGAACATGAAAAGGGATTTAATTTAAAGGTGATATTTTTATTATGGAAATGTAATCCTTAATACACCCCTTATGTTGAGAAATTTGTGATTATCTAGGATAAAGAGATGAATGATATGGATAAATTAAAATGGATAGCAATGATTACCCTAGAAATTATTATTTATTTGTTGATAAATTGATCTATGTTATCATGGATGAAGTTTACAAACATTTTCAGAATTAAAAAAATATATGAAATAATATTTTGAATAAGAAAGTATGCATGTTTTTATTCGTTTTTTTTGTGATTCAGGTCATTACAATGTTTCAAGAGAATACATGATAAAGGTTTTCACATGTTTGGAATGTGACAAACAAGATCTACTTTATGATATATGGGTATCAATGTTAATCCAATTTTGAGAAATTTTTGTTACATTTTTTCTAATGTTTTGGATTTTCTTCTTTTAGAGAATTTATGGAATTGTTTATGTTAAAATTCAGATGATGTTTTAGAAATTAAATTATTATCTCACAATATGAGGATTTATGCTTATTGGATAACCTATGATAAACATTCTTTGTGACGATAAATAAAGATATATGGAATGAATTATAAATATATTTATAGATCTCATTATCAATTAGTACTTAAGAAATTAAAAATTCACATTTATTCCCCAAAGTAAGAGATGTAGTAGAAATTGATCAAGGTATAACCTAAGGGTGATATTGTGCATATGGAATGGAATGAAACAAAGTGTATCTTCTTGTGAAAAATTATTCAACTCTAGGAAAAGGATATTGAAAAATATTTATCTTAATACCTTATACTGATTGTCTTGTAAATAATCCTAGATTTATGATTTTGAGGCCCTTAACTTTCCATTGGTCCTTGACTTGCTTGTGATTAGTTATATTTATCACACTCTATAATTATTTAAATTTTTATTCCATTTCCAATATTCAATTCCCACCTATGTTCTCTAATGAGGAAACCTATAAATGATATACTATGGGTAACCATTTTGGTTCCATATTTCTTTTCTAAAATGAAGTTTTAGTGTTCATTTTTACGATGTGAGTTTCTATGAAAGGAACTTACAAGTATTAAAACATTGATAATTTAGACAAATTTTAAGGTAAATAATCATATTAATGGGGGTTTAATGTAACAACCTGATATTTTGTGGAATATTTTTTTCATAATTAACTTAATCTATTCGATATTTAACATTTTACAAAACACTAAATAGATCTTGTGTTATATAAAAGCACCAAATTATTCTTTCTTTATATGAAACACCATGTTTAAACTTCACAAAATTAACAATTATATTATCTTTTATTACATAAAAAACTACTTTTTATTTTTCTTACACACAACAATGTGTTCCTTTGATATATTATGTTACAAGCATGACCTATTTTTACAGAACAATAATGTAATATTAATATTATTGTGAAAAAAATTATTATATTTGTGACCTAGACATTGGAATGGAAGTTATGAATAAGATTAATTGTATTATAAAAATATTATTCAGACATTTATATAATTATTATTATTTTGTGACCAATTAACTAGAAATGAAAATAAAACACTTTTGAAAATATTGAAAATCGTTTACTAGAAAACAATATTTATGAAATCATCCATGTTTTACCTTATTAAATTAATTAAACCAATTTTTATAAATTATTTTAATGATATATATATATATATTATTTATTCAAATAATTAACATTCATTTTATGTGTTTTCTAAACTAGATATAAGAATAAAACGAATTTTATGCATAAAGATATAAGTGTTTCTGAAAGGTAATTTTACCGTCTTTTAATGGATTTACTTTTTAAAATATAAGTTTTTAAACTTTTTTAAATTCTATTTGAGAAAATAAACTTTATTTTTGAATATTCAATTTAAAAATTAGCTTATGGTGAATTTTCAATATTTTTCAGAGAAGTTTCAATTATGGATGAATAATGAAGAATACGGAATTTTAATTCAAAACACCATTTTATTATTATTTATTTATATAGATAAATTATATTATAAATTGTCTATAAATTATTATTAGAAAAATAATACATAAATGTTTATACTTTATGACATTTTAATTAGTTTCTCATGGAAATTATATATAAAAATGTATCAACATTTAGAGCATTTTTACTTTAAAACCTATTGTCACATCCCATCAACATGATTAATTTTAAATTAATTTCTGCCAATTATTTTTTTAGAATTTAGAAAAATTGATTAAATGTTTTAAATTATAATAATTTATAATTTCTAGTAAGTTAAATTAGTTTTTTATGAAAAATATTAGTGAATGTAATTCAAATTAATTACAATGATTAATGTAAAAAACGATATTAGTTAGTGGTTATACTTTAAATTAAGGGGCTAAAAACCCTAGAAAACTGTCCAAAATCCATTTTATGTCCATATGTGTACTATATTGTACATTTTATCTAAAATAGACCATTAATAAATGTACATGATATAATTGAGACCTATCAAGAGTGTTTAACTTTTTATATTTACAACAATGTCACTCCTCCGCTATAAAAGTGAACTCACCCCCCCCCACTTTTTCACACCTATCAAGCCATTTGAATCATCCAAAACCTTAAACAATAATCTCCAAAATTCTATAATATAATCCTATATGCCTCACTTTGGGAAAAAATAAAACTAATTTTGTCCTTTGGTGCAAACCAAAAGGATTACTCAAAGAAGAGGTCACATCCTTCAACAAGAACTTTACTTTTATTTCATTCTAGAAATCCTCAATTATTATTATTAAATTATTATATAATAACATAAATATCTTTAATATACTTATATTTTCTATTTTAAGGTTTCTACCTACAACTACACACACTTCTATCAAACGGGATATGTAATCATCATTCGTTTGTACGACGGACTATCGCCTCACGAACCAATGTCATTCATTCTTCCATTACAACCTTTAATGGTTGGGAAGAATGATTTTCATACTATTTTTATATGATTTATATGATATTTATGATTTATTTATTTCTATATAATTATTATATGAAATATACCTTCATTATTTCAATTTATTGAGAATATGATAACTTCGTTTGTGGATGTGTGGACTACCGACTCTTCAAAGTGAAGTGATTCATTCACACATTACATGGAATATATTAAGGATGGATTTCATAAAATTATATTTTATATAAGAAATAATAATTATACTTTGATGATAATATATATATATACATACATATATTTCATTAACTTTCTTTCTTTCAATAAGATATAAAAATAAAAACAATGGTCATAACTACGTATGACCTACCATTTCCATGAACGGTGTATTCTATTTCATACCTATATCCATTAGATATTATTATAAATAATTATATAATGAATATTTATAATATTTATATCATTTTTTACATTATTTAAATAATTAAATCATGATTTAAGTAAGATGATCAAGAATAACATGTCAAAACATATACAAAAAACAAATTAGTTATTACCTGAAACATTACATTAACATGGAATTGTAAATAAATAAGTAATATAAAGTCACAATAAAATCATATATGATATGATATTTAAGAATATGGTTATTTTTTATATATATAATAAACTAATATTTATTATACATTAGGTTTGAACATGTACAAATAAATTCAATAAATAAGGTAAGTGTTTTCTCATCTCACTTGTATTTCTGTGAGATATATTTTATATTCAGCAAAATTAATTATTGTGTGGTGTATATACTTCCCTATGAAATTTTATATCTAGTATCAAATTTATTTCAGAATATTAAATGATTCAATTGATTTTATTCTTTCATTTATCCCATGATTCAAAAGTTACTAAAGTAGTTAGTGGATTTATAATATCACTTTTATTTCTGTGAGACTTATTACTTATTAATCACTCATTTATTTTTTGTGTTGTATATACTACCCATGAATTTATTCTATAATTATTATTCTTAAATATATGGTTATTTACATATCCATTTTAGGATATCTATTTCATGGAGTTTTACGATTCCAAAGTTACCAAATAGATATGGTAATTTTGTCTCAATTTTCTTTCATTGAGACACATGTTATATTATACACCAATATTCTTTTACAAGGAGTATTAAATACGCTTTTACGTGTTTAATCTT
The DNA here is from genome assembly GCA_963277665.1 of Viscum album. NCBI lineage: Eukaryota > Viridiplantae > Streptophyta > Magnoliopsida > Santalales > Viscaceae > Viscum > Viscum album. Next base: position 1,698,616,943 of record OY728155.1, read on the forward strand.
CAATATACTTATTTTTATTATATTTTAATCTTTATTTAATTACATTATCTCATGGTGTTTATTATTCAAAGTTACCTAAGTGGTAAGAGTTTATTGTTACCGCAAAATTATTATTGAGATTGGTTATGATTATGATTTCATTGATGAAATATTGTTATATATATCTCTATAAATATCATGAATTTTCATATCCTTTCTTTATTCGTGATGTATTCATGTATTGGTATCATTTTGACACTCTTTTTTATTCAATATAGTTAAGAAAATGTTTAAAATAAAACCTATCTTTATTTCTCACTTCGGTCAGAAGACTATTTAACTCAAAAAACATGTTATCTAAAAATATTGTTCAAAAATGTATTTTTAAATTATTTTTATATGTAATATTAAATTAAAATTATTTTAAAAATGATTTAGAATATAAAAAGTGTTTGAAACGATTTACAAACTTCTTTTATATGTTTTCATGTAAAAATTTTTTAAAAAAAATTAAAGCTTCCTTTATATGTTTTTAAAGATAAAGGATCTAAAAATGGTTTCAAGATTCATTTATAAGATTTCAAGGGAAAAAAATTTCAAAATATTTTCAAACATCCTTTATATTTTTTTACAGATAAAGTTTATAAAAATTCTTTCATTCTTACTTTATAATTTTTCAAGGGAAAAGGATTTCAAAATGTTTTCAAATATCCTTTATATGTTTTCATAGAAAAAAAAATTCAAAATGTTTTGAATATTATATTAAAAGTTTTCAAGGAAAATTTCTTTTAAATTGTTTTCAATCTTATTTTATAATTTTTCAATATTATTTTTAAATGAAATTATTTTCAAAAGGTTTTACATTTTAAAAATAATTCTTTTCAAAGAATATGGGCTATTTTCCACACAAAATGTATTCAACAGATTTATCAATATTATTTTCCATATAAGATAAAATTCATTGTTTTCACTCAGGACTTACTAAGAATATGATCCAAGGGTTACATTTATATTAATTATTAAAATGTTTTATGTTCTAAATGAATGATGTTTATGAAACTCAATTCACTTCCACATGTTATTTGTTTTAAATACCCCATTTCTCATTCACAGGTTTTATTATTTGGAAACTAATTTCTATTTCACATGTTAAATTCTTCTCAAAACCTTCTTTATTTTCATAGTTTATGATTTTGGTGAAATGATTATTAAACCTATCTCTTTTATAAATTTTATGATATTATCATATATTTAAGATACTCATTTCATTTCTTGTGTTGTTAAATTATTTTTTATGATCTTGTGGCACACGTAGGTATGATTTCATTATGATATGGGGGGAAATTATATCACCCTCTAATGAAATGTGTAAATATTTATATATCATGAGATTGAAATGTATTAAAGGAGGAGTGATCCTGGTTTAAGTAAGGGACTTTTTCTTCTTATTTGGTCTTGGGAGTGAACCTTGACCACTAAGATGGTCTTGGGAGTGATCCTTGACTACTAATATGGTCTTAGGATTGAACCTTTACTAATAATGTAGTAATGAGAGAAATCCTTGAATACTGATATGGGAAACAATTCAATAGGCTTGACCCACTCTAGGAATATGGCGTAATCCGATCCACTATAAGTAAAGGGATGTGACTGGGGATGATGGTGTGTTTTGGATTGTAGGTGAATCCCCCATGAAGTGCCCCGATAAGTTTGGTAAATGATTCATTAATTATAGGAAAAGATTTTATATACTTATGTGTATTCCACAAGTCTATGTATTATGCTAATTAAATTCTCTCACAACTCATGCTCTTTGATTTCCTTACGAATCATGTCTTATGAACATCCAAACATTATGCCATTACTCATGATTGTGATCTTTGATATGAAGGGTATAATATTAAAATGTTATTATCATTTTACCATACCCTTATTCCCATGTTATTCTTATATATATCCTTTATTTTCACACTTACTAAGAATCTGATCTCACTATATCTTATGTTTCCTTTACCCAGGTTATAAAGAAATGATTAAATTATGATTAGAAAAGGGTAAGATCCTTATGGAAGATATTGAATATCTTTCATAAAATTAGAATAATTTGTTTCTATTTCCAAATACATGTAAATATTTTGGTTCTCAAGAAAGTACATTTGTTTTGTGATGAGTATTCATTGAAATTTATATAGTATCCATGTATTTGAAGACTGGTGTGTTATAGTTTTTAATGATAAATGGCATAACCATATACTAAAAATGTTAATAAGAACTCCAAAAGGTGGTCTTAAGAACATCAACTTCCTGAAAAATCAACTGATGGTACGCAACCATAGGTCAATTTTCAATAACTATCAATATCCCCTAAATTGATCTAAAATATTATAAATTCCTAGAAGTGGGTATTTATTTTTAAACTTCACAAAATTTTTCTTATGATAATCAATTAAATGTTAGAGACTCTTTTCTACCATCATTGAAAAATAAAATGGTAATTCCTAAGGTTAAATGCATTGATAAATAAATCATTTTCATTAAAATCTTCTAATTGATCTCTTGAGTCTTTCAATTTGGTCACATCTATTTGGTATGTTTGTAATAAATAGGGCTCCTCCCAATGAGTAAGTCTATAATGAACTCAACCTCTCCCTAAATTGGAAACCAATAAAAATCATAGGGAAAATCCTTAGGGTACCAGTCTACTACTATTGGAATATGGCCATTTGATCCATACCTTATAGCATAAAATAACATCCTAGACAACTACCATGAAATCAATAAATCATCATGGATGATAGCACCTTCCCATCCTAGCCTTGGGTCACATACACCATTGAAGACATTATTCTTCCCATCAAGAGAAATAAAATGGACCATATGATTATATTATTAATTGTAATACTTTTAATAGTCATCCAATCTATATTAAGGATGAGACTAAAACCATCCATTTAATATAAAAGGATATCCCAAATGACCTCAATGTTGGAAATTAAAATAAGACACATGGGGTAGATAAAACCTTTGCCATTCTTCCTTCCTATTGGGATGAGTATATCCATCATAAATTAAAGCAAATCAACTAGCATACCCAAAAAATAATGAACGATTAACAATATAAAGTAATAGTAACCATCTATATCAAAAAAAATCCATTATCAAAGAAGAATAAATAAATAGCATACCTCTTATGGTGTACATCCTGAATTAATAGTCTTTAGGATTCAACACATCATATAAATATATCTTAACATAGGCCCACCCTCAGCATTCTTATCCAAGTAAGATTCCCCTATAGACTAAGGGTGATATCACATAATTAGAAAGAATCTAATTTCACTGATGATCTCTTATTAAATGAGTGACCAATTATAGTCCCCTAAGAGGGATTCCTATAGAATTTTAGTTGATGACCTGAATGCTGACATTAATGGAATGTTCTTAGTATATCTATGCTATCATGTCTCATATTTCTATACATCCCATATAGATAGAAATTAGATAGATTATTCCTAAGAGAATACATTCTCACTAAACCAGATGTTTGTTGGAAACCAATGTCACTCTTAAGGAATTTTTCATCTTATGTCCTATTCTATCTAAAGTAAGATCACTGGATATCGCCTACTAATAATGAAACCACACTTATACCTCCCTTACAAGATAAATCTATATCATCTATAGCTACTTTATCTACCACATCATAATAAGTTTGTTTGGTAAGGGATAATAAATATTCATCTTATCCCATCCTTAATGCTTATTTCAAAATGTCTCACCTTTGTTGAGTCAATAAGGTTTCCTTAGGACTTTTCCATTCCTTCATGTTTGTGGGAGATTGTTGAGTCAATATGGTTTCCTTATTACTTTTCCATTCCTTTATGTTTTGAAAATCACAAACACCCTATCTTAAGGAAAACTTCACTTTCCCTAAGATTTCCCTTAATAAGGAAAAATTTCCCTCCCCAAGGAAAATTTATCCTTACCATGTTTTCATTGTTCATAATCTAACACATTTTATTTCTAAGTGTAAAATTCAGTTTCACAACTAAAACCCCATAATCTTATAAATAATTAGATATAGAGAATTATGTTTTCAGGGTCCGAATTCTGATTCTGAACATTCAAAGTTCAGACTCCAAACTTTCTAAATTTAGACTCCAAACATTCTAAGTTCAGACTCTCAACATTCTTAATATCAGACTCCGAATTATATGAATTCAGTCTCTGAACTTTATAAGCTAAGACTCCAAACTATCTAAGTTTAGACTCCTAAATTTCTAAATATTAGACTCTAAATTCTCTGAATTTAGACTATGAACTTTCCAAGTTCATAATCCAAATTCCTTTGAATCCTAAATCTGAATTCATTAGAATTTAGGTTCTAAATTCCACAGAATTCAGACTCTTAATTCCTAAGAATTCAAACTCCGAATTCCTCAGAATTTAGACTCAGAAGTCTATAGAATTCTGATTCTGAATTCTTAAGAAACAGAATATGAATATCCTTTTAATATAGAATCCGAATGTTAACTTGCTTAGACTCCAAATTCTATTTTTACTTAGACTACGAAAATTGAATTTGGTTTAGAAACAATATTTTTACTTACTCTTGTTTGAGTTATAAAACGATGTTGTGTATTCTGTAATTTACTAATTGTTTTTTGAGTGACACATATACAGGTCCCTCCGAAATTCAAGGAAAAATATGATCGTTGGAGGAGGGAGATTATTGTTGAAGATGTGCCTATATATAGGATCTCATTTGAATGAGCTCACAACGAAATAACTGATGAATAGTTCTACGACTCTTGAGATTACATTTTGTTGAAGTGATTTCTAGAGATAGAGACTTTCATTCTTTGTGCGTAATAAATATCTTGTTCATAATTTGCTTCGTGTGACTCTGAATGTTGCTAAGTACATTCGAGGGATTCCTGGGATAGGAAGATAGAGGTGCCGACTACCTTGAAGTTTGAGGGCTTGCGGGGATAGCAAGAAAAATTCCGATATTCATATCGAGGGCTTACCCTAGTGTGGGTAAGACATAATTTCTTGAAAGTCTAAATCAAGGGACCTTTATCTAAGGTTGTTGGCTACCCTACTATTTGGGTTAAAATATTTTTATACTTGTTACCTGTACTGTTTCAAGTTTTTTCTGCTTTATTTTGATTGACAATAAAATTATATCTATCTGATAATTCCTTATATTTGTACTTTGATTAAATAAGATTCTATATGCTTTAAGTTAGAATATTTTTTTTTTGTAATTTTTCGTTAAGTTTCATTTCTGGAACTACATTTCTAGAATCTAGTAAGTTTGTAGAAATAGTTTCATTTCTGGAACCCCATTTCCAGAATTTCATTTCTGGAACCACATTTCCAGAATCCAGCATGTTTGTAGAACATAGAGGTTTTGTGAATTTATCTCATTTAACTTTGTTAAACAATATTATCTTTAAAATTTCCTAAGGAATTTTTTAAAGTATAAAATTCACCCCCCCCCCCCCGCCTCTTATATATTGAGAATCTACATCATTTTTTCCATACTAAAATTAGTATCAGTGATCCTACAATTGGTATTAGAGGGTCGGTGTCTGAAATACTTATATTCACATATAAGTTTTCTTGCTCAAGTTTTTTTTGTTATATATTTTTCTTTCTTATGATATTTTTATCCTTGTTTACAAAGTTTTATTACTTACAAGTTTGTGTGGAAAGATATTTTCTTTAAGATGGCAGGAATGAATGTTGGTTCAATTGAAAATATTAATCATACTGGGCCACCTATTTTTGATGGGAATGATTATGAATATTAGAGATATCATATAAAGACTTTTTTCATTAATACTGGAGTGGAAAACTTTGTTATGATGATTGGAGATTACAAGATTCCCGATAAGGAAGTCAGAACTTTTACTAATCAAGAGAACATAGAATATAAACTTAACTATAAGGTATGCAATACTTTGTTGTGTTCCATGACCAGGAATATATATAGCCAAATTTCTTTTTGTGAAGCTACAAAGTGTATTTGAAAGAATCTTGAAGTTACACATTTTAGTACTTCCAATGTTATTGAAAATAGAAGACCTATGCTTATAACTGAGTACCATGGTTTTTTCTTTCTTTATGGAGAACCTATATATATGGTACAACAGAGATTTATAACTATGGTCAGAAGCATACAATCCATGGGTTAAAGAGGTTTGGATGATGAGGCACTGGTAGACAAGATTATAGACATCATGCCTAATTATTGGGAATCAAATAGAACAGTTATTGATGAAAATAGGAAAGTCTCACAGATCACTCTTGATGAGATTTCTAGAAATCTTCTTCAACATGAGACTAGAATAAAGAGAAATGCTGAAAATGTTAAGAAAAAAATGGGAATAGAGGTGTGACTTTTAAAAATACTTCAAAATATGTGAAATCCAAGACTCCTGAGGGAGTTACAAGTTCTAAATCCAAGAAGGTTGTTGTTCAATCTGACTCTAATGAAAGTGAACATTTTCAGAATGAACTAGCTAATCTTTCTCGAAGGATGAACAAGATAGTTGGGCAGAATAACTTTCAATGTAGATACAAAAATAAAGGTGTAAAAGATAAGAAAGATGGAGAAGTGACATGATATGAATGTATAAGAACTGGTCATGTCAGACCTAATTGTCCCTTACTTAAGAAAATAGACAATAAAGACAAGAATTTTCAGAGAAACAAGAAGAAGTTCTACAGATCAAAACATAATAAAGTCCTAAAAGCCAATGACACTCAGAGTGGCAGTAGTGGAGATTCTTCTTATGATTCTTTAAATTATGAATATTCTGAGAAAAAGAATCTTGGTTTAATAGAACGAGCTCCATTTCAAAATCAATGTCTTATGGCTAAGGAACGAACTGCTGAATCCTTAACCAATATGTCTTTGAGTGAAAATTTTCTTGATAAAGATTTTTCTTCAGATGAATAATCTTCTTCATCAGATAATAATAATGATTTTTCTTCTTCTGAGGAAGTTTCTAGGTTTTCTACTTTTCTAGGGATAATAAATTGTAAAGTTTCTAAGAAACTCAAAAAATAAAATTCTAGAGAATTTATTTTAACAAAATAAATTTAGGATCTTACCAAAGATCTTGATAAGAAAAATGATGCTTTAGAAAATATTTCTAAGAAACTTGAGGAAGATAATTCTGAGAATGATAAGCTTTCTAATGATCTTAAAAAACTATTTTTATAAAAAAATGTAATGGAGGACAAAATTAACTCTAAGTCTATTATTACAGTGGATAGGAATTTAGTCCTCTGAATAATGTTTGAAATTTCTTCCTTGAAGAAACTTCTTGTAAATTTTACTTCGGGTAAGGAAAATTTTGACAAGATATATTCTCAGATCCGACCTTGTGGTAATAATCAAGGATTAGGTTCTTCTCCTGAAAAACCAGTTTTTAGAAACAATTATTTTGTTCCTCCTAGATCCCATTTTTGTACTAAATGTCAAAGTGGTGGGAATTGGAAGAAGAACTATTCTTTAAATAATATTCAATCTCTTGGGTTTCATAAATCTTACTTTTCAAAACAAAAGTGGATACCCAAAATTTTATTGTCTAACAATTCTAGATCCAAGAAATTTTGGATTACAAAAATATAACTGTATTGTCTATATGAAAATAAATATAGTACCAACAGCAATATATGGTACATGGATCGTGGATGTTCTCGTCATATGACTGGTAACAAAAACTTCTTTGAAAATATTATCAAGATGAAAGGAGGAAAAGTAACTTTCAGAGATAATTCTAAGGGAGAAATTATTAGTATAGGTAAAATTGTTCTTCTTGGAGAAGATATGATTTCAAATGTTTTATTTGTTAAGGTTCTTAAGCACAACCTCATTATCATAATTCAATTATGTGATTAATGTTACCTTGTGAATTTTATGAATGAAAAGTGCTTAGTACACAATTCCAGGGAAGAGTTTATTCTTTCTGACAATAGGTAAAAGAATGTTTACACACTAAACTTAGAAGACCTCAGAAGCCAAGATCTACCTTGTATTAGTGCAATGGAAGATCATTCTTGGATATGGCATAAGAGGTTAGGACATTATAACCATAATAATCTATAAAAACTCTCTAAGAATAGACTAGTTTAGGATCTACCAAAGCATAGATTTGATTCTTAAAAAGTTTCTGATCCTGGTCAATATGGAAAGAAACCTAAATCAAGTTTTAAATCAATCGGTGAAGTCTCAACTACTAATGCATTATAGTTAGTACATATGAATCTTTTTATTCCAACATAAACTGGAAGCATTGGAGTAAAATATTATGTATTTATTTTAGTTGATGATTACACTAGATTTACATTGTTTTATTTTCTAGAAAATAAATCTTAATATTTTTCTTATTTCAAAAGTTTTAGAGACCAAGTTAAAAATGAGAAAAAAATCTTCCCTTGATAATTATTCATAGTGATCATGGAGGTGAATTTCAAAATTCTGATTTTGAAACTTTTTTTAGTAGAAAATGCATTACTCATAAATTCTTAGTACCAAGAACACCTCAACAAAATGGTGTTGTTGAAAGAAGAAATAGAATTATTGAAGAGATTATAAGAACCATGTTGAGTGAATATTCTATAGCCAAACATTTTTGGGCTGAAGCTGTAAGTACTGCTTATTATACTATAAATCTTGTTTTGATTTGACCTTTTATTAATAAAACATTTTATGAGTTATGGAAAGGTAGAAAACCTAGACTTTCCTACTTCAAGGTTTTTGGTTGCTAAGTATTCATTCTGAAAAATAAAGATAATCTACACAAATTCACAACAAAATATGATAAAGGAATTTTTTAGGCTACTCCACAACTTCTATGGAATATAGAGTTTTCAATAAAAAAAACTCGTACTGTTGAAGAAACAGTACATGTCAAATATGATGAAACTGGTCATTTTGTTTTTAAACAACCTCATCCTACATCTTCGGATGTGATTTCAAAAACAGATTATCAACCCTTTATAGAATATCAATCTGATAAGGAAAATGTTTAAGAAGGTATTTTTGAAACATTTACCCCAGAAGATTTCCTACCCTACGTTGATGAATAGGTTTTACCAAACCCAAATCAGTTTTTTCTTAAGAATCATCCTAGTGATAGTATCATTGGTGATGTAAATCAACCTATAAGGACTAGTAGTTTCTTAAGAAATGAAATAGAACATCTAGCTTTCCTTTCCAAAATAGAACCAAAAATAATTAATGAAGCTTTAGGTGATGATGATTGGAAAAAAGCTATGCAAGATGAGCTAAATGAATTCAAAAGGAATAAAGTCTAGACCATGGTTGAAAGACCTATGGAAAAATATGTTATTGGAGTAAAATGGGTCTTCAGAAATAAGTGTTATGAAAATGGAATCATTGTATGAAATAAATCTATATTGGTTGCTAAATTCTCTAATCAACAAGAAGTAATAGACTATTAAGAAACCTATTCTCTAGTAGCCTGTCATGAATCAATTCATATTCAAATTTCCTTTATAGCATTCTTCAATTTCAAACTTTTTCAAATAGATGTTAAATGTACTTTCCTTAATGGTTTTTTTCAAGAGGATGTTTTTGTCGAACAACCTCATGGTTTTGAAGATACAAAACATCTTGAACATTTTTACAAACATACCAATGCTTTTTATAGACTTAAGAAAGACCCTCGAGCTTGGTATGATATACTTATATGATTTTTTCTTCAAAATAATTATGTTAAGGGAAATGCTAATCCAAACCTTTTTATAAAGAAAGATAAGAAAAATGTTTTTATTGTTCAAATTTATGTTGATGGCATTATATTTTTTCAACTTAGTAATGTTTACCTGATTTCTTTGTAGATCTAATGAAATATGAGTTTGAAATGAGTATGATGGGTGAGTTAACATTTTTCCTTGGTTTTAAAATTTCTCAAAAACTAGAAAAAATCTATATATCCCAACATAAGTATATTAAATTTCTACTTAAAAAGTATGGATTTGACAAAACTAAGAGTATAAGTTCTCCCATTGGTACCTCAAATTCACTTGATCTTGATGAAGTTGGGAAACTAGTAGATCAAACATCATTTAGTGGTATGATAGGAAGTCTACTTTACATGATAGCTAGTCATCCAGACTTAATGTTTTCAGTATGCTTATGTGCAAGATATCAATAAAATCTTAATAAATCTCATTTAAATGTAGTGAAAATGATTTTTCGCTACTAAAAGTGAACAATGGATCTAGGACTCTTTTATGATTCTGGAAATGATTTTTTTAAAAAAAAAATTGGATGCTGACTTTGGAGGATGTAGAATGGATTGGAAAAGTACATCCGAAACTTGTCATTTCTTAGGATATTAATTAGTTTCTTGGTCATGAAAAAAGAAAAATCCAGTAGCACTTTCCACTGTTGAAGCTGAATATATAACAGCTGGAAGTTGTTGTGCTCAAGTGTTGTGGATGAAAAACACACTCACAGATTATGGCATTAGTTTTACCAAAACACAAATTTTGTGTGATAATACTAGTTCCATTGCCTTAAGTAAAAACTCTTCACATCGTTCTCATGAAAAAACACATAGATATTAGACATCACTTTCTTAGGGATCACACACAAAAAGAAGATATCATTCTTCAATTTTTCAGAACACAAGATCAACTTTCAGATATTTTCACAAAATCTTTACCATACAATAGATTTGAATACATTAAACAGAAGTTAGGAAGGATAAATCTAAGTTAATCTTCCATGTTAATATCCTTTTGAAACAAATATCCATATAGTAAGTAACTACTTTTCATAGGGGGAGTACATTTGTTTGTTAGATTTTAAAAAAATTGTAGTCAAAAAAGTTTTCATAGTAAATTTTTTTTCCATAGTCTAAAATATTTTCGTAGTCTAAAAGTTTTGCATAATCTGAAAATTTTTCATATTTTAAATTTTTTTCATTGTCTAAACTTTTTTTGATAGTCTAAATTTTTCGTAGTCTAAAAATTTTCAGAATGAATATTTTCGTACTATAAAATTTTTGTAATGATATTTTTTGTGTGTAAAATTTTTGTAATAAAGATTTTCATTGTCAAAGTTTTTTTAATAAATATTTTTGGAATCTAAAGTTATTCAAGAAGAATTTTTGTCATTACGAATAATATTCCTAGAAATCTGGAAGGTATATTTCATTTCTTAAATTTTTTTAATCATCTTTTACCTCTTGGTATTTTCATTTTGTTTTAAAAATTTCTAGATTCAATTTTCCTTAAATCTGAATGTTTTTTCTTAAAAACCTCAAATGATCAGAATCCATCAAAATTATTCTTCAGTCATTTTTTTTAAGCTGTCAGATCTGAATTGAAGGTTTTACAACCGTTTGATTGAGTATGGAAGCTGAATTGTCACGTCAAATGCCTATATAAAGGACCCCCAATAGTTGTCATACATCAAAACTAAATCCTTTGTGTGCTAAAGATCTGACCCACCTAAATAATCTTATTATGAATCTTCATGGTTTCCTTATCTCTGAATTTATGTTGAAGCTTCATCTCAAAAAAGAAATGTCATCCATAAAGGAAATATCTGAATGGCAGATACACAGAGAAAGTTTGGTTCATCCAAATTTCTTTACTAAGTATAATTATATCATCTCTATGAACATAAAGTTGAATGTGTGGGAGATTGTTTACATTTCGAAACCAAAATCACAGGATTTGGTGTATCTGGAGTTACTGATTGAATTCTATGAGACAGTAACATTCTTCAAAGAAGAAGGCAGGAGAAAATTTTCTTTCAAGTGGTACAGGAAAAAATATTCTATTTCATATTCCAAGGCTGTTAGTTTCATTGTAATTGTTTATGAAGGAGAAGCAGAGTTCAGCTCACATAATCTATCTGATGATAAAGTAAGTTTTATTAAAGAAAAATCCATCACCTTCCATGGTCTTTCAGAGGTAAAGACTCTAATGATTCTTCACATGTCTGCCAATTTTTGGATTCTTGAATTGTGGGTTCAAGGATTCATCATTCCGATAAAATTTGATCTGGATGCATTAAAGAAGAGATACATCTATATTCTAGATTTCATGGTAAACTTAAAAAGTTAAACTTGGTTAAGCATATCTTGGTTACGATTGAGAACATAAAGAATGGAAATTTAAAAGCTCATATTATTATGTATCCATAATTCTATCAAAGATGATTGTTTGGTGTTTAGAACCCTTCAAAATTCCTTTCAAATCAAAGACATGAAATTGAAAAGTCAGGTTGCTGAGTTATGACACCTTAAGAAGGATGAAAGTTTGTTTTTCCAAAGAATCTGATGAATTTTATGATTTTCCTGAAGAGGAAGTTGAAATTGTTTCAAAGAAATAGGAGGTAGGTGAAACCTCTAAAAAGTGTGGAAAGAATAGGAAGGTGAAGGAAGTGGAAGAGAAGGAAAAAACACAAATAGAAAAGGAAACTCAATCTGAACCCCCAAAGCTAAAGAAACAAAAATCTTATTGTGGTGAGGTTGTGGCTAAGTGGAGGGAAGACAAGAAAAATCAGATATAGTCCAATCACTACTGAAAGCTGCTAAGAAAGCATCCGAAAATATTTCGGTACAAGAATCCTTCCTGATAGACCATTTACCAGAGACTCTGGGAAAAAAACTTTTGACTCCAGAAAAAGTCCAAGGAAAAGTCCAAGAAAAATATGTAGAAGAAGAAGAAGAAGGCAGTGGTGATACTGAATACTTGATAAAGCAAGTAGAGGATTTTCATGAGAAGGAAATACCTTCTGAAAAATTATCATTCTGAACCTATGAAGCTGAGTCTTCCTTACATGTTACACCAGGAATAGATGAGAAAGGTGAGGAAGAAGTGAACAAAATGTATGAAGATAATAGTATTAACCATGATTTTATTCAGCCTGAGGATGCTGAGGCAGCAGCTAAGAAGGAAGAGATAGATGAAAATAAAATTGTACAATAATCTGATAGTGAGCACGAATCTCCCAATCAAGAAGAAGTAATTCTGAAAGATGATAAGGGAAAACATGTGGTTTTTGATACACCTATCTTATCAATAGGGAAGAAGAAATAAGTGGGTGCTTTATCAAAGAGGAAATCTGCTGATATAGAAAAATAATCCTCACAAAAAAATCTTTGATTTGGAATTATCCTCTATGGGACATGATTTAGTAGTCGATTCCTTGAAGAAGCTTGTTGGGACTATTCCAATTTTTCCCATTATAGACTCGATATTCCATATGCTTCATCACACATTAAATCAAAAATTGGATTCAGTATCCATGGTGATGGATAAGTGTGTCAAGCTTGAGAAAAATTTCAAAACCTTCTTCAAAAACAAAAAATCCCAGAAAAGATATTGTACGAGGATGACTAGTTGGTCAAAGAAAACTGTGTAAGACCTTATAATTATTGATGAGTTTCAAGATAATGTCAATGATGCATTTGAAACCGAAGATAATAAGTTCAAATACCTCACCAAGTCTTTTGAAGGAAATCTATCTATTGAAGAAAATACTCGGAAGCAATAAGTGAAAGATCTAAATGGGAAGTTGTTTTCAGTTGCTTAGAGTTGGAAAATATAAAGGGGTCTTTGGATTGAGATAGAATAAAAGGTTTCTAAACAGGAATAAGCTTTCAACGCTTTGGTAGAGGTTCTTAAGTCTATGGATGAAAAAATCAAAGCCTTAGAAAAGAAAATAGAAGACCAGGATCAGCTTCTCAAACGAGCAGAGGAGGATCACAAGGAACTCAAGAAGCTCAAAACCATAGTGAAAAATTCTATGTCCAAGGAGAAGGAAGGATAATCTTGTTCAATTCCAATCTTTTGTTTTATTTCTTCCTTGTATAAATTTTTCCAATCCTAATGAAATCTTCAGTTTCTCGTCTTTTGGTTTCTTAGTACTAATATTTTAGGTACCGTATTTTCTTTTTTATCCCCTTTAATCCTTTTTGAAAATCACAAAGGGGGAGAAAGGAATGTTAAAAAAGAATACAAAGTAAAAGAAGAGATTTCCCTAAGTAAGGGGGAGTTCATCTAAGGGGGCGTTCTTATCCAGGAAGATTTTTATATGAAATAAAATGCTAAGTCTCAATTCATTAATCAAAGAATATGATCCTTAGTGTTTCCAAAGCCTAAGGGTGAGTTAGTCGTATTCATCATTGCCTAGGTGTTAAGGGAGATAAGTTTTATTTAAAAGTCCATAAAATTTCTACGTCCTTATATTCTTTTTCATAAGGATTTTTGTGCTTTCCAAAAAGGGGGAGATTGTTGAGTCAATACGGTTTCTTTATGAATTTTCCATTCCTTCATGTTTGGGGGAGATTTTTGAGTCAATAAGTTTTCCTTATGACTTTTCCATTCCTTTATGTTTTGAAAATCACAAACACCTTATCTTAAGGAAAACTTTATTTTCTCTATGATTTCTTTTAATAAGGAAAATTTTCCCTCCCCAAGGAAAATATATCCTTAACATGTTTTCATTGTTCATAATCTAACCCATTTTATTTCTAAGTGTAAAATTTGGTTTCACTTCTAAAACCTCAGAATCTTATAAATAATTACATATAGATCATTCTGTTTTCAGGATCCGAATTCTGGTTCCGAACATTCTATGTTTAGACTCCGAAATTTATAAGTTCAGACTCCAAACTTTTTACATTCAGGCTCCAAACATTCTAAGGATTAGACTTTGAATTCTCTGAATTCAGACTCCGAACATTCTAAGTTTAGACTCCAAAGTTTCTAAGTTTGAACTTCGAACTTTCTAAATATCATACTCTGAATTCTCTGAATTTAGACTCTGAACTTTCTATGTTTAGACATCGAACTTTTTAAGTTCAGACTCCGAATTCCTTAGAATTCATACTCTGAATTCTTTATAATTCAGGTTCCAAATTCCTCAGAATTCAGACTCCAAATTCCTCAAAATTCAGACTCTGAATTCCTTATAATTCAGACTCAGAATTCTACAGAATTATGATTCTGAATTCTTGAGAAACAGAATCCGAATATCCTTATAATATAGACTCCGAAGGTTAACCTGATTAGAATTTTAATTCTATTTTTCCTTAGACTCTGAAAAATGAATTTGGTTGAGCAACCATATTTTTACTTACTATTGTTTCAGTTGTAAAATGATTTCATGCATTCTATTATTTACTAACCGTTTTTTGAGTGACATGTATACCAGTCCCTCTGAAATTCAAGGAAAAATATGACTGTTGGAGGAGGGAGATGACCATTGAAGATGTTCCTATAAATAGAAGCTCATTTGAATGAGCTCACAATGAAATACCTAATGAATAGTTCTATGACTCTATAGATTACATTTTGCTGAAGTTATTTCTATAGAGATATAATTTCATGCTTTTCATGTACTAAATATCTTATTCTGAATTGATTCGTGTGACTCTGAATGTTACTGAGTACATTCGAGGGATTTCGTGGATAGGAAGATAGAGGTATCGACTACCTTGAAGTTCAAGGGATTTCGGGGATAGTAATACAAATTATGATATTCATATTTAGGGCTTACCCTTGTGTGGCTAAGACAGAATTTCTTAAAAGTATAAATCAGGGGACCTTTATCTAAGGTTGTTGGATACCCTACTCTTTGGGTGAAAAAGTTTCTATACTTGTAACTTGTATTGTTTCAAGTTAGTTTTCCGCTGTATTTTGATTGATAAGAAAAGTATAACTATCTTATACTGTCTTATACCTGTACTCTGATTAAATAAGATTTTATACACTTTAACGTAGAATATTTATTTTTGTAAACTTTTGTTAAGTTGCTTTTCTGGAACTAAATTTCCAGAATCTAGTAAGTTTGTAGAAATAGTTTCATTTTCAAAACCACATTTCTAGAATTTCATTTTCAGAACCACATTTCTAGAATCAAGCAAGTTTTTATAACATAGAGGTTTTGTGAGTTTATCTTGTTTAACATTGTTAAAAAAATACCATCATTAAAATTTCCTATGTTATATTTTAAATTATACAATTCACCCCCCCCCCTTGTATATTGAGCATCTACATCATTATTTCGATACTACATTCAGAATCTGTGATCCTACAACCTTGAGATAGTCATTCAAGAGAGGCTAAAGAGATAGATATACTAACTCAAAAAAACTAAGAAGTATTTTACATCATAGAATGGTATCCTTGATTCATGGCCATAAACACATGGTCTTTTACCACCCTTAGGTTCTTAGGATAAAACTTGTGGTTATTTACTTTCTTGATGTTAGTATGAGTGAGATCCACATACCTCTTCACTTTCACAATGGATTCCCACCAATTCCCACCCATCCCTTCTAAAGTATTAGAGATGAATCAAAATTTTAATGTATCAATGGAATTTGTAAAAAATAATATACTCTCTATCCATTCAATCCTATCATCATGCATAAGAGTTCCTTTATCCCCATGGGAAACTAATGGGTTCTACTTAGTGAATTCCTCTATTAGGTAAACAATTTGTGCCTAAAATCCTTCACCCTCTTAGAATAAGGAATAAATCATTTGGATCACTGATTCTACCAAAGAAGGATCAAATATAGTGTTTTCTAGTGTGAAATACTCTACTGCTCCATCTATACGCTTAGATGGGGAATTTCTAGGATTCATTATCAATAAAACACAAGGAACATACTCACTCCATACACTAAAAAATGTAAAACAATATTAATTAAACCTCAAAAGTACTTTTAATAATCTTTGAACAATAAGAATTTTATTTTTAAAAAATATAAATGAATTGGGGGTGAAAATTTCTATATTTTAGACATTTTTCCACTGTGCATGGTTTGGACACATGATGAGAAGAATTATATTCCAACCAGGTAAAACTGAATAAGAATAATTATTTACCAAGCCACAAGGGCTATATATAGTTACTATTAATCATGTGCCTAAACATTGTATCTTTTCTTTTCATCCCTGTTTCACCACAAAACACAAAATTTATCAAAACTACATATAGGTTTTTCCCAATCCCCATAATAAAATATAAAATAAACTAAATCCTATTAATGCAACCCAAAACCGAGTTTATAAATCCTAAACCTACATGAAAAGATAAGGCTTATCATGATATAGAGCTATAGAAGCACTATTCTACACCAACCTATGGAGCCCTGGTGGTCTTATTTCTTTTCTAAAACTCACCCCCAGGAGGCCTAATGTGATTTTTTAATGAATTGGACCAGGTAGACTAATCCTATCTCACTACAATTTCTAAAGAGGATGTCTTTCCCACCAAGGGGTATCATCAAGAACCAGGGTAACACACGTAACCATTTTTGAACAATTTCACTATTGACTATTTTTCCTAGCCCATCTTTGAATTAGATGAAAACACAAAAAAATATGTAACATAAACTAATAAAAATATAAAAATATATGTATATACAGTAATGACTAAAACATAGATCATAAACACCCCCACTTTAAAATTAATAAAAAATATATAATCATAATAATCATATTTAATATAGTCAAATGGCCAAAATAAGAATCAAGACCAAAGAGAAAAATACATAACATCCTAACAAAAAAATCCCAAAATTACCCACAAAGGATAACCTCCATGATACCATCATCTTTGATATGCCAAAATAACCATGTACAATAGAAATTAATAAGATCCACATATTGCCATGGTTACCTTATCATTTCCAATCTCCTACAAAATATTGTATAAATACACCTAAAGGATTATTTAGGGTGTGAAGAAATATCCTAGTAGTATAGAATCTTGAATCAATATAATATATTTCTACCTGAAAACCAATAAACCTAGTTTGAAAAAAACTATAAAAATAGTTTCTATTTGAAAAAAAAATAACTTTAAATTTTTTTTATTTTTGAAAAAAAAATCCATGTTTGAAAAACATGCATTAAAATCCTGATAATCAAGAAATGTCATAGTGTGGAATAAACAAATCCAAGTCACTGAAACAAGAATGAAGTAAAATAATATAATCAATAAGTATATTTGAGAATAGTATCATGGTAATCCTAGTAAAATAAGGAAAACTCAATAACACATCAAAATCTCTAACCAATGGGGCTTAGTCTGACTTAGTATAAGACATAGTTTACTAGTGAACTAAAAAATTGCAATAAGTTTATTATCTCACTCAGTATTCCCAGATCCCTATATTCCATGGGCCCTCTTGGTTCAATTGGTAAACATCTTTTAAATTAAATCACGTAGTCCCTTGGGTAAAATTTATTATAAGATCTCACTTAGTAACTTGGATAACACTCTATAAATAGTCTATAATATAGGATAATGTTGCATCGTCTATGTCATCCCCAAAAACACAAGATCTCTCATGTACCACTCATTTAAAGTTATATAAAACATAACAACTTAAGATTTCATAAACCACACATGACAATAATAGTCAAACACTAATCATGAGTTAAAACCCTTTAAAAACTTATTTATATTCATTTGAAATGATGAATCCTCATTATGTAATTTTATCAAATACATTGAATTCACTTAAGTCTATTCCTTTAGAAACCCCACTTTATAGCATTAAATTGTGATTTCACTTCAAAAATCACAATAAATCTAGATAAACCACCATTATCACCATAATTTAAATTATATGTTTTAAAAATATTTATGAAATAAAAAATGATATGTATACTAGGAAAAATAATCCTTAAAAAGGTACACCTTCATCAAAACCAAATAAAAAATTATCAACTTCAACAAAAAAACACAAGAATCAAATAAATATATTCTTCAAACACCAAACCCATATTAAAAAAACATAAATCCACCATTTATAACCTTATATTCGGTCATATTGAATTCTAGGGTTTCAAAATTCCATAAATAATAAATAAAAATGGAAGAACAAAGGTAGAGTATTAACACATCAAGAAAACCCAAGATTACGTTGAATGAAATCACGGAAATTTAAGAGATATCCCCAAATAATACAACAAGGAAGAAGATCCAAGATAAGGGGGTGTTTTACATGGATAGGGTGAAAGTGGGATGAATTTTCATAAAATATTATCATGGAAATACTGTAATTTACAAAAAAAAAGAATGAGTTGTACAGTCTACATAGTTTGGTTTCACTTTTAGGAAAATCACACACCAATTATGAGTGATCCACTATATCCTCAATCTTAATTCACATGGTTCCCATAGCACAGTGTGTGATTAGAAAAACTATGAAAAACCCATGAAAAACTATGATGTACCATAAACATCCCTTTTTCAAGGCTAGTTGTACTATTACTACTAATAGTGTACTACCTATGCACCACGTCCCGTTTCTCTGAAGACTAATGAATTCTACTTTTGATTTCAAGGAACTACATGAATAGATAAAAAAATGAATAAAAATTAAAATAATGTGTACCATTTACCAAGAAACTCTCACAGTATACCACATTTATAATGATGTTTTGAAAGGTAAATGATGTGATTTTTTTATATGGACTATTTTATAGAATATTTCGATTTAACTCTAAAATAAATATACCTTTTATATTTTTGTATTTTATAAATAAATTTTTTTGATTCATATTATTTATTATTACATCTATTAAATTGATATTTTCATTTTCTTTTGGGTTTTTTTAATAAGAAAGGTATTTTTTTGAAAATAAATAATGTGTATTAATTATTTATTTTTCATTCATGGAGATATTCCCCTTTCATTATTTTTATTTTATAATAGATCATATTATTATATGTGAAATAGATAAATGATGGGTTATAATGTTTATATATAGTTTTTTCTATGTAAGGGTTTTTTGAGATGAGATATAAATATATTTTAAACACTACAAAAGGTTTATTATATTATATTTTTAATTTTTTTCACATTTTCAATTGGGATATCATCGGAATCATTAGGTAGCATTGGGGAAATTCAAGGCATGGGTGTAAAATTTAGTTCTAATTTCACTCTAGCTAGTGGCCCTTTAGTAAATGATTTTTCATTAGCTAAGGTATTTTATATATGAGGTTGTAGATGGGGAACGAACCATAGTGTAATTATTGTTATGAAAATCAGTTATCCATATAATGGATTCAACACTGGTTATGTCCAGGATTATCTCATTAGAACCAAGGTTATTATCTCATGATGTCTATTTTTTGATCGCTACTTAATTTAGTTATGATTGAGAATATATTATGTTTTACTCCTCTAATTAATATTATATATGGTTATTTAATTATGTAATCTTCAAATGAACCATGATAATTGATTATTGACTTTATTATTTAATAATTTTTTCATTTATATTTTAATATTAACTTATGATGATTATATTTGTTTATGTGTGTGGCAATAATAATTTTCACATTTTTATATTTATTTTATAATCCATTTATTTATGATAATAAAAATAATTTTTTAGGTATTCAAAATGTGTTTATTTCCTAGGGTATTTCATTTATATTAATAAATAATGATTTAAAAATAGATTTTCAATTATTAATAAATGTTAATGTGAAATTGTTTTCAAATAAGGTTTACTCCCAGTTTCATTGTATATTTATTTATAAATTACTCTATAAAGTTTAGTTTTTATGTATTCATTCTTGGTGAAGCTTAATTGGGAGGAGGTATTTTTTGTGAAATTATTACAAATGTTACTTTTATGTTACTTATATTACTAAAATACAAAACTAAAATTGGAATTTGTATTTCAAACTAGTTTTTTTGTTTATATACTAAAAGAATTTGTATAGAGGAATTGGTATAATTTTATTAGGAATGTTTTTAATCAGACCCTATATACACACTATGTGTGTATTTATTCATTTTATTATCTATTATAGGCAACATAATTTCTAGTTTTACTATAGAATATAATCATATCCTTTGATCAAGTGTGGAGGAGGTTGTAATTAAAACACATTTACTTATTAAATAGTGATGAACAGCTAGTCCAACTTTGGTGTTGTATAATTATTCATGTATTATTACTGTATTATTGTGTATATATGGTCATAATGACTTTTTTAACCTATTAAAATTTCATTTTTTCAAAATATGATGTGGATGTTTCTTGGGATTATGTATTTAAATGTTTTTAATTATGGATACATTTATTTTTTATGCTTAAAATTATAATGTGAATTATTGAATTAGTACCACAAGTGATTTTTTAATATTATTAACTATTTTTTATGGGTATTTAAAATAAAACTTTTGGATTAGTCATGTTATATTCCATGTTGGAACATATTTTCATAGAGCATTATGTTAAGTGAAATAATTTCAAAATCCAGTAATTTTGATACCCCAAAAATCACTTTATTCCCGTGCTGATCAAGAATTCACAGTATGCTTTTGGTAGACCATCTCTAGTACTGGGTTAGGGTTTCTCAAGTTGATTCATTATAATATGGTATCAAAGCTAGATTTTTTATATTATTTGTTAAGTCAATGTGGGAACAAGATAAGATTCTTGGAACTCAATAGGTATGTTACATGCAAGTGTCTAGCCAAAACATACCATGATGAGACTAGAGTTACAATGATATATCGATAATATATATATATATATATATATATTTATTTATTTATTTATTTATTTATTTTAAGATGAATTGTTATAAATTTTCACATAATGTTTTCTAGAAAATTGTATTTTGATGTAAGACCGATGATTCTTCTATAGTAGGAATACACATCCATCCAACTGCCCAGAGGCCTATAAATTTTTTATTATAAAGATAATGCCCCCTTTTAATGGAGGATGGGGGAACCCATAAAAACATCACGATCTTAAGAAAATAATACCCGAAGGTCAAGGAGAAATACACAGACTGACAACATAGTGCTGCCCCTCCCCAGTATTGAACGTGATTAAGCATTCCACCACTACATTGCTTTATGGCTCGCAAAAGTCCTGTGACAAAGCATAGGCCCAATCCGATGGCAGACGCCATACCCTCTCAACAAAAAAATCCAAAAATCACTACAATGGTGAACTATTAGCTCTAAAACCCCCTATGGGGCCTAAACCATGTGGTCGAATCCAGCTGCAACACCATTCCACCTTCCTGCTTGCAACCCCTCATTACAACCACAAAACAATATCTTGAATTGATAGTCAATCCATGAGGATATTTTCAATCCACTAAGATTGGTCTTCATTCAAATCAAAACTCAATGTAACTTCAAATATTCTGTGAGCATCCTCCTTTGATATCCTAATCAGGAAATACTCCTCTAATATTTCTTCATGCAAGTGCATGGGAGGCTCCTGGGATTTATCAAAATCAGCTGCCACACCAGGAGGGCTAGGCACATTAACCACACCAGGTTCATCCGCACTAACCTCACCATTTCTCTACATATTAGGAATATAAGAAGACATTCATTCTATATCCTTTTATTTAATTTTTTTACCGGACCTGGTCTCCATTGGTTTTGGAAGGTACGAGTAATCTTTGCGTCATTTTCTCTTCTTCTATGTCATCAAAAAGAAACATCTACCTGTTGATTGAACTTCAATGACATTCTGTTGGTCCTGAGCCAATCCCTCCAAGACTGAAAAGCAGTTAAATATTGGATGGCCTTATGGCCCTCACACAGGCCCACGACCCAATGACCCACCATCTCAGTAGGGGTACCCTACGAAGAAGGTAGGATACCGCTACCACCCTTGGTTGGCTTCAAAACCATCACCTCAAGATCCAACACACTGCATGGATCAACTGAGATCCCCTCCTGCACCTAGATCACCCGAGGATCTTCAGTCTGTTGTCTCTCCACGCCTACTTGAGTAACATGTTCCAAGAAGACCCGACCCTTTCCACCTCTATTACCATCAATAGCCTCTGAAGGAAAAACCTCCTGGTAAAGGGAATTCTCTGGGTGAGATACCATCGGACTGATATTCAAGGGTTCAGTACCCTGAAACTCCACTGCCTTCCTTGAAACCAGTGGGTCCTGCTTGGGTCTCTCCATGAGGTCCTTCTTCAGAGGACCCACAACCTTCGTGACAGAAGAGGGTCTTGCCTCTTTCTGTAGCAAGATTTCAAAATCCCCCATGTTTCCATCACCCTGGATAGATGCCAACTTTGTATCCTTCTTCTACCTCAAAGTCCCTTGCCTTGAGACACATTTGCACCCAGAAACTGGATTCTTGATATCCCTACAAACTGAGCAAAAGTCCACCCATGTTTCGAATACCACAACCTGTTTGCACCTGAATTTTTCACCAGCAGTAACCCAAACCCACTCCACCGGTGGTTTGGATACATCCACCTCCACACAAATTCTAGGGTTAATCAGGTGGCTAACTGAACAAGTCCTACTATCAGCACAAAGATAACACCCTACCATGTTCCCTATCATTTCAAGGATGGTAGGGTTTTGAAACGGCAGCGGTAATTTGGGGAAGCAAACCCATAAAGAAACATAAGGTGAATTCTTTTTCAAGTGAAAATTGTAAGTCCAATGGAAGAGAAAGAACCTGTAACTGAGGCATTTTCACGGAGCAGAGGACAATGGGTGAATCAGGTCATGCTTCGAGGTGTAGCAAACCATCAGATGACACTTTTCGAGAAGTCCAACAACCGCACGGTCTTGTAACCCCCATGATTTAAAAAAAACAGCCAAAATCATCCACTGAAGGTCGTCATTGTCTGAAATGAACCACCATAGTGAGCTTCAAGAGGTCTGAAGCTTCCGTAAATTCAAATTCCGATAACGCCGAATGTGGCGCACCATCGAGCATATTGGGAACCTTAGGGCTGAGCGTGATATGAGAAAATTTTGGTCGATCCTATGGGTTGGAGAAATGAGTGAACAAAGCCAAAGGTACCTTCTCCCCCCTTCCGACATTGGGAAGGGGGGAGGTCAAAGCCCTCACCATCTCAAATTAGGACATCACCACCGAGCGCCGAGAGCCGAGATCCCTTTCTCAAACTTTGATTGGACTTCACCTACTAGGAATACATAAGAAGAATGAAAATAATACTGAAAACCCATTTTATTACCTCAAAATTATAGTACCTTATAAATTGATCTTATTTTTAAATACATTTAGAAATCATATTTCTAAATATGAAAATTTATATTTCATAAAATTTACATAATTCTTAGATTTTGATTTTTTAAATTACCTTAAACCGTGTTTATGGTATTTTAGTAAAACAGTTGATTTTTTTCAAAAATGTTTTTTTATTCTATAGTAGATCCAAGGGTAGGGTTACAGTTGAAAGAAAAATCCTAATGTTGAGGTTCAAACCATGAACTCCTCAACTCTCCCCCATAGGTATAATAGAGGTGTAACCATTAAATTGTGCCCTATGGGGAATATGGTTTTATTACTTATATTAAAATAATTTTTTTCCAAATATATAAATTGGAAGAAAAAAATGTATTTCATAATTGGAATCACCATGTACAATAATATTCAATGAGATCAATCTCATTTTTGTTCTTAAAAATGAGATAAAATTTTTAAAATTTTGTCACGACAATAAGGGTTAAAAGGGTTAAAGAGAGTGTTATACTAAGATATAAGGTCTCAAATATCAAAAAAACCTTACTTTAATTCGATTTTGTTAGTTTATTTATAAATTCTATAACCTATCAAAAAAATTGGCTTCCTTCAAGCCAAATTTCCTTGAGAATGAATTTTATATTATCTTAATGTTATAAGTGTTTCCAAAAGTTCCACTCATCTAACTTAAAAGGGATCCCTTCACTACCTCACTTATCAGCTATTTATGATAATATTAACTTAAATAAAATAAGATAAATACCATACTCAACACACTTGGAAACATCCTAAATCATTTAGTCCAGTCAAAGTATCACTATTAATGTCATAAACAACTTAGTAACGGACCCCTTAGAAGATGTATAGTGAGATATTTTAGTTAATATATTTCATTTCTATTTTCATATAGTACCACATATAAATTTATTCAAACCAAGTCCATATAATAATATAAAAAGCATGAATGTAAAAAAATTATTTTGTTAATGGGATTCCCATTATCTAGCTTCCTCTTAACTTTTGTAAAATAATTGAAACATCTCTTGTGTTACGTGCATAATACTGCCTTCGTAGACAATGATTAATTATATGGTTTTATCATTATATTTAATAAAAATGTAAAATATTTTTAATATTATTAGAATTTTTTAAAGATAAATGATTAATTATATTAATGATATTAATAATAATTGTTCATAGAAATAATAACCACCAAAAATATATCTTTTTGAATAAATATTTCAAAATATGAATTTATTTTGATATTATATGTAACTTTATAATACTTGTAAAAATATAATGTTAAATAAATAAATAAATTATAATTATAAAAATTATTAAACTATCTAATAACTCCCTTTACCATTTGAAACATACCAAATATAGTTTAAATAAATTGATTAAACAACACCAAGTAGCATATGAGAGTAAAAACTTTGTGACAAATAATTGAAATATGTTAATAAATGAACCATAAAAAATTAACTATATTTTAAAAAATATTTGAATCAATTATTTAACACCTATTTTGGTTATTTAAGAATTTATAAGCACATACCAAATAACCCGATAGTTACGGTTAGGTAATTATTAACTCAATTACTTTCATTGAGATATGATCATTTTTATTATTCTATGCTTATATGATTTTTTCTCCATTATTTCTAGTATTCATCATTATTAATATTATTCATATTTTCATGGATTTATAAATTAAAATTGTTACCATTATTTTAATGAATGTTTTTTAAGAAAGGGAAAAATGTAATGACTTTAAATCCCTCTCTTTTCATTTCATTTATAGATATTTTTTTGTAATATCATTTTAATTTTACTTTAAAATGCCTTAATTCGTGTAAAATATATATATTATCATCCATTAAAAATATTTTTAATGAGATATTACTTATTCCCTCTCATTAGACTCTTAATAATCTTTAGAAATGCTCACATATTATAGAAAATAAACAAAAAATCAAAATATAAGAGATAATTCTAATACTTTGGTAAATTAAAGAGTCATGGTTATTTATAAACTTCATCCATTTCAATAAAAAAATAGGTTTATATTGGATTTGGTATAGATACACCTTGGGGTATTAACCTTTAGAAGGATTATTTGTTATTAACTATATTTTTATTTGGTGCATAACTAGTGGTTCTAATTGTACACCTAGTTTGTCACTACTAAGGTATATGATTTGGATATTCCACATGTTTATTTATAAAACATAATGAACTATTTGAATAAATTGATTTTCATATCTATGAGGAAACTAACCTAGATACCCTCCAAAACTGGTACCTGACCGAAACCATCACAAACCCAAAGGGTGTTCTTAATCCCAATAGGTTGGTGACTATCTTCAAGGAATTGACAACAGCTAGATGGAATTATTTCACGCATCCTAAAGTAGAAAACATGACATATATATATATAAAGGAATAAAACAACATAATAGTAAAAAAAAAATATATTTCTCATGAAAATGAAACACCAAAAATGATACAAATCGAAAGTTGAAAAAAATATTCCTGATATAAGGAAAATAAAAAATAAAATATATTACAGTGATAGCTAATCCATATGATAGCATAGGAAATATTTTACTATCTAACCAAAAGATAAACCTAAAAAGTTTATAGAAACACCACAACCACATTGTTACACATTTCCACTCCCTATATATAAATACATATAAAGGCCTTTGAAACACTAAAGGGGTCTTTAGGGTGTGAGATAAACAAGCTCAGTAGTATCCCACATAGGTCATCAATATCATGTATCTATGAAATAATCTAAACATTGCTCAAATTTAAAGAAAACATGGAATTAAAATTAGTTAAACAATTTTTATATTAAAATCATGGTAAAACATTTCCACTTTTTCCATAGTTCAAAATAATCTTGGTAAAACAGTTTCAATGTAATTCATATACATCAATAATTAAAATAAAAAAAATCACATATTAAATAAAATAAAATAATTGTCCTAACCAAATCATATATAACATCATATAGAAGATCATAGTAGGTTATGATATCTAGGAACTCATTCCCAGACATTGAAAATTACACACATTAATCCTCTAGAAATATGAATCGAATCTAAAGATTAAAATAATGGTCCAGAAAGTAAACCTTCCAATAGTGTCTAACAAGTCCCTAGAACAACAATCCTATGGAGTAGAGGAAAAACCCATGAGTAAACCCCATGATTGTATCAACAGGAGACACCTATTACTAAACCTTCCACTTAAGTACCAATGCATTCCTATGTGTTTCATTTTAAAAACCATTTAATCAATATTATTGCTTCAAAACCATTTCATAAATCCATCTGAAAATGATTTTAAAATTCATTTTATCTTACCAAAACTAGGAAAACACATATTTTCTGAAAAAACACATTTCCACAAACACAATTCAATCATTCCAATTCATTTATAAAACCTGAGAAATATAGTTCATTCAAGATAGTCTAGATATGGAACCACCAACCTCAACTCAAGTCACCCATACTAACAACAGAATCCACCAAATGGGAAGAATTCAAGGACAAAAATTAATGCCAAATAATTTATCCTTACATCCCATAATAAATTCAACAAGAAAAATGGTCAACAGATAAGACATATCACAACATACAATAAATAATTCTCATTCCTCACCACAACAAAAAAAATTAATCCTCTATAGGAAGATCACACAACATATCTGTAAATGATCAAGAGAAACAACAACACAAGACCAAAATATCTGAAAATGTAGTGCAATGGTATTTCTGTGTCCAACAAAAATGAAGAGGTAAGAATATAATATACCCATAGAGATGTATTGTACCCAAAATAAAGTTCAATCACTGAATAAAATGATCTAGAAAGTGCATAGATCCAAAATAATTATGTCAGAGATCCTAGGTCTCAAGAGGGAAGTTGCATATTGAATGAAAAATTAATCACCCATGCAGTTCCTTAAAAAGATATATTGTTGATACATTCACAATGTGAACTATTTTATGACATGAATTTATTAATTAGCAAAATATTCTTAAAAATGCATCAGCACAGATTAAAAATCCATATTTTTTACCATTTCAAGATGTGACCCCCAATCACAGCATGAAAACTTTTCATGCCTTAAATCAATTCAAAAAAAAATCTTAATAAAGGTTTCACATCATTTAAACCTTTCACGACAAGGAAATTTCTAATAGGTAAATATAGTCTCTATTCTAAAGGATATCCTCTTATCATTTTACATGTTTATACCCAGACTCCATTACATCCAAAAAACATACATCCAAGAACTTTGGTTTATTTTATCCAACCAAGGATATATATTTAATGAGGTGAAAAAGTTCACCCAAACAAAGATGGAAACAAAAAATATTGATAAGAAATAACTGAAAGTGGGTAACAAGATGTTATAATCTCTCTATCTTAAGAATTTACATCCCTTAGAATTCATGTGGTATAATGATGTTAATAAAGAAATGAGGACATCTCTCCCTCGTCAGTGACTCGTTCTCTCATGTATATTGACAATATGATCCATGTTTCCATAATACTCTAACAAATAGAATCAACTTCCCACACAAAAATTTCACTAAAGAGTCAATTTCCTCCACTAACTACTCTACACTAGAAATGTCTAGCTCTATCTCAATCTCTTCCCAACTCAAAGCATGTGATGGATCTAGATGGTACTTATCGAGCTGTGATATGTAGAAAAAATAATCAATTCCTAGCAACTGAACTATAAATTCCAATTGATATGAATCCTTTATAAATCACCCAGTTGCCTCAAATGGTCTAGCATATCATAAAACCAACATTACCTATTTTCCAAGAATACGGTGAGACAACTGAGGAGAAACTTTAATGAAAACATGTTCACTAATGGAAAACTCCAAAGGATGATGTTGAAAATTCTTCCAACTCAGAGTTATAACAAGACACTAACATATAACCTAAATCCTAATTTATGTCTCTTGAGCGAGACTCAATCCTACAATAGAGAACTCACCCATATCTACATGAAAAATAGGCAACCTGCATAGTAACCCATAAAAATCATTTAAAGGATCCATTTTAATTGTTGGATAATAAATTTTGTTACAAGAAAATTCAACCACACCTATATGGATAGTCGATGATCAGCTAAAATCGAAGATGCCGGAGTGGACCATATCCTCCATGATCTAAAAAGATTGCTCCATCTAGTCACCTATCTATGGATGGTAAGTGATACCCAATATGACGTGATCCCCTATCACCACATAGATACTCTTCCAGAACTATGTGGTAGATCAAGGATACCTACATAAAAAATTAAATAGGTAACTCAATGAAAACTCCAAATTACATGTACATATATCATGCCTATTTATTTAACATTAATGGCTTCCCTGATCAGAATTAAGTGATCCAACATTTCCAAATGATCAATCAATACTCAGATAGCATTCCTCCTTTATGGAGTCGAAGTTAATCCAATAAAAAATTACATAGATACCTCTTCCCATTTCCAAACTCATCCCAAAATAGGCTGGAGAAACCAAGAATGTTTCAAATTCTCTATCTTTATCTCTTAGTAGGTTTAGTGGAAGGACACAAAATCTACAATGTCATGCTTCATACTCGGCCATCAGAATTTTGGTATCATGTAATAATACATCTTTATAGTTCCAATATGAAAGACCCATGAATAAATATGATACTCAAACAAAACTAAACTCCTCATAGATGTTGGGATGACGAACTAATCTCAAAAATGAAAAACACCATCTGAATGGAAAGACCAACTAGAAATGGTCTCCCCTATATATAGGTTTTCCCAAATTTTCCTACACTAATAATATAAATACTAATACTAAATAGTAGACTCAAATATAGATAATTATAACTAAACACCGGTCCAAGTCATACCTAAAACAACCTCTATAGAATCTAGGTTCAATTGAGTGAAGAGTCCAATAAGGTTCCAATCCTCCTTTGATTCTGGAATACCATATGATGGTATATTTCTGGTGAGTGTGTCTACAATGAATTTAATCATCCTCAGGGTATATATTATTTCAAATTAAAATGTATAAATTTATTATATCCAATGCCTCTATTTGACATTCATGCCTTTTTGAGAAATGATATTACTCAAACTCTTATGGTTAGAAAAGACTATGATTCTCTATACAAAAATATAATATTTCCAACATTTAAGTGAATAAATAAATTTAGAAATATCTCAATAATGAGTAGGGTAATTCTTATCACTCCATCAAATATAGAGTGATTCATAGACCACCACATGATCTCCCTACATAATCAAGCATCCCAGACTAGTACTACAAGAATAGAAAAAATTACATACCCCTTATCAAGATCAGGTAATAGTATGATCGTAGATGATGTAAGAAGTTATTAATATATTTAAAATATGACTAAAACTTTATATCCATTTTTAAATTTACCCCTTTCTAGTTAAGAGTATTCAAATTTGACACCAACATTGGGAAATACTTAATGAATCATCAGTAGTATCCAGTTAAACCAAGGAAGCTTCAAATCTAAAAGATTTATTCTGGATCTTCTCATGGAGATACATCCTTAACCTTCTTAGGATCCAATAATAATCAATTATTAGAAATAATTTTTCCTAATAACTTCACCACTTTAATCCATAAATAGCATTTCATAATATTTGTAAATAAATGGAAACTCCTCAAGATTTCCAAAACCTAACTCAAATGATGCTTGGGTTTGTTCTCAAATATTGAATAAACTATAATATATTCCATGAAAACTATTGTATAAGAGTTAATATACTCATGTAAAATCATCTTTATCAAATCTATGAAAATATTAAGAGTGTTAGAAAAAAATTGAATTAGAAGATATTCATAAAGTCATACCTACTCCGAAAATCCAATTTCAGTATATCAGAATTTAAAACTATAAGATAATGATAACCTCACCGAAGATCTATCTTAAAAAACTATGTTTCCCCCTTTAAACTATAAAAAAATCATCCACATAGGGTAAATGATATTTATTCTTATCCATTACCCCATTCAACTCCTTATATTATTCAAAAAATTGGAGTGAACCATATGCCTTCTTGGAAAATATCACAGGGGCTGCCCAAAGAGAAATAAT
Organism: Viscum album; assembly: GCA_963277665.1. Classification (NCBI taxonomy): domain Eukaryota; kingdom Viridiplantae; phylum Streptophyta; class Magnoliopsida; order Santalales; family Viscaceae; genus Viscum; species Viscum album. The sequence goes on from OY728155.1 coordinate 1,698,648,119, forward strand.
AGGAGAACAAAAACATTCAACATTAGATCATCCCACTAAATCATGAGATCATAATTCTTTTATGGTGTTATAAAAAAAGGGTGTATCAAAATTGGTTGTGTATTTTCTTCCATATCAATATTAAACTTTACCTTCCTTGTTGGAGGATGACAAGATAAATCATCTGATAAAATATTAGGAATGTACAAAACAATGGTGATAGGATCAAAAATAGAATAAATGACATCAAGATCGACTAATAAAATTAAAAAATAGTTGATCTCTTGGTGGGAAAGTCTTGCACGACCTGAACTCAGATCCCATTCTCCCTGAATCACCCAATATCTCTCATCGACATTAAAGAAAAAGAATACTAATGATAATAATCAATCTAAGCATGGTGAGTCATAACAAAATATATCCCAATGATAATGTCAATTAGATTCAGATCGAGAATGATGAAATCCTAGAATAACCCCTCATAAGTTATTGATAGAGAATAAGAAAGGCACTAAAATCCCTATACTTTTATCATTAAAAGATGTGTTGCTAACTCCATTACAAAGAAATTAGTTTTGATTGATGTTTTTTAAAATCCAAAAAATGGATAGATATAAAAGAGTGAGAAGAACCTATATCAAATAAAGAAATTTATATTGATGTTTAAATAAATATGGGACCTCTCAAAATATCCAGACCTATATCTACCTCTGATAGAGACACATACACTATGTGAAGGTTATTTACTCTTGAGACTCATTTCCAAATAGTCTTTAAAGATACTGATTGAGCTACAGTAACCTTTAGAGTCGACAATCCTTCAAAATAATGAGGAATAGGTATATCTTTATAGGAACATTGTAGATGACCATAGCTCCCACACCTATCACACATATTAATAGGTTCATAACAAGAATATAGTGTGTGGAAAACCTTTTCACACTAATAGAAGGTCAAAGTAACACTACTTGCTATAAATAATGGGTTAGAGGAGGCTTCCTTCCCATAACCACCCACACCACTCCTATGATGGCATTTCCACTTCCTATTGTTTCCCTACACACAACTAAATCCACCACTGGGTGTAAAGTAGGGGAATAATAACCAACCATGCATGAAATATCCATATCATCCATAATTTCTATATCTATTATCATTATATAACATGAATGATTTATCATGAATACTGGTGATATGATATCTAGTTGAAAACCCTACAAGTACTTCTGAGCTTTCATCTATTAATTATTTAATACATCTAGAGAAAAATGTACCATATACATGAATTTATTGGTGTATGCCTACACCAAACAGTTTCTCTTCTACAAGGAGAAAAAATCTAGAGACTTCGACATCATCGATGACGTTGTAGAAAACTGTTAGAAGAAGAGGGTATTGAAACCTTTCCAGACCAATCTAGTGAGTCTATATACTAGTACCATGTAATACCACTATTTCTTTCTAAGACTCTTGAGTTTGATCTCCACACACATTACATTAATATACTCAAATATATCCAGGAAGTTAAAGATCTGATCATTTTTATTCATCCTGTCCTCTGCCACTAAATGTCCATACATAGCCCTAAACGATTGTGTCTTCTCACTTAAGAACATTCATTATCATCCCCTTCACATAAAACTTATGGATATACTTCAAAAATAATATTTTGTGCATTTGGTACATTTTAGTAAATATGAAGGACTTCCCGCATGATATCCATGATGAGATTCTGATCTAGAGGTGTATTCCATTGAGGATCATCCACTACACTCTCCTGAGGAACCCATGAAGACATCACAGATTCATAATGTTGCACACAAAAATATAAGAAATGATCATACTATAAGATAATATTACTTAAAACTATAAAACCATAAGCCAAAAAATTAGATTAATATTAAGAACTCAAAACAAGAGACACTCATCCCAACATTACATGGTAACTTTAGTCTCCTCTGTTGTGATCCTAGACTTTTACACATAACATATGATTTAATAATAGTAAAGCATCATATTACAATCCAAGGATCATAAATTCTAGTGTCTTGTAAGACTATGTATGTAAAACATAAAATATGGGACCAAATAAAACATTATTTATTTATTCTTCATAAATAGCTCCTAAATCCCACTGTGCTTAAACATATTCATCAGAAAACATGGGGATAACATGAAAAAATGGATGAGATAAAACCCTTATAAGAGAATAATAATAAGAATAAAGCTTTAGCACATGGGTTAGAAGGCATGACATAATGTCATAAAAAGTCATGTAACATATGGAATCGTAACATATGGAATCATAACATATAAATATAAAATCATATCAAAATGGGGTCATAGTAATGTGGCAGAAATATAAAGCATGAATTTTTTACGATTTAAGGCTCGTTTCACATATAGGAGCACTAGTCAAGGATAACAACCAAGACAGTTGCACATGGTATCATGTGTCAAGGCTAATCGCCAAGACAGTTGCACATAACATCTCATTAGACTAAACATTACCCAATGCATTGGAGTTCTATCTAGGTGCACCCATAATAATATTTTCATTAATATTCCATCCACATATAGAATCATACATAATCCATCATGTATAATCATAAGTTTACCCATGTAAGAAAATGAGTATCATAATGATTTATTAAAGAATAATAGATGTGTGTATCATACAAGTGTCCATGAAAGAAAGTATATAAAACAAACATGTATATAAATAAGGTAAAAGAGATATATATCATGGTAAGGGAAGTTAAATATAGGTGAAAACATGTAAGAATAGTATTTATGAAATTTTAGCATCAAAACATTTTAGTGGGGTTTTAAGGAAAATACTAAATAGCCCTTAAAATATAAAATGGAATAATATGTTATATAAAACAAAAAGTGAACTAAGAATGTTTTAATAATAAAAATATTGATTTTGTATAAATAATGGTGGCATAAAAGTTATTATAGAGTTCTCTTTAAATTGAGTAAGAATTCGGGAAGTTCCCTAAAAATGGATTTTCTTTTCGAAAAGTATTGAAGATAAAAATATTTAAAAACATATATATATATAAAAGAGAATTATTAATGGATATTGATACATGATTTTTGAGAATATACACATAATTTAGAATATTTATATAAAAATAACAGATAACTTCATATTTGTAAAAAGAAAGACAGAGCAACCCGAAGGAATAATGGAGGTTCGGGTAGAATCTCTTACCTTAATTCTGAAGGTGTCCTTGACTTAATCTAAATGAACTATATAAAAAAATAAATTCATTAAATAATATTTCCAAAACCTCTTGTTTATTTAATTTATTTATTATAACCTTTTTTAGTTCTTTCATGACTTTTTTAATGGGTTAAGAGGTTCAATTTTATCATTTTTTTCATTGGTTTTTGTGATTGCTTTACTAATACACAAGGATAAACATGTAAGATGATAATGGTTGCCCAAAAATAGAGTTTTATTTTATTAATTATCATTCATAATATTATATGGAAGTAAATTTCATTTTTTTACTTGTAGTGAAGTTGAATCATTATATAAAATTTTATTGATGACCTTTTGGATTAATTGGTGGGTTTTCCATCACAACGGACACATTTTATTTTAAAAAATAAAAACCATGTGCACAAAAATATTAAAAAACCATATATAATAATTAATAAATATATCATATTATGTTTCGAACATAATAATGGTTTCATGACCAGAGTTGAAGACAGTAATAGATATTGAAAACCCATCATCCTTGAATATGGTAAATTAACACATCTCGGATGGCATTTTTACTACTAGTATAAAAGAATAGTAAATGAGAGATGATAATAA